>SJYQ01000654.1:249333-289565 GCA_006410935.1 Redunca redunca | reverse complement strand
CACACCGAGGAAACCAGAATAGAAAGAGACACATGTACCCCAATGTTCATCGCAGCACTGTTTATAATAGCCAGAACGTGGAAACAACCTAGATGTCCATCAGCAGATGAATGGATAAGAAAGCTGTGGTACATATACACAATGGAGTATTACTCAGCCATTAAAAAAAATACATTTGAATCAGTTCTAAGGAGATGGATGGAACTGGAGCCGATTATACAGAGTGAAGTAAGCCAGAAAGAAAAACACCAATACAGTATACTAACGCATATATATGGAATTTAGAAAGATGGGGACGATGACCCTGTATGCGAGACAACAAAAGAGACTCAGATCTATAGAGAGAACTTTTGGACTCTGGGGGAGAGAGAGAGGGAGAGGGTGGGATGAGATGGGAGAATGGCATTGCAACATGTATACTGTCAAGTAAGAAACGAATTGCCAGATGATATCAGATGCAGAATGCAGGATGCTTGGGACTGGTGCAAGGAGAGGATCCAGAGGGAGGACATGGGGTGGGAGGTGGGAGGGGATTCATGTTTGGGAACGCTTGTACACTCGTGGTGAATTCATGTCAATGTTTGGCAAAACCAATACAGTAATGTAAAGTAAACTAAAGTTAAAATAAAAATTAAAAAAAAATAAAAATAAAAATAAAAGCAATCTCTCCACAGCAGCATATCACTGTTCCCACACCCTTTCTTCACCTCCATTCCACTGCACCCTTTCTTTCTAGGTTTATTTCTTTTTATCATTTGGGAATGCCAGATTTTAAGCTTCTTGTGAACAGATGTGAAGATGATGACTTTGTATTCTTCACAGTTTTCTTGTGGTTTTAACATGGAGAGCAGACACAACTGTTGGGTTGGGGAAAGAGAGAAGATAAACCCAGCAGCCTTCTCTTTTGTTCTTCCCAGAGGAGCTCACAGTCCCTAGAAAATGAGCTTCTAGGGTCTAATTATGATCCTCACCCATCTCTTGACTCAGCTAGCTGCATTCTAATTGATGAGCTTGTCTCCATGCTGTATCCTTCAATATATCTGCACATATCTATAAAAGAACATTTTTTTAAACAAAAGTAACCTCTTTATACTTATGCTTAGGGACTCCTATGGTTTGGCTAAAAGCTGAGTTTCTGAAATTTGCTTTATATTAACAATCATATGAAGCCTTCTTTAGTGGTCCAGTGGCTAAGACTCTAACTCCCAATATAGTGGGCCTGGGTTTGATCCCTGGTAGGGGAACTAGATCCTACATGCCACAACTAAAAAAAAGATCCTGTATGCCACAACAAAGACTTAGCACAGCCAAATAAATAAATGTTTTTTACAAAATCCATTAAAAAAAAGAATCACTTGAGCCTCTTAATTTGACTAATATTTTATGAATTAAATTAACATACAGTAAAATTTAAAAATTTCCTACTGGTTTGTAATTACATGAATTTAATGTAGCTCAATGCCTACATGTTGTGGTAGGCAGAATAGTGGACCCCCATACTTACAGACTGCATGAACCCTTATCTTTCCACAGGAGAATTTCAAGCTCTAGTTTCAGCCTCTCCCAATAACCTCAAATCTAGGCACACTTCCTCGTATTTTCCATCCCATATAAGTAAGGTTGATGGACCTTGTACGGTAGAATCACATGGGATTAAGATTCATTGGGAAAGACTGATGCTGGGAAAGATAGAAGGCAAAAGGAGAAGAGTGTGGCAAAGGATGAGATGGTTCAATAGCATCATTGACTCAATGGACGTGAATTTGAGCAAACTCCAGGAGATAGTGAAGGACAGGGAAGTCTGGTGTGCTACACTCCACGGGATCTCAAAGAGTCAGACACAACTTAGTAACTGAACAACAAGAATCCCAGTCTTACTGAATCTGAAACTCAGGAATCTTTATTTAAAATCAAAGTTCCAAGTGACTCCAGTGTTAAAGAACTCAATTGTGTAGGTGGTTGTCCTACTAGAGAGTGGAGCAAAGTATTGAGTGGCGGTGGTGTTTGTATGGGTTGTGCATTCACTAGAATTATCTGAAACTTTATCATCACAAGCAAGTCTTCTGCTTTTTGTCTGTTGTGTCAGTGGGAGTTGGGGGATGGGGATGTGTGGCTTAAGAAAGTTGCCCAGGAGATTCTGACATTCCCAGATTTTCCCTTTCTTCTCACTTGCCAGTCCCTGTTATCTATGTGAAATTTTCCACCAAATTTATAAGCTTGGGCTATATATCATTTTATCTATAAAGATGTCTCCATATCCACATTCAAGCAAGATTAACTGCTCTCATAACTGTACTCAGATACTTATTAGATATTCATATATAAAATTTCCCACACTGAATTATAGTCAGTGATCTGTGTCTTTCTTGCTTGCAAGACTGACTTCCTCAAAAGAGGAAGTTTCTTTCTTTTTGTCATTTTCAGAGCTTATTCAATAAATATATGTTGAAGTAATTAAGAATTCTTGTTTTACAGACACGACAAACCAAATATCTCAGGTAACAGTAGTAAGAAAGTCAGTGAGACCAGTTCTAGTGTGGCAATTTTGACCCTCTCATCTCTAGAAAACTCTGTGTGGCCAGATGCAAAGCAGTTCTATTCCATGACTCCCTAAAATTTTTACTATGAATATCAGTGTAGCAACCATCACATTGTTTAAAGATGTCATTTTCCCATTGGGAAATTTTATGATGAATTCCAATGGTATTTTCCTTGAAATTCAAAACGAATATTAAGAGCCAAAGAAAGTTTGTTTACTCATATTAAATGCCCTCCCTCCCCCAGCAGAAATGTTGTACATTTTTACTCTTTGGAACTCAAACTTAGGGAAGTGACATTCTTTGGCTGAGTATGAACAGAAATGATAGTGTAATTTCATAGCAGAAACTCCAAGAGTTATGTTCTTCTTCCCTATAAGAACCATCCATGTTCTGCCTTAAGAATGCACCATCAAAGCATCATCAAAAAAAGTCTGGGATGAGACTGCAGCTGAACAGAAAAATAGACTTTGTTTTTGTAAGTCACTCAACACAAGCTAATTTATCTTGACTGATGCAAGATTCCTACGACACTAGACTCTTGAATTCTCCAAGCAAGTATGACAAAACCCCTAAATATGGAAAACTTAGTTACTGAGATTTCTATGGTGAGTGTGTTTAAAAATTATTTTTTAAACTTTCTGGGGAAGAGAGTGATGTTAAGGGCAGTTAGAAATTGTGTGTATGTGTATGTAAGGGTTTGACTGTTATTGTTACTAGAGGACATACTGGCATGCAACGCCTGGGACCTGCAGATGCCATACATCTTACAAAGCATGAGAATCTTGCTCAAGAATTGTCTGGCCCAAATGCCAACGGTTCTGCTAGCAAAACACTGGACCACACAAACCACTGAGAAACACGCAGGTTAACCATACAAAAAAAAAAAAAAAGGAATGAAGGAAGGAAGGAGCATGTAGATCCAACAGTTACGGTCAAAATGGATATATAAAAAATATGTACTGGGATTTGAGTTTCTACTTAAATAAATTATTGAATATATCAGTTTGTCAAGAAGATTCTTAAGTTCTTGGCAAACCTTTGTTCAGAAAGCCATTGCATTTCTCTACAGTAATCAAAACAGCACAGTATTGGCACCAAAACAGACATGGATCAATGGAACAGAATACAGAACTCAGAAACAAATGCACACACCTACTGCCAATTAATCTTAGACAAAGGAGATAAGAATACACAATAGAGAAAAGACAGTCTCTTCAGTAGGTGGTTGGGTAAAGTTGGACTGCCACATGTAAATCAGTGAATTTAGAACACACCATACACAAAAGTTAACCCAAAATGACTTAGAGATGACACCACAAAACTCTTCCAAGACAATAGAGGCAAAACATACTGTGACATACATTATACCACTGTTTTCTTAGATCAGTCTCCCAAAGTAAGAGAAATAAAAATTAAAATAAACAAATGAGACCTAATCAAACTTATAAGTTTTTGCACAGCAAAGGAGATCAT
Source organism: Redunca redunca (assembly GCA_006410935.1). Taxonomy (NCBI): domain Eukaryota; kingdom Metazoa; phylum Chordata; class Mammalia; order Artiodactyla; family Bovidae; genus Redunca; species Redunca redunca. Next base: position 285,552 of record SJYQ01000654.1, on the reverse strand, counting down.
AAACAAAATGAAAAGACAGCCTACAGAATGGAAAAAAATATTTGCAAATGTTGTGACCAACAAGGGCTTAGTTTCCAAAATATACAAACAGCTCATACAGCTCAAGAACAACAAAAACAAACAACCTAATGGAAAAATGGGCAGATCTAAATAGGCATTTCTTCAAAGAAGAAATACAAAATGCTCAACATCACTAATTATTAGAGAAATGCAAATCAAAACTACAAAGAGGTACCACCTCACACAAGGCAGAATGGTCATCATTAAAACCTCTATAAATAACAAATGCTGGCAAGGATGCGGGGAAAAGGGAACTCTTTTATACTGTTGGTGAGAATGTAAGTTGATGCAGCCACTACAGAAAACAGTACAGAGGTTCCTTCGAAACCAAACGTAGAATTTCTGATGATCGAGAAATCCCATTCCTGGGCGTATATACAAAGCTGTAATCCAAAAATATACATGCACTTCTACATTCATAGCAGTGCTATTCACAATAGCCAAGACATGGAAACAACCTAAATACCCATCAACAGAGGAATACTTAAAGAAGAGGTGCTACATACGGGTGATACACATATATGATGGCATATTACTCAGCCATAAAAAAGACATAATGCCATTTGCAGCAACACGAATGCAACTAGAGATTATCATACTAAGTGAAGTCAGAAAGGGACAAATACCATATGATATCACTTATATGTGGAACCTAAAATATGACACAAATGAACCTATCTATGAAACAGAATCAAGTATATAAAGAACAGACTTGTGACTGCCAAAGGGGAAGGGGGTTAGGGGATGGATGGGGTAGGAAGGTGGGGTTAGCAGATGTAAACTATTATATGTGGAATGGCTGAACAACAAGGTCCTACCATATAGCAAAGAGAGCTATGTTCAATATCCTATGATAAACCATAATGAAAAAGAATAAGAAAAAAAAACAATGTATATACATTCATTCTATAGGTATTGCTGAATCAGTTTGCTATACAGCAGAAATTAACAACACTATAAATCAACTGTGCTTCAAATTAAAAACTCATTAACAGAAAAGAAAGCCACTGAATTTTGGTACATTCTCAAGTCAATTATTTAATCAAAGGGTGAAAATCTGAAGACTTTCTCAGACACATAGTATCTCCCTTTCTCAGGATTTTATTTTTTATTAATGTGGTTATAAACTTACTAATTCTAAGTTTTTTCACTTGAGTATTCTTTCTTCTCTTTAGAAAATACTCTCTTTTGCTACTCAGCCTAACAGATGTTATACATCTGTTATACATATATAATTCCTTTCCCTTTCAATAATGCTATATTTTTTTTTCTTTCATTGTGAGGCTATCCTCCACTTCATAATCATTTTTTTTGTTGTTGTTGCTGTGTTCTGACTTCTCTCTGTACCTTTTTCTTACTCTGGAAAGGATGTTTCCAAAGGGAATAAACTCAGTCTTCCAGAAGGGACTTGAGCATTGTGTTAGATGCTGATGGATCTTTTATAAGCTCATCTAGTAGATCAAGCATCCTGTTACGTCTCTTGGGTGGTATCCGATATTGTAAACTCACATGCAAGTTGCTGTTTCCTGTTGCCTCCTGGCATCCTCCAGCTCACTGCTGAATGTCTTTCTCCTTTCCAAGTGACTCTTGCACTTTGCATTTGACATATACACTTCTCAGTTGTGCCAGGGCACCAGTTATAATTTTACTGGTCTTACTGCTTTTTAGCAGCACCTCCCGATTTAGTATCAACTGTGGATTTTATTGGAATGCTTCTGTGTGTGCTAAGTCACTCAGTCGTGTCCGACTCTGCAACCCTGTGGATTGCGGCCTGTCAGGCTCCTTTGTCCACAGGATTTTTCAGGAAAAAATACTGGAGTGAGTTGCATTTCCTACTCCAGGGGATCTTCCTGACGCAGGGATCCAACATGCGTCTCTTCTGTCTCCTGCATTGGCAGGTTGGTTCTTTACCGCTATAGCCACCTGGGAGGCCCCATGTTACTCACTTGGATGTGTTGGACTCTTTGCAACCCCATGGGCAGTAGCCTCCAGGGTCATCTGTCCCTGGAATTCTCCAGGCAAGAATACTGGAGTGGGTTGCCATGCCCCCTGCCAGGGGATCTTCCCAACCCAGGGACCAAACCTAGGTCTCTTGCATTGCAGGCAGGTTCTTCACTGTCTGAGCCACCAGGGAAGTCCTAAAGAAAAGGGCTCATCCGGGGCCTGAACCTGGGACCTCTCGTTGCCTCAGGCAAGAATCGTACCCTGTAGACCAACCAGCCAGCTTCCCATAGGAAGAGGGAATGCTTCTACTACTTTCTATTTATTTAATAGATATCCTTTGAACTTGCACTTTGAGGGCAATATCTACCATGAAGTCCAGACAGAGTGGTGGGATTCAAGTCACTTGAACACTAAAAAGTTGGGCATCTGAGAGCTTGTGTTGTCTTCAGTGATCTTTAGTATAAGGCCAGGCACCATGGACAGAGGAGCCTGGTGGGCTGCAGTCCATGGGGTCGCTAAGAGTTGGACACGACTGAGCGACTTCCCTTTCACTTTTCACTTTCGTGCATTGGAGAAGGCAATGGCAACCCACTCCAGTGTTCTTGCCTGGAGAATCCCAGGGACGGGGGAGCCTGGTGGGCTGCCGTCTATGGGGTCACACAGTCGGACACGACTGAAGCGACTTAGCAGCAGCAGCAGGCAGACTTACAGTAAATTACAGTATGATTTACCCCATATAAGAAGATAGATGACATAAAAAATGGGCTAGTCTTGAGACACAGAAAAAAGATCAAAGAACAGCATCATGGCAAAATCTAAGAGCACTAAGTGAATTCTATGATCCAGGGACACATATTTTTAAAGCCATCAAAAATACGTGAGTTCTAGTCTATTTTCTCCTTCCCCTAAATCTGAATTGACTTTATATACAGCCTGAAACCAAAAGGTGCATTCTGAATTCTTCATTCCATTTCTTTTTATCAAGCCTGAGAAAGCTGTGTGAATGTTAATATGGACTGAATAAATCCTGTGATCACTGTAGCGCCTTATAATGATGTGTTCCCAGGCTGCTATGTCATGGTTGATTATTGCTTCTTTTTCTTTGCAATCCTTCATTAATTTCCATTCCTTTTCGTGGTGTTAATATTCCTGACTCTTTAAATTCATTTTAGAGTTTGTGAGATACTCTATCAAATGTTTTACTAAAACCCAAATGTATTACATCTCCCACGTTACATTCATCCACTAATCTTGTAATTCAATAAAAAAAAGCAATCAGGTTTGTTTGGCATGATTTGTTCTTTGTAAACCCAGGCTGCTTATTGCTCAATGATGCTTAAATGATAAGTAGTGCTCAATGCAGATTTCCTCATCTAACTTCTCATTTTAGCTCAGAAAAGCCTATAGTGTTTTTGTTCATGGATTTTTCTCCTAGCCCATAGGAAGTTCATAGGTCCTAAAAAACAGAGACCAGAAGCAGTGTACTGATATTATTAGGGTTGCCATATTTTCTTTTTGTTTTTATATGATTTCTTTTTCCCCATTTATTATCCCTACAATCCCTTATTAGATTTTCATTATATTATGTGAGTAATCCCTTCATTTCTATTTTCCTCTAACATCGTTTTAGGAAAAGTGTTCATTGGTAGAAGGAAGAGGACTATGAGAATAAAATTTATTTTAAACATTCTCATTTAGAATAAAGGGCAATGCCTCAGTTATATGATGCAATATCTTTGTCTACATTAGTCATGTAATATAAGACACAAACAGTTGTAATTTCTCTCAAGCTTAAATCTCACATGTAATGGATAATAATCATTTCATTTTAATGGATTCTTTCCTTTGAGCCTAACTTAAGTACCTGCTATGGGTTTAACCGTGTCTTCCCCAAAAAGGATACCTGAAGTCCTAACTGCAACAGCTCAGAAAGTGACCTTATTTGGATGAGGTTGCTACTGACCCAGGTTTGCCTTTCCTGTCAAGTCAAAGCAGGGGAAACGCCCAGGTTTGCAGGTAAGAGAAGACTTACGTGCAAGGCAGCCCAGCGAGGAGACAGGAGAAAAGTATCAAAGCCACCTTCCCCAACGCAAGGGGTCCTGGGTACTGACAGGATAACAAATAAGAAAGCAGGATGGTTTGAGGCCCTATAGGAAAGCAAGGAGAGGTGATTGGAGGAAAGGTGTGTGGTTCTGCGCGGGTGTAACTAAGCTAAGGCGTCTGCTACTAGCGCATGCCTAGTTGTAGGGTCAGTGGTCCTAATCGGGCTTTAACAGAAGGAGTTTGATCTAGGGAGAGCTGACTCCAAGTTCCTAGATAACAACTCGGGAACACATCTTATTGTTTAGGCCACGTGCGGCTTGGAAAACATGCAAATTTAAAAATGAACCTTGATTGGTGAAGGAAGGTGAAATGGATTTAACCATGGTTTCAGGGTCTTTACAGAGGTAAGTAATAAGGTCGTCGGGGTTAGCTCTAACTCAATGTGATCAGTATCCTTCTGAAAAAGGAAAAAGGGAACACAGAGGCAGATTCAAAGGAAAGATTAAGAAAAATGGGGGAAAGAAGAACAGCTATAAGCCAAGGAAAGGGACCTGGAACAGATTGAGCCCTAGGTACCAATCCTGCAAAAACCCTCGATTTGGGACATCTAGCCTCAGAACTTGAGACAATAGGTTTCTGCACTTTAAACCACCCAGTTGATACTAAATACTTTGTTCAGGTGGCCTCAGTAAACTAGTACCCATAATAAACTCATATTGTTTTGCTCTCATCATTATTCCTCTTAGAGTATACGCTTATAGAACTTGGTAAAGACATCCAGTAACTGTTACTCACTGCTTTTATGCACATTACCATGTCAGCAGGCTTTAAAGACCCATCAGCTCAGTTCAGTTCAGTCACTCAGTCGTGTCCAACTCTGCGACCCCATAAATCGCACCACACCAGGCCTCCCTGTCCATCACCAACTCCGGGAATTCACTCAAACTCACGTCCATCGAGTTGGTGATACTATCCAGCCATCTCATCCTCTGTGGTCCCCTTCTCCTCCTGCCCCCAATCCCTCCCAGCATCAGAGTCTTTCCCAATGAGTCAACTCTTTGCATGAGGTGGCCAAAGTACAAGACGCATAGGAATCAAAATACTCTTGAAGGAAATGGAAGAACAAAAAGGACAATCTACATTAGCAGTTTTCTCATTCTGAAGATGGATGATGATATTAGTTTGGGGGACTTTGAGAAAGACAACACCAGCAGGCAATTTCACTTCTTAAGTTGCCAGTTACTTGAGGGTCTTACTTCTCATCCAGCATTCAGGGGCTTGATGGGACTGTATGATCTATGCCCATTTATAGGCAAGGAATGAGGACACAATCCAAGGGCAAACCCTTGTGCTCTCCTGGACTGAATCTTGGGTAAAGTAATGCAAGAACAGAAGGACAGTTGGTAATCATGGATTTTAGCAATGGTGACCTGAATAGATTGATGATTATTTCTTGCTACTAGGAATGTACACATAAAACAGCAAGTGGGCATTTGATAAATGCTGTTAATCAAGATGTTCAGGGTCAAGGAAGCCCAGAAGTTAATGAAATCAGTTGTCTGGTCTGCCTTGATTTTTAGTTAAATGTTCAGTATTCTTCTCCATGATGGGCCACACAGACTGCATGCAAGTCTATGATTAATTGAATGCTTCATTTTATAGTAACAGGCACTATTGACCTGAAACACTCATTATATTTTGGGCTTCCCCAATGGCTCAGTGGTAAAGAATCCGCCTGCAATGCAGGAGCTGCAGGAGACACAGGTTTGATTCCTGGGTCGGGAAGAGCCTCCGGAGGAGGGTATAGCAACTCACTCCAGTGTTCCTGCCTGGAGATTCCTGTGGACAGAGAACCTTGGTGGGGTTACAGTCCACAGAGTCACAAAGAGTCGGATACAACTGAAGTGACTTAGCATGCATGCACGTACACATTATATTTGAATAAAAGTAAACCTGCTTCTACTGTCACTAGCATTCTTAAGCCCACTTTTTTTTAATCATACTCCTTTTCCATAGAGTGTAGGCATTAAATAAGGGATTATTTAAGCTTAAATGATACACTATATGCAGTTTTCTAAGGATGGGTTGGATTCACATGGGTTAGTCTTATTTAGTTTGAGGTAAAGAATCACTTTTATAAACCTACTATATCTTCTATAGAGTCTTCCTGTGGGGAGGTATACCTAAATTGCATGCGGTAGAAAATGAGATGGTTGAATGGCATCACTGACACAACGGACATGAGTTTGAGCAAACTCCAGGGAACAGTGAAGGACAGGGCAGCCTGGTGTGCCGCAGTCCATGCAGTCACAAAGAGTCGGACAAGACTTAACCACTGAATAACCATAACGACAAAGTAGAAAACCAGCTGATTTTATGTGTGCGTGTGTGTTCAGTTGAGTCCGACTCTTTGTGACCCCGTGGACTGTAGCCCCCCAGGCTCCTCCATCCATGGGATTCTCCCAGCAAGAATACTGGAGTGGGTTGCCATTTCCTCCTCCAGGGATTGAACCTGTGTCTCCTGCGCTGGCAGGTGGATTCTTTACCACTGCGCCACCGGGGAAGCCCAGCTTATTTGATAGCAATGTTTAATATCAATTTGTAGAAGATTCATAGTTGGTAATTTTGAGGGATTAAATCAACAGATTTCCCAACAAAGAACAAATTGAAATGAATAACTCAAAATCTGTTCTAATGAGTGAATTAATATTCACTCAATGAATAAATCAGTGTGTGATGTATTTCTCCTTTGAGATATAAATAATCCAAATATTTATTTTCATATTTCTCCTTGTTTTGGTTTTAGAAACACTGCCTCAGAGTTTCTATTCAATCACAAGTTGTTATGAAATTAACTAAACAGTAAATTCTAGGGAAGAATTCCTTTTTCAGTTGATTCTATTTCACAATTTTCTTGATACTGAATTTCAGAGGTTAGCCCATGAAATAATTTAAATGGCAATTTTATGGGTTATTTGTTACACCTGCAAGGCAAGCTCTTCATGAAACAAAAATCAACAAACAAATTTGGAATGTTATCACATTTGGGCCTGATATATCTGAGAAAAAATGAATAATAGAATCTTATCTCTTCAGATGCTGATCTTTCAATAATAAACCAAAATTTACTCCATAAGTGAATGATTCTAAACAAGTCATCTTGTGATTAAGTACCATATTTCAGAGGACAAGTTTTGAAAGGAATCTATGATATTTGAAAAGTCACAGAAAAATATTCAGTTTCCATTTTAATTTAGCAAGTTCTTAGTGTTTAAAAATATTGTGAAGGATAGTGGCATGGTTCCCAATGTATTGTTTTAGTCTGATTTTACATTAATAAAATATTTTTATTAAATCTAACATGTTTCTGTTTGAGATATTTTTCCTTAAAAATTGTTATCTGAAACTATTACTGTATTAAAGAGTTTAAGTGTAACTTTTGTATCTTTGTGTCTTTATGATCTGTTAATCAGATCTGTCCATTCCACACTAAAGAAACTTGAGTGCAATACTCAGTTCTGTTTGATGTGGTTTGTTTTAAAATGCTGGGCTGTTTTACTTGTTAATATAGAGATAAATTATTGAGTTATTTTCAAACATGTAATAAACTCAGTATCTAAGTGAACTTTTTCCCCTGCAATCATAGAGAATTTGTAGACATAGTATTTTTTGTTGGAATATATTTATTTACAATGTTGTGTCAGTTTCTGCTCTACACCAAAGTGAATCAGCTAGATGCATACATTTATCCCCTCTTCATTCCATCTTCTTTATCAATTCCTCTTTGATGGACATTTAGGTTGCTTCCATGTCCTGGCTACTAGAAATAGTCTTTATACATAAATGTTTTCTTTAATAATAAACCACAGTATGAAATCAAGGCCAACATATTAATAAAGGAACTATAACATGTGAATTATTAGAAAGCATAAGATTGCATTTTTACATTTTTAATATATAATAAAGAATTTCCTATAGTTTTTTAAAATGTTTTAGGAATAAAATACTCTAAATGGATTGGAAATACTAGCGGTGATGATTGCACAACACTGTGAATGCAATTAATATCACTGAAGTGGACACTCAAAATGGTCAATTTTATGTTACATATATTTTACTATAACTTTTTTAAATGGGAAAGTTTAAAGAATTTTTAAACTCTAAAATATTTTCAAGTATAAAGTAAAATATTTCTTGAGAATTAGATAGCATTTTTCAGTTTAAGCTGTAATACCATATGTACTACCTTATTTTCTCCACATTTTTTTGATGCCATATTTTTCTTCTTTTAATTAAATTCACATAAAATTTTCTACAGGACAAATATTTTTATGGGCTGGTCATAAAATTTAAACACACATAAGATATCATAGTCTCCTCTGAAACACTATGATAGTTTTTAAAAATTCAGATTTCTCTGAAAAAATAGTTGCTGTGATTTCAGTTCTACTTTCTATTTAATTTTTTCATTGTGTTGTATTGATTTACTTTATTTTGTCTTTATCGGAGCCTAGGGCTTCTCTGGTGGCTCAGATGGTAAAGAATCAGCCTGCAATGCAGGAGACCTGAGTTTGATCCCTGGGTTGGAAAGGTCCCCTGGAGAAGGGAATGGCTACTCACTCCAGTATTCATGCCTGCATTCCATGGACAGAGGAACTTGGCGGGAAAGAGTCAGACATGACTGCGCGATTAACACTTTCCTTTCTCATAGTTGCTTTACAGCGTTGTGCTAGTTTCTGTTGTACAGCAAAGAGAGTCAGCCGAACCTATACAGACATCCCCTCCTTGGCTTTCCGTTTAGTCCACCGTAGAGCAATGAGTAGGGTTCCCTGTGCTACACAGTAGGTTCTCATTAGTTAGCTATGTTATGCATAGTGTTGTGTATACTGGAGAAGGCAATGGCACCCCACTCCAGTACTCTTGCTTGGAAAATCCCATGGACGGAGGAGCCTGGTGGGCTGCAGTCCATGGGATCGCTAAGTCGGACACGACTGAGCAACTTCACTTTCACTTTTCACTCTCATGCATTGGAGAAGGAAATGGCAACCCACTCCAGTGTTCTTGCCTGGAGAATCCCAGGGACAGAAGGGCCTGGTGGGCTGCCGTCTATGGGGTCGCACAGAGTCGGACACGACTGAAGCGACTTAGCAGCAGCAGCGTTGTGTATATTACAGTCTCAGTCTCCCAACTCATTTCACTCATTTGTTGCTTCTTCTGGATCACATTACTCCAAATCACATGACTTTTACCACGCTTTAAGTTTTCTGGGAAATCTATTACTTTCAGAAGTTATGTCTAACAGCATTAGTTATGGGGGCAGTGTTTACAACATTCTGAAGAAGTTGACCTGTCTCTTTTGGAATCATTAAGCTGTATCCTTCTCCAGTGGAAAAACCAAAGTGATACTTCAATCATTTTTATTTCTAAATGCTTAAAGACTCAAAAAAAAATTAATGTTTTGATATTGCTATTGTTTAAGTAGTACTTGACTTCTTTTTCAGATTTTCTATAAAGACTAATGAAAAATGTTTAATGAAATACATTTTAAATAAACCTGTTTCAGCAAAATGTGAATCATTGTTACATACATTTTTGTTATTTAAAGTTTAAATCAAGAAAGTAGCTAGGTTAAAAGATTACAGAAAAAAGAAGGGTTTATAAACTTGCCTGTGATATTTTAACACAAAGGCCCTGGTTTTGTCGTTAGCCTCAGCTTCTCAGACAAAGCCAATGTGACTGAAGCTGTAACATGTGTCATGCATGTATGCTGGTTGGCACATGAGAGTCACTGAAATAATTTAGATAGCTCCTTTTCGGGAATTTTTTCCTGATATAGTTGAACAGATTAAGAGAAAAAATGCATTTAAAGAGATAGAACACAGTACCAGGAACAGATTTATCAGGTGTCCTAGGACCTGAGGGCTTCTCTGGTCTTCTCCACCTGCAATGCAAGAGATGCAGGAGAATCTGTTTTAATCCCTGGAAGATCCCCTGGAGGAGGAAATAACAACCCACTCCAGTATTCTTGCCTGGGAAACTCCATTGACTGAGGAGCTTGACGGGCTATAGTCCATGGGGTTGCAAAGAGTTGGACAGGACTGAAGCTACAAAATTCAAGTGTCGTGGCCGTAAATTAAATGATTAAAAAGCAAGTCGAACATTTAGATATTTATCAGTTTTACATATGCCACCTTCCAGAGTGATGACGATAGTGCAATATTTTCAGTTTCTGGGCTTTTATTTTAGACTTAAAATTTGAGCATATTTATTTGCTATAATCACATAAATTTCATAGAATGTTTTCTCAAACTGTATGTGTAATTTTAATACATCCAAGTGAATTAAAATTTGCTTCTCCATAGAAACATGATTTTAGAATAGAACTAAATAAGAATATTGGAGTCTATATGCAAAAACAGAAAACAATCCTATTTTACCTGGGTTTATAAACCATAGCTATTTTTTATAGACTTTTAAAAGAACATTCTAAAATCATCAATAATTTTTTTCTATACAGGCATCCACTACCCTGATCACATTCTCCTTTTCTTAAACTATATTTTTCTACAAACTGGGTTTTTTAAATAAATACATTTTTCTAAAGTAATCTCACACTAAAGGAAGAAAAAAAAAAACATCTAAGTCCTACAAGTACTGTTAAGTTCTGAATAAATTGAACCAAATTTCTCAGTATCATGTCCAACACTGGTGTCTTAGGAAAACTTAGTTTTTATGCAATTCTTATCACAATTGCTTAAGATGTTCATTCGCCTTTTTCAACTTCCTTTTATTTTTAACCTTTTCTTTTTTCTTACAATCCTGTTTTTCTCCTTCCTCATATCAAACTGCAACTGGAAAATATCACTTCTTATTTTCAAATTCAAGTTTTTCTCTTTAAAGATACCAAGAAACATTCAAGGGGTCTTCCTTTCTGTAATGTTTTGTCATTATAAGCTCTGAAAATGCTGCCTGATAAGGATATGCATTTTAGAAACATCTATGATCTGGCCAAAGGCTATACACCCCACTCCAGTACTCTTGCCTGGAAAATCCCATGGACGGAGGAGCCTGGTGGGCTGCAGTCCATGGGGTCGCTGAGAGTTGGACATGACTCAGTGACTTCACTTTCACTTTTCACTTTCATGCATTGGAGAAGGAAATGGCAACCCACTCCAATGTTCTTGCCTGGAGAATCCCAGGGACAGTGGAACCTGGCGGACTGCCGTCTATGGGGTCGCACAGAGTCCGACACGACTGAAGCGACTTGGCAGCAGCAGCAGCATACACCAGGTAATAGATTTTCTTCCTTGTCAAATAAACATGAGTTGACTCATATTTTAGAATTGGCCTTTTGAGTGATAGATATATTCTATATATTATTCTTTCTTAAATAGTAATTACTTGTAAATGTTAAGATTGTACAGTAATAACTCAATCTCACCAAAAGAAGTTTATATTAAAAAATATAATCTGGCTTGGGCAATCTAATTCATGACTATTCTAATATGACTCTGTAATTATCACTTTTTAATTTCTCTTTTTCATTACATAATGTTTACACGAGGGGATTAAATAATCTAAAAGCTCTATGTGATTACCAGACACTTTAGTAGAGTAGGTGAACTTTAACCTAAGATGTTCTCATTATCTTTTATGAAGAGTATAGTGAGACTATCTCAATGGTTAAAAAAAAAAAAAAATGATCTTTAGTAATTTCTAATCCTAGATCCATCAATAAAACATTTTTGTCCATACATTAAGTCAATCAGTATTTTTAATACACCATGTCTTCTTCTGTGTAGTAAAGTGAGTAACAGCCACCCTTTTCCCCTCATATCCCTTATCCGCCCTCAGTCCCTGTGAATAACTTAACCTGGCAAAAGGGATTTGAAAAATGTGATTAAGTTAAAGATCTTGAGATTGGGAGATTACCCTGGGTTATCTGGGTGGACTCTAAATGTAATCACAGGTGTCTTACAAGAGATAGGCTGAGGGAGATTTGACTACAGCAGAGGAGAAAGAAGGGTCACCACAAAAGCAGAAACTGCAGTGACAAAGCCAAGAGACAGAAATGACAGCAGGGTGGGGCTGTCCCCTGGCTCTTTCCATAGCCCCTTTAGACTCACTGTGGGCTTCTGATCTCTAAAACGTTAAGAGGGTAAATCTGGGTTGCTTTGAGTAATTAAATTTGTGGCAATTTGTTATGACATCAACATGAAACTGATAAAACCTGTAAAAAGGAGCTTCAAGTATATGACCTTTCTATAATTTGAGGAAACTGCTCTTTCTATAATTTGAGGAAACTGCTCTGTACTGTCAGCTGTGTGAATTTTCATTTTTATGCATTTTTATAGGCATAACTTAAGGAAAGTCATTTTTCATTACTTGTTGGAGAGGTACCATTCTTTACTGTAATTAGCCCCTTGGGTATTGGCATTGAGAGACAGCAAACATGAGGGGAGATATTTCTTTAGTTTCTTTTACCAAGTGGAAGGAAAATGTTACATTGTTGATTTCTATGTTTGAATAGCCAATTCAATTAGAAATTCAAAACACAAGATTCTTGCAGAAATCAGCTGCCAGATTTATTAATCTATCTGAAAATAAAAATACAACCAAATAAAAAGTAGAATAAGAACAGAACTTAAAAAAAAAAACCCTTTAGATACATTTCCCAAAAGAGTTTATAATGCAATGTTTTGAACCCTTCTGTGTTGGAAATACACTTAATGTTGGCCAATTACTTATTCAGTGAGTTACTACCATAAACAGCAAAATATATAATTTGTCCTTAAATACTATATAATCAATACCAATTCTTCCTTGATTCTTTAAAATAGCTCATAGTCCGATTCTTTTTCACTATCAAACTAGAATTTTTAAAAGAACAAAAGAAAATGAGAGAAAAAAGAAAAAGTATTCTCAATATAATTCTCACTTGGATCCTATTTAAAGACCCACTTTCAATTTCTCCAAATGTGTCAATTCTCTTTCCAATAAAATTTTAGCTGAATATTTTAAAATCCATTTTTATTCTAAGTACTGTAAATGGCCACATGAGCATAGTGGGTGGGGGGGAATTCTGATTTTTAAGGCATATTTGTTAACCCATAATGGGCCTGATGATTTATAATGTAAATGTAGAACAACCATTGAAATCACAGGTTACATAGATATGTTGAAATTAGAATTTTTTTGGTAGGAATAAATGTGAGTGATACAGGTTATGCTATGTGGGTTTCCCAATAACTGTTGAGTTTAGAGACATGAACTGTGATCAATGTCACGTTGGAAAATGGGTAGCCAGGAGATCATCTTTCAACAATTTTTTCTGTGTTCATCATAAAAATCTTTTGTAAGTTGATTTTGGCTTTGTGTTTAGGATTTAAAAAAAAAAAACATTTTGCTATTGACTCTCTAAAATTTTTTTTCCTCTGAGATAGTGAACAAAATTTATGTTTTTTGCTTGAATCATTTTAGCAACCTAATCAGAGATACTATAACACCACTTCCTTATGGTTTTGTCAAGGTAAACAGAACATACCGTGCTTTCACTGTTTCCTCCAAATGCAAAACAAAACCAAAACAAAAACCTTTGAAACTTTAAATCTTTAAATCTTCTTTCAAACAATCCAATCACATTTACACAAGTGTCCAAAACAAGAGGATGGATAATATCAGTGCCAGCACTATGTCATACAGCAACTTCCTCATATTCTTTAACAGTTTGTAAATAATTTTCCATTTCACCAAAAGTTTCCACAATTTCCCTTAGCAAGCTGAAGCTTACTCTTCATTTTGTCAATGTGCATAAAAGCTGCTTATAGCATAGCATGGCAGAAGCTATTTTTTAAGCAATAAATGGTTTGAGTCATCTATTTTGTCCTGAAATGCTATCTGTAGTTAACTGCATTGCTTATAAATGGTCATAGTAAATTCAGCATGAAAGAGAATATTACAGAAAAGACAGCAGCAGAAGCATTAGCATTATCTAATATTTATATATGTTATCAACATAACACAGCAGTAAAAGGTTTAAATGCATATCAATGGGTACCATGTCTAAAAATTACTATAGTACCTATTTAGTGTATTGGATATTCTTTTTAAGAAGTGCTTGCTGTATCTAGAACAGCATATTATGTGATTTAGTACAGTTAATTCTTATTGATTAAATAATGTTTTTATGTACTGAAGGAAGTGAATAGAGACAGATATTTTTTGCTTCATTGCGGTCGCATATTTAACATTTAAATGAAGATCTCAAAAGACCAAGAAAAATATAATGTAATTGAAATGGGTTTCAAAATATTTAAAGGACAGTATTATTTGTATCTAAATAGCAAGGTGGCACCAGATACGTATACTGCTACTGGCCTGTGACTCAGTTTGGAGCCAGAGTCTAAAATTGTGCCCCTCATTTACAGTCATGGTGATTACTCAGCTTCAGAGAGAATACCCACTGTACGGTTTTCCTCTGTGAGTCATATATAAAGCAAAACAAAACAAAAAAACAGTAAATGCAATCTCTAAATAACTTTTTACAAGAGGTGCAAAAACAGTCATTTCTAACAATTAAACTGCCTTTTACAGTAGTTTTTTTTTTTTTTTGTACACCTTGCGGAGACACAGAAATGATAGGGGAAAATGCCCAAGGCAGATAGTCTCCAAGTGGATATTTACACAATGTGAATTAACTGTACCATAGATACCCAGAGGAAATGAACATTTTCTAGGTTGTTATGAAATCAAATCAACATGATATAGCTTCATCATACTTAAAACTTGTAGGACCCCATCCCAAGCCTAAGTAAAAAGTAATACCCCAATCCCCCCTCCCATTCACCCATTATCTTCCTGTTACACAGAATAAATGTTTAGATTACCCCCACCCACCCTCAAATAAAGTGCGCAGTCCATTGCAGACCATAGAATAATGCAACAGGAAAGCCCCTTTTTGTGTATTATTGTTTAAAAATAAAATACAAATGACAAAAATCAAATATTGAAGAGAATTCAGAAATTCTCTTCATCTTGCAAAAGAGCAGAAGCGCGAGGAGGCCCTTGCCTGTCACTGTGTTAATACACGTAGCCTTCGTTATAGGGGTGGGGGTTGCAGCAGCCCCCTTCCGGCATGTAGGCCATGCTCTCGTCAAAGTGGGACAGGGGCACCGTGTCCTCTTCGTTGATGTGACGTTCCATGTCTGTCTTCAGCAGTGGACGCTGATTGTCTGGAAAGGCCATGGAGAAGAGGGCTTCTGGATCACACACAAATTTGTAGACATATCTCTCTCCAGCCACCTGAGGGAAACACGGAAGAAAAAGCCCATCCTTATGTGGAATGTTGGGATGGTACCTAAACTTAGAGTAGTGAGTGTTTTGCAAGAGATACGAATATCCAATCATTATATTTTACATTGGAAGCTAACACAAGATTGTTACGTCAATTACACCTCAATTAAAACACACACAAGAAAACACAACCTCATCTTCACCATTCTCAAATGGGGAATGCAGGGAGAGAAATGGACAAAACATGGTTTAATGCTCCAGAAAGGATGGATAACAAAAGAAAAGGCAATCAAGTATTAACAGATACAGCTAGGGAAAAAAAAAATTCCTCACTTTGTGGGATAAATTACAGTTCAAGCGAGGGAAATGCAAAATGCTGACCTTGAGTGATAATTACATTCATTTTAGATAAAACTAGAAACTTAGCAGTTTGTTGTTTTAATATAAATGTAAACTTACATTGTTATTTGGGGGAAAAAAATCAATGATTTCATGCAGGCATCTCACATTGAATTATTTTCCCCTCTGTTTGAAAAGGTAACAGCTTTTGTACTTATAAAATAACAAGACCTTTAAAGTGTAGTGTTTCCCTCTTAACATTATATTTCTGAAATTGTAGAAAAGCTAAACTTTCAAACCTTAAAAGAAAAAAATGCATTGTGTTCCTAATAAGACTAGACTAGTGCTTCACTGATTCGCAGGGTGGACTATTCTTTTTCTTTCCTTTAATTTTTTTCTTTTGCACCGTATATTCTCATCTGAAAAAAGAAAGATGCATAGCCTTATTTAAATGAAGGATGGATCAACAGGGCAGTATTATCCTGGGTACATCACTTTAAAAAATGAAAGCAAGATGCCTTAGACAGATGTTAAGGATGTGTATACAGTGTCAAATTGAATTAAGAGGTGTAAAAAAAGTGAAAGGAATTTAAAATATACAATACATAGGGAGGAAATGAGAAAAAGAAATGTGACAGCTGCCTGAAATAAAGGAGAAGTAGCGTAATTTGTAGGAAATGACACCTCCCAAACTTAAATTTTGAAGAGTAATGCTTCTCTAGGAAATTATAAACAATTGAGTGAAACAAATACAGCCCTCCCCCGCTGCCATTAATAGACAATGCTGAGCTTCTCAGAAACCCAGAGGGTTTGGGGTAGGGGGTGGGAGTGGACGAATACAGTTCTTTGTATTAAGTTTGATACTAACTTTTTGTGTGTATGTTGAGTTCAGTAATTTTAGAAAGGTGAAAATTACTCAACACCTCTACTAGTTGCTTTGTAACATGCGGGAATGGTGAACTCATGGTTTATAAACTATCTGTGCATGTTTGTAGGAAAAAAACTACCAAAGAGCAAGCCCTGTTGTTCTAGACTCAGATCTGGAATGGATTTTGCCCCGGATTTTTTTTTTTTTTTTATCCTGTAAGAGAAATCAATTTAGAGAATTCAAGAGAATTCAAATACTGTGAATATCCTTAGGCTTGAAAACAGCCAACACTTAGGTTTTGGACAAGTTTCTTAAACCGCCCTCAGTGCCCAGCACTCCCCCCCTTTTTTTTTTTGATGAAATGAGGCAGGGATGGCTTCTTGGAAAGCCTGTTGCAAGACTGAGATGGAAGTTTCTAGCACAGGGCATGCAAACAGAGGAGTCTGGAATAAATTTATTCACTTTAGCCCTTTATAAAAAGGAAATTAAGTTCATAAAGGTAAAATGGTGAAACTGCCTTAAAAGTAAAAATAGGCCCTATCAAAAACAAAGCTCAACAATACTAAATCCCAGTTTTCATGTTATTCCTTTGTTCAAAGTATTTTGAGAAAAAAATGAAGTAATTGGCCAGCATATCTCAGAGCATTTAATAACTGGCTTTGTTTTGTTTGTGGCCACTGAGAAGGAGGCATTTGCTTTGCTTTAGACTACTGGAAAGTTTTTGTACAACCTGTTGCTATTGGTTATAATTAGAAATTATTTAATAAATCATTGTGGGGAATTAAAATGTATGATATGCAATCAGCATTATAAAATCTCTTAAGGACCCTGCCTTGATACACTGTTTAACTTTTTCTTTCAGTAAACATATTTAGAGCTACTACTCTATTTATTGGATTATGTTAAATGCCACAGAGTTTAGAACAAGGACTGATAAACAACCAAGGAACATAATGAATCCTCTTATTAGTAATACAATTACAATATGGACATCGTTATACATTGAGTACATATAAATAGTAATGTTTAGGTAAAACATTAATTTTGCAAGAGAGATGAATCAGAATTAAACGAGGTTATCTTTTGAACTGTGCTTTGAAAGGCTATTTAAATTATGTGTTAACTCTTAAAATTTCAAAAATAGTACAGTAATATTGGAGGAAAACTTGATATTACAGATTAAGCCAAAAGAAATAATAATTTGATTATATCATTCAGAAATAACCAATACTTAAATGTCTATATATACTTTTATTTAGGCACTTCTAAATTTTGAAGTAAAAGCATATACATGCATTGTCTATAATGTATAATAATCATTACTTCACCATTTCTTCCTTCATAGCTACTGAAATAATCAGGGTTTCTTTCATGTTTTGATACACTTTGGTTGTATTTTTTAATTTTTTCACTTAATATTCTTTGAGATACACTACATATACACAGAGTTTTAAGTTCATATACAAACATCATCAGATAAACATTTTCCCCTACACATTAAAATATGTAATTCTACCTCATATTTTTTTTAAAGGACTGCACAATTTTCCTCTGAATGATTATATTAGGACTTACTTATCCATTATGTTATCAGGGAGAAAATGAAGCAATGAGAAAGCCACAGGTGTATCAGAGGGTAGCAAGCAGACTGGCTCAACACGTGTAATGAGGAGTAAATATGTATGTCTGCAAAAACTGTCAAAAGTCTTGATTGTTGTGCTAGTTATAAGCACACTTCAACTTTTGCATTTTCACCTTTAAATGACCTATTCTTCCTTATATCATATGTGATATCTCAAAAGGCCTGTTAAGTACACATTTTGCTATCCTTTATTGGCTGATAGTTACTAACAGTTTACCTTGGCAATTATAGCCTAATAGGGAAAATTTGAGAGGCCACAACATTTTTCTCTGTATTCTAACATCTATGCTATCATTTGATCATTTGAAAGCATCTTGCCTTATTATTTTCTTAAAATAAGAGGTATACAAATGGGATGTGTGACAACTGGATAAATAAATGGGAAAATGGCAGTAATGATATCAGTAATAAGCATAAGTTTGAGAATATCTAAGACCAGACATAACATCCTGCAGATACCCCTTTAAGCACTGTGTAAAAGGTGAGGTATGATTAGATATTTTGAGATACTTTTTAGCTTTCTGTGACTGCTCCCTTTAGTAAGGGGCTTACTAGTCAAGATATATAAGCTAAATATGTCTTGGCTTTAAGGTGCAGGATTTATTCACAGATACCATCTGCTGAAGACTTTCACTGCACCAGGTACAAGGGAAGTGTCTCAAGTATATTATTTCATTTAACGATCACAGCAGCTTCACAAGGAAAGAATATTGCTGCTTCCTAGCAGAAGAATCTGTTCAAAAACAGCAATGTAACACGGCGCTCACATGCAAACCAAAGTCCTGTCTGCATTTGTCACTGCTGTGTAACACTGCTCAGGGGACCTGCAGAAGACCTACCGTGCCAGTGTACTTGCTAGGCCTGACTATGAAGACGGTGATGAAAACTGAAAGAATGGTATGTATCTGAAAAAGGTCAGCTGTAAACGGGAGTGGTTGGTGAAAGAAAAGGAAGAATTAAAAAAAGACTCCAGGACTGAGATGGACAACACGGGCAGATAGTAACTGGTTTCACAATTTGAGGGTGAAATTCAGGGAAACAGGAAGCAATTAAGAATCTAATTCAGCCTTATCTTTTAAGGTTCTTTGAAGTTCTAAATTACTGGCTGGCTAACCAGACAGCAGATTGCCTTTGGTCTAGAAAGCCCAAATGAAGCTACTTCCCCCTTTTCTTTTACCACTGTCATGGACCGACTGGTATAGTTTTTCTTGGCATAACATAAAACTATGCCATAATCTGTAATATGTAACTATGTTCATGGTTCCACAAATGAACAAAGGACACATAATGAAATTATAATGTAACATTCACAATGTATAAATGCTAAAACTAAGTTCACAGTCAAGACTAATATATTGAATACACATGCAAGGCTGAAGGATGTTAATAATAACAAATACCCAAATGTTTAATCTTTATTTATTCATTACCTTCTTCAAAAATTTTAGATTTTGTCCCAAGTGTAATTCATTTATCTCACACTTTTTAAACAAGCTACCTTGAAATATTAAGACACACTCATTTGAAATAAAGCATATTTAATATCATTATGCCAATAAGATAAGATTAAATACTTATTTCAAATCAACTGTTTTAAGATGTTAAGCTGTCAAGTAATGAAATCAGCCAAGAAAAGATGTTTTTCAGAATGAGAACAAGAAATGCTCTGAATGTTTTAAGAATCAGAAAAAGAGGGGAAAAGGAAACATTCAGCTAATATTCAAAATTGTATAATTGAGGAGAATGAGAAAAATGTCAACAACTTTTGGGGACATATATTGCCATATTAGTACTAAAGCAGGATTTTTTTTTTTTTTACCAAACACAGCAAAGTGGGGACTTCCAGAAAATCTCCTATTTTGTATTACGCATTTGCCTATAATGCTCATAAATTTATAAACAGAAGGTCCTGTAATAGGAAAACCAACAGCTAAGCATACGTTAAAGTGAGCGAAAACCTTGCTTCAGCAATGTAATGATATGTGGCTTTGAAGTATGACATGCGGATGAATGTGAAACATTTCAATAAATTTTAATGCTGTGTTAGCTGCTCACCTTTTGCATGATTCCTTTCTCATAATAATAGCGGAGTGAACGGCTAAGTTTATCATAGTTCATAGCTGGCCTGTTTTTCTGAATGCCCCAACGTCTGGCCACCTGCCATTGAGACAGAATCACATTGTTGTGTTAAGTATTATCTTATCAACATATTTCATAAAAATTAAGTTAATTCATTAATTACTTCCAAACCATCTAAAACATATCCAAATCGATGGTATACGTATAAGAGGCAAAAGCTATCATGCTCTGTATTTCCTGGGCCCTGGTTTGCTTTTTCAATGAGGCACTAAGTGATCATTCTGAAACATCACAATAGAATTCATTGTCACTATTGTTTTGGATACAAAATTAAATGGAAATAAGGGAATGTGTTTACAACAGGAATGAACAGGCTTCAATTCACCAAAATGAGGCATATTTCCCATTCTGAGGTCCCCTTTCTGCTTTTTCCTTATTTCTTTTTCAGATTTTAAAAACTAAAGATCAAGAGCAACTTTATCTATAAATAAAGATCTCTTGGTAAAGGTGTTTTTGAGGTTATGATAAATCAAAGGAAAAAAGATACCCTGCTTGACACTGGCTAAAACATACTGGCTAAAAGACAAGTGGCATAGTGTGCACAAATTAGCAAGCTGAACTGTACATAATTTTTATTGCCTGAAGCAGCATCAGAAAATAAAAAAAGTGCAGTCAATACTAAACTGGTGGAATTAAGCATTCATTTAAAGAACAGTAATTGGATGCTAAAAATAAGAAGGAAGTGAAAAAGGTCACCACGTATATGAGTCCACAAACAAAAATCTCTAAAGCAGAATATCCACTTTGTGGTTTCATGAACAATCTGTGAGCTTTTTATAATACGGCTTTGGAAGTGCAACTTTTCTGACAAAGACAAAGTTCTCAATAGAGTTTTAGTAAAACCTCTTTCCTCAACGAATCTGTATCCCCTCCCTCCCCACTACCCTGGGCTAGCTCTAGATGATCCAGCACAGGGTGGCCTGCTTTTGTGACCCCAGTTAAAGTCACATCCTCATTAATTTCCACTTTTGCTTCATCTGAGCAGAAATTGCAGCTCCCGTGTATACCTAGGCAACCCGGAGAGAGCATTTTCTAATAGTGTTAGCATTCTCCTTCAGGTTCTCAGAATTCCAAGTTGTTGCTGTGTGTCAGATAGCAAAATCTTATAGAATGCTTTGCAGAAATATCACTCTATTTTATTAACAATAACCTTTTTCTGTGGTTTGTTTGTTTTTCTTTAAAAAGCACTGATCTTTCCTATTTTCTCTTCTCACTAATTTCTATTTCCTGAATGAAGATACAATATAATTTAGTCACATACATCAGTATACTTTTTAAAAGCAAAAAGATGCAATGTCACATCCCTGTGACTACGTATTTCCAAATAGAAAGTCACAGTGACAGGCACATACTAATAATCCATTAATTAATGGATTAATTAACTAATGAATTCCAATAATTAATCCATTAATTAATATTAATCAATCCATTAATTACTTCCATTAATTAAGATAATTTAATTTAAATGTAAATGTTGGGAGCAATAGTGTGATGGGCAAGTGGCAATAATAAGTGAAAGGAATACTTTCTAAATAAAACATCTTTCAAACAGCTAACAATGGACATCAGTGAATCTTTAACAGACAGGACAACTGAAGAGCCTGAGNAATAAGTGAAAGGAATACTTTCTAAATAAAACATCTTTCAAACAGCTAACAATGGACATCAGTGTATCTTTAACAGACAGGACAACTGAAGAGCCTGAGAACCTGGAGGGGATGTGAAAATAAATTATCAGTATCTGCTTAAATTGAACAATTTCTGTAATACTTTGGAATTTGTTAATAATTTTTTTCTAGAAGCCCAGATGTACCTAGAAAGCAAAATAACCTGCGACAAACTTGACAACAACAAACTTAACAACAACTTTCTCTCTCCCCAAAGGAAGTCTTTAGGGAGAAAAAGATGCCTTTTTTTAAATATCGTAAGCAGAGTTTGACTTTTATGATGCCAGCTAATCCGTAGCACTGTGGGCATCAGTAGACATATTAAAACAATCAAATTTATATTTAGAGCTATTCCAAATATCACATTTGTCATAAAGTTGAGGAAAATGAGACATACCCATATGCCTAGGAGATGCAGACATGTTATAGAAGATAAAGGAGTAAGATCTAGAAATCTGCTTTAACACTGTGCCTCTAGTTTACAACATCAGACCAAGCACTTAAAAACTGGATAAGAAGATACATCCCATGTTGTGTTCCTATCATAATAAAACTGTTTTAAAAGACTGAAACTTAAAATGAACAGATAACATAAAAACTTCTGGGACAGGTTAGACCATCCAACAACTAAGAAAGTCCATCCAGCCCTCACAAATGACCCATCACCATCACCACTACATCCAGCCAAAGGACCATTTTCAACATGGAGCGTATACAACAGTGACTATTTCTAGTAACTTCCTTATAACATTCTTTCAAATGAAAACATTGACTGTTAATGAGGAGAGTGGAAAGATCTCTGTAGCACTATAGCAGTTACCCTTATTGTCAAATGAATTAAATAGGACAATGTAATTGTTCAATTATTAGTATTATTCAATTTATTTTTAAAAATCATGCTTGACTATGCAACGGTAAACCTAGATACCACAACCTGGGCCTGGCTCTCAGACTTCTCGATAAATCTTCCAGCTCAACAATCTTGAATATTACCAAAAGACTTCTACTTAGGTGGCATTAGAAGTAGAAACCCACCTGTGAATAAAGGAGATGTAAGAGACGTGGTTTTGATCTCTGAGTCAGGAAGGTCCCCCAGAGGAGGAAATGACAACCCACTCCAGTATTCTTGCCTGCAGAATCCCCATGGACAAGGTAGCCTAGTAGGCTATAGGCTTGCAAAGAGTTGGACACAACTGGAATGACTTAGCATGCTGTGTCCTGTAGATGCTTTCCTATGTCAATAACTGTTCCCTGAACCCGTGATTAATTCAAAAATAAGATCCTGTAATTTCAAATATCTCAAAGAGATAGAAGGTAAAGTTTATGTGCTTGCTGAAGTTATCTTAAACACACAGAGCAGATGATCAGTGCAAGACTGAAATCTCACTCAGTATCACTTTAAACTGCAAGATGGAATCCAAAGAAGTGGAACTTAAAGTAATTCCAACAAGGATGGTTTCACAGCCACCTTTCATGAGCTGTGCTGTCACAGACCCTCAAAGAACTGCTGTGTGATTGAAAGAAGAGGGTGACCGGGGGCCACAGAGACTAAAGGAATTTCACAAACACTTCCCAAAGAAGAAATTTAAATATAAACAGCAGAGTCATTGCTTGATGGAAGCAATTGCAGCAGTGAGCAATGCAGCAATCAGAAATGGAATGTTTCATTTTGAACAAAAGGGCTTCGGAGGCGTTCATTGCTTACTTCGCTATTGCCAGGGAGTTAGTTACTATTCGGAAATGGTCTGCTGACTCTGAATTCTTCAGCTCTTTTTTTATTTTCAGAGTCTGCTGCAGAAAAGGTATCTAAATGTTAGTTTGTCATAAGAACAGATATAATTGTATTCCTTCTAGGCTAAAAAATTAAAAAGCCACAGAGATTCACAAGCTGATGTAACATAACGGTCCCCTGGTCAAGTCTCCTGTTCTATTTGTTTCAACATGATCAGCTTAAAAATCTACACATAAAGAACTTAATCACTCGCCTAAGAACTTTTACACTTCTAAGTGGATCAATAATCACTGATGTAATTCAGTCATACCCCCATCTTAACAAATGAAAGTGAAAGTGAAGATCGTCCAACTCTTTGTGACCCCATGGAAAATACAGTCCTGGAATTCTCCAGGCCAGAATATTGGAGTGAACAGCCTTTCCCTTCTCCAGGGGATCTTCCTGACCCAGGAATCGAACTGCGGTCTCCTGCATTTAAGGCAGATTCTTTACCAACTGAGCTATCAGGGAAGCCCATGGCAACAATAAAAAAATTCTGTTTCTGCTCACTTTAATCACAGATGGACAGAAGTAACTGATACAAATCCCTGCTGGATGTCCTTAAGGTCTAGTATGAACCAACTCTTGCAGTGATTATTAACATCTTTCATGAGATGAAGAGCTCATATTCTCATCATTACTTAACGGGCTTTCAAATTACTTTATGTTAAGTGATTCTAGCCTCAATCTTTAGTGCTTCACATTTTTGTGGTTCTTTCACTTACATTATTTAAGTACATCTACATAAAAATGAATTTCCTTTGACAGCCAAATTAAGTTTTAGACACAATACAAAATTCAACCACCCAAACATTTAGCCTGTACTTGATAATGGATACTTACGGTTTTGATCCTGAACCCTCTGTATGTGGGTAGGTATAAATGCCTGTATCTGTGTATACTTGGTGTGGGGCTAAAGATGGAAACATACCCTCTCACTGATATAACCTGGAGTAGACTTAATTGTGCTCATCAGTTCCTCTCATTTCATATTCAATCCATATTCAAATCAGATAATCCCTTAAATCTTTACAAGTACTATCATCTTATCTTCTGGATATCAAATTAGGACATATTATCTGATTATAACTGAATGCACAGACACACAGATAATGTAAGATGTATACAGGTCCATTAGCCTCGGTTGTAGATGTCAAATCTACATGAAACGAATTAATTTGAGTTAAAAAAATAGATATTTCTGAACTTTTTTTTTTACTTTTCTGGGGTGTTTAGATACAACAGCCAATATGAGTCATAGCCATGTTAGCTAAAAGTCTCCCAATGCTTTCTCAGCTAATGTAAAGAGAGAAAGCATCTTTCATGAAAAGACACAAACTTTTCATGAAAGTTTGCCCTTCAAACTTCCCTGCTGGTATAGTGGTTGAGAGTCTGCCTGCCAATGTGGGGCACCTGGGTTCGATTCCTGGTCTGGGAAGATTCTACCTGCTGAGGGACAGCTAAATCCGGCGTGTCACAACTACTGATCCTGTGCTTTCGAGACTCTGCTCCACAACATGACAAGCTACCACGTGAGAAGACTGTGTAGTGCCACCAAGACCCAGCACAGACAAAATTTTTTTAAAAGTGTATGGCAAAACCAATACAGTATTGTCAAGTAAAATAAAGTAAAATTTTAAAAAAGAGAGAGAGAAAAAGAAAAAAAAAGTGTAAATAAATATAAAACATCGCCTTTCCCTTGAGGTCCAAATGCTATTTGGTAGGTCACACTGTAAGTAAGCTTAAATCTAAAGCTACTCCCGAGAAGAATAAACATTGAGCTAGGAAGTTTTATAGGAAAATACTCCACTTGTATGTACACAAGGGCAGGTTGGCAGAGGGTAAGACAACCGAACAGAGTGAAAGGAGTTTCATTTACCCATAGTATCTCTATCCAGAGTCCTCTCATTTTGGCAATTTCTTAGGTATCGTGGTGACATTTTGAACTTTATTCTTACCTTCAAATGGAGTGTACACTGCCCAGCTGATCTGAAACACGTATCACCATTAATCAAATGGAAACAATATTCCTATAGGTCTATGTCTCCTAAGAGACACCTAAGGAGTGAGAATTTCCCACTGTGACCTTTGAGTGCCTTTATTCCCACAGCTGTGTCTCCGCTACAGACCTCTTACACATGACTTAGTTCTCTAAATGTTTCTCTCCAACCCTCCTACCAAAAATCAAGACTGTCTAATTAATAACTTCTAATTCTCAAGAATAATTCCTCTCTCCCTAAAATGAGTTGAACTTGATGCACATTCCTCTCTTTCTCAAAGACCATCCAACATGCCCAACTCAGATGCACCTTTAGAGAAGGCCCAGGCCCTGCCCTGCAGAGTCAGATACAACTGAAGTGACTTAGCACGCATGCACAGTAAAGTTCTTGTTGATTTTCTTCATCATCAACTCTATAGGATGGTATTCAACCGGAACAAGCCTGTAACATGTTCATTTCTTATTTTACATGTATGCCTGCTTTTTTTTTTTCCCCCCTTTGGACTACCTTTTCACTCAAAATGTTCCCTTAAAGTTTTAAAATTAAAAAATGAATTTTTGGCATATTAATCAAGTATGTGACTTTCTATTATGACATAGCTGATTTCTCTAAATAGAATCTATGAAACTCACCTCTTCAGGCTCAATCAGTTTAAATTCCATGCCTCTCCCAGTCCAGGCAATAAAATGGGAATTTGAAGGGTCGTCTAGAAGAGCTACCAAAAACTGCCAGAGCTGAAGTGATCCCCGCCGCTGGTATGTGGGTCCTTCCCGATACATCCCTGGCTCTTGTTTTATGTCTCCTAAATTAAAAATATTTTAAGTTTCTATGATTAGTATTATTATGACATTTATATAAAATTTATATTAAAATAATCACTAAAAATGGTTAAACCACAACTAAAAGAGTTTCTATGAAATACCAAATAGGAAAAGGAGTACGTCAAGGCTGTATATTGTCACCCTGCTTATTTAACTTCTATGCAGAGTACATCATGAGAAATGCTGGGTTGGAAGAAGCACAAGCTGGAATCAAGATTGCCGGGAGGAATATCAATAACCTCAGATATGCAGATGACACCACCCTTATGGCAGAAAGTGAAGAGGAACTAAAGAGCCTCTTGATGAAAGTGAAAGAGGAGAGTGAAAAAGTTGGCTTAAAGCTCAACATTCAGAAAACGAAGATCATGGCATCTGGTCCCATCACTCCATGGGAAATAGATGGGGAAACAGGGGAAAAAGTCAGACTTCATTTTTTTGGGCTCCAAAATCACTGCAGATGGTGACTGCAGCCATGAAATTAAAAGACGCTTACTCCTTGGAAGGAAAGTTATGACCAATCTAGACAGCATATTCAAAAGCAGAGACATTACTTTGTCAACAAAGGTCTGTCTAGTCAAGGCTATGGTTTTTCCTGTGGTCATGTATGGATGTGAGAGTTGGACTGTGAAGAAAGCTGAGCATGGAAGAATTGATGCTTTTGAACTGTGGTGTTGGAGAAGACTCTTGAGAGTCCCTTGGACTACAAGGAGATCCAACTAGTCCATTCTAAAGGAGATCAGCCCTGGGTGTTCTTTGGAGGGAATGATGTTAAAGCTGAAACTCCAGTACTTTGGCCACCTCATGCAGAGCTGACTCATTGGAAAAGACTCTGATGCTGGGAGGGATCGGGGGCAGGAGGAGAAGGGGACGACCTAGGATGAGATGGCTGGATGGCATCACTGACTCGATGGACATGAGTCTGAGTGAACTCTGGGAGTTGGTGATGGACAGGGAGGCCTGGCATGCTGCAATTCATGGGGTCGCAAAGAGTCGGACACGACTGAGCGACTGAACTGAACTGAACTGAAATAGGGATTTAACACAGTTAAATGGTTGAATATAAACCAGGAATCTGCAAAGTTACAGATAACTACACATAGGTCAATATAAATGCACACAGGGCAAAATAAATGCACAGATGTCATTAACTTATAAAAAGGCTGTATCTTTTTTTTTTCTTCAGATACATTTTAAAAAAGATAGTATCTAATCCTACTTCTTTACTTCACTGTTAATGCCATCTCTTACTGCTCTAAGCAGGGCTTCCCTGGTGGCTCAGATGGTAAAGAATCTGCCTGCGATGTGGGAGATCCAGGTTCAGTTCCTGAGACAGAAGATCCCCTGGAGAAGGGAATGGCTACCCACTCCAGTATTCTTGCCTGGAGAAGTCCATGGACAGAGAAGCCTGGCAGGCTAGACAGTCCATGGAGTCGCAGAATCGGACATGACTGAGCGACTAACACACACACACACCCACACACACACTACTCTAAGCAACAGTGGAGAGGGAGTAATCAATTTTAAGCTCCAGACATTTTATTTATACAAATTAAAATTTGCAAACTACAATTTATAAATACCTCATTGATTTGCATGTGACAAACTATTGAAAATTTAAATGCAAATGTTTCAAATCAAATTTAATAGCAGCTTAAATTCTGTGAGCTAAGTAAAAATCAGGAAAATATCATGGGTAATGCAAGGCATACTGGATTACCATCATGCCATCTTTCTACACCTTCATATTGCCACCATGCTTTTCTCAGCTGGCAGCAAATGAAAATTCTCTCATTTTTCCTTATCTCTTGTTTATATTGCACTTATTTGAGTTTAGCTTGTTATTCTTTTTCTGAAAGTCCAATTCAAAAATGCATATACACATAAAAATGAACACATCAGAGTTTTCTGTAAATCTGAATTTTTAAACAAGAAAGGATTGTTCATGCTACATACAAACTGGTAAAGTCTATTAAATAGATTACAGCAATAAAGGTGTCAGTTTCCATTCTTTGGTATAAATCTGGTCAGACATTTTGGTTTTACCAAAAGCAAACAAACGAACAAAAGAAAACACACACACAACTCAGTTTCATGACTACTGATTATACACTTCCAGCTCCAGCAAATGTCTCAAAAATATGTGGAACCAGTCACATTGGGAATTGAATGTCTAAGGCCCTATAAGCATATCACTATTAATGCATGAATTTCTCTCCTTCATGCAGAGGGAAATTGCTTAGAAACAATTTAGACAGAATATATTTAAGGTGATATACTAACCCAAAGAGTGAATTATAAAACAGCCCAAATCACAAGCTTTTTAAAACTTTCTTTTGGTCAGAAGACAGAAATGCACCTCTTGCAATTATGATAGAAAAAAATACTTTAAAAAAATCAAAGTAAAATTTTTCACTCAATAGCTGCAAAAAATCATTATGCTGTTTTGGTCTAAGCTATAGAATATGGAAGTGTCTCTTCATATTGTTCAATGATAGTTTTATTTATCTTAGTTTTTCCTTCTGAGATTTAGAAATTTTCATGGGGGCGAATGAATAATTTTGCAGATGGAATGAAACACTGTCAAATATTCTAACCTTTAGATTGCTTCTGCCTATAAAACTGACTTATCATATTCGCCTTGCACAAAGAAACAAAAAATTCTTTGATTTTCTTTCTTCTTGTTCTCTGTTCCTTATAAAATGTAAGCCCAATACACTATTTTGCCCAAAACATTTTCTTAGTATAAAGCTGAGAAGTATCTAAAAATCAAAGGGAAAAAATAATCAAGACAACTAGCTTCCCCAAACACAAGTGTGACTCTGTCTTTGCCCTGTTAGATATACCCTGATCTTGTCTATATTATGAACTGTTTTTCTTCCTTACATGGCCATACTAATTATCGTCATCTCTTAAAAAGTTAACAATGAAAGGAACTGATGAAGGTCATTCCAAAAAGTAGACTTTCTGCTTTATTTCAAGAGAAAAAAACTATATTTTAAGCACTTTGATACTCTGCTAATGGTGCTAAATACAATAACACACATCACACCTCTGAAACTCAAAGGTTAAAATGAACATTTATTATAGAATAAGACTGAAAAGGTGATCCATTTAACCCATGACCTTGGCATGAACTTAGCAGTTTAAAGGGAGGCTAAGGAAACAGATATTCCCAAGACTGGTCATCCTGTCTGATAAGTCTAAAGTAGCAAAAACATCAAGAACAGAGTAGTCTTCAAGCAACTAATTAGAGATAGAGGAGTAATCTGCGCATATCCTTTGCTGTTTAAATAATGACAATTAAAACTCCCAAGAGCTACCAGGTCATTACAGCCATGATCCTGAAAGTTTGTGCAATCAGCTAATCAGAAGGCCCCTGCTCATTTCCTGTTAAACAATCAAAGCAGGAAATATGGAGACCACTCTGAAGAGCCACTAAGTCAATCAACTGTTCGCTTTTTACCCAAGCCTCCTTCTCGATGCTGACTGTTGCGATCTTTGTCAAGAGAAGAAGAGTCTCTCTAACTTGACACCCCTTACCCCTTTCTAACATGTGGGGGTGATGTTTTCATTTTCATTGCCACAGCAAGTGATAGTAAAAAGGTAATGCTTTCCTAAATCCATTTGGAGCAATTACAAACTAATGTCGCATTAGTAATGAACATCTTCCAAAGGAAAAAAAAAAAAAAAGAGGATGCACAATCACTAAATGGGCAGCTATGTTGCTCCTGTGTTTCATAATGCATCTTTTCATGAACAATAAAAGGCAAGAGGCTACATTAGTCATCTGTGCGTCCACAGTAGCAAGCTTTCTGCTCCGCTTTGTTAATTACAGGATCAGCTTTCAATACATCTCAAACAACAAGCTGCGTCTACTCAGTCGGGCAATGGAAAGGGCCCTCTCTTATTCTACATAAAGCTCAGCAAGAATGATACTCTGTCTTTAAAAATGGGATCTCTCATAGGACAAAAGAGAAAAGCTTCTTAATGGGAAAAGGAAAGGGAATTTATAAGAGGTAAAGTTTAGTAAGACTTGAGTGCACTGTAAGTGATGAGCATGAAAATCTTTAAGTAGTGATGTTGACTGCTTTCAGGAGAGGCGAGGGTGATCTCTCCACAGCCTCTTACAGAAATCAAAACTTGATACATGTTGAAAAACCTACCATCAAATTTCTCTGGGACGACACAGGTATCATCATAAAACTGCCTGGGGCCCTTTTCAAACATGCATCCTGTGGAGGGGAAATGGGATACATTTATTCATGACAGAAATAAAACTCACAAACAATTCAAAATATAACCGTGAATGCAAAAATGAAGGCAGAAAAGGACTTCTCCGCTTTTCCACTCTGTGACCTTGGACAGATTATTTAACCTCTGTGCCTCAGTTTCCTCATCTATAAAATGGGAATGATAATAAACCACCTATCTTATAAGGCTGTTGTGAGGATTGAATGGTTCAATATATGCAGCTTTATAACAGTGACTGACACACGGTAATATATGAAAGTTAGCTATATATATTATTACTAACCCGATAATACTGATGTAAACACTGGCAAACCTGTGATGTAAAACAGATTATCTTCTTTTTTGTTTTCTTCCAAGTTTCATTATTCAAACAGAAGAGATTTACTGACATTTATATTACATTATGACCCTGATGAACTGAAACAAATGCAGTTTACCCCCTCACTCCTTTACAGAAATATTTAGCTGCGTTAACCTTCTCATGATTTCATCTTCAATAGACAAGTCAGATTAAAAAAAAAAAGAATTTTCCTTTATTGCTAAATCCTTAGGAAAAATGCAAAATAAATTGATGGCTTTCTACAATCATTTTCTCCCCCAAATATCCTTGACTGTGGGACTTTCATTTAATTGCTATTACCTTTAATTACTAGGAAGAAATTTCATATAATTTAGTCACAGTTTTATTTCTCATAAGTATTGGTCTCTGTGGTAGGTACATAATATTAACAACAACAACAATTAAATTGCATTTGTGAAAAATTTTGGTCTCGTATATTCAGGATTTACCATCTCATTTTACTATCCTTTAAACACAGTGGTTAACTTCTATTGATATCATTTATGCAAAACAAACGTTAGACTCAACTTAGAAGGATGGATCCAAGTCATTTCACTGAAGACACAGACTGTTGACATCAGGGACCATGCACATAATTCAGGAAATACTTTAAAGGTTAGTCTATCCCGATAAAAGAACTTTCATACATGACCTTGCAAATATCATGTCCATTAGAACAAAACTTTCCCACCGCAGTTACTATAACACGTCCATGAGAAAAACACCTTTTCTAAGCCTCTTATGTGAGGCTTAACAATTACTTGTCCCAAAATGTAAAATCCAGGATATTTAAATGTGAATGTATTTAAGTCAACTGCATTTTATTTCAACACAATGACTTAGCTCTCTCAAGCAAAACTGAAAATTCCTTGAAGATACATTTCAGCAGACAGCAGTAAGGTGGGTGATCTATAAAGCACATGTTCTGTTTTAAAAGGATATGGTTGTTGGCAAAAAGAAGAACAGAGAAATTCACTTATCAGCTGTTTATATGCACATGACTCATGTTAACAAAATATAAGAGATCATGACCGGAAAAATTTTCCTTTTACTTCAAAAAGTTTTAAAACAATGGTTTAGTGGACCTAAGTGGTTTTTCCTGTATATCATGACAAGGTGACAGCATCCTGAGGACGGCTGATTATGTTGACAAGTATTTACAAGAATTTCAATAATGAAAAACTTAACTTCTGTTCTGCTGGGATGAGTCAGGAAGCCTTCTTGCCTCATATAAATGGAGTGGCAGCTAGGCACTTCTGAAAGAGGAAACAACATCGGTCAAAGAGAAGTCTGGAGCTGAAAACATGTTGTTATCAGTGGACAGAGCACAGATAGGAAAGTAACAGAAACAGACACGAGTCTCCTGAGGGGAACTTGTCAACACATGGTCAACACTGCAGGTGGGGCCTGCATAAGAGACGTAAGGTTGAGAACCATATCATGGTGAACAGCGATGCTCCTGAACAGGTGTGTGAATTCGAAGTTTTACCCACACCAACCCGACTAAACTAAAGGTTGGCTAAGCAACAGCACGTAAATGTGACGGAGTCCTCAAAAGAAATAGCATCATGAGTTAAAAGACATTTCAGGACACGTATGGGATAAATTTGCTTACCCAGTGGCAACCAAAGCAAAGATCAATAAAAGACTCGTTCATAGTTTATTTCATGAACACTGGCTAGAAATCACAATGCAAAGACAAAATTGTTACGTCTCTTATGATTACTTCAGCCTAGTAAGATGACTGCTATTTTTTTTTCTTCCGACAAAAACAAGATTGACTTTTCATTTTGGTAAGGCCACAGGCCATATTCAAAGCCAGTGAGGCTATAAAAGAGAAATCCAACAGCAACAAATTCAACAGCCACAAATCCAACAGCAGAAATCCAATAACAAACACCATTGCTACCCTAAGAGCGAGGCCTTACTTGTATGACCAACTTAATTCATTCCTGAGAAAATAAAATTTGGTTAATGGTTAAACTTGAGTCATAGTGATGGCTGTGTGTCTGATGTGTTTAGCAGCCTAGATATGGGGAAAAGGAAAGAAATACAGATTAAGAGACAAAAGATAAAAATCCAGGTCCTTCATTCACTGCTAATAAAGCTATATGACTTGAGATAAGCCATTTTCTAAGTTTACATAAAATAGAGGACTGGGTCATGTGCTATCTGAGTCTGCTCTTCTCTGGTTCTGAATTTGGAAGTTCACTCACATAAACAGTGGTCAATTCAAGGGTGAAGACTGAAGGTTCAACCTCAAGACCCTCCACTTGCAAAAGTGCTGCTGAGACCTTAAGCCTAATTTTGTATATGCCATTTCATTTACTTTTTCTTTCAGGTTCCACATTTTATAAGTTTTAGGTACCTACAACCTGGGTCCAAACCTGAATATAACATATACAGTTTCCATAGAAATGCATAAACATGATTACATTGATTCTATCCTCTGTATGTATTACTAAAGATTTTAAAGCAACATCTACAAAAATAAACATATACAAAAAAGGGGGAGTGCTTCCCTGGTGGCTCTGCCTACAGTGTGGGAGACCTGAGTTCTATCCCTGGGTTGGGAAGACCCCCTGGAGGAGGGCATGGCAACCCACTCCAGGATTCTTACTTGGAGAATCCCCATGGACAGAGGAGCCTGGTGGGCTACAGTCCATGGGGTCGCAAAGAGTCAGACATGACAGAGCAACGAAGCAGATACACAATTAGATGTTTAAAATATACGACAGGTTGCTATTTAATATAAGAATACAACCTTCTATCCCTTGTAGTGTAATTCTGAACAAGTAATAGCATTTAAGTGAACTGGAATCTAAAGGCTCTGATCAGTCTATAAAATTTCATGCTATAATAGATAATGACTATTATTTAGCCCAGATGTAATTCTTTTTGGATCCGGAATGTTCCATTTTTAAAGTCTATCTGATTTTCTAAAAATTTGCCTGGTGATAAATGTCAACCAAAATATGAGATATCATTTCACAGAAAAAAAGCATACATTATAAGATCTTAGTCAAAAACATCTTAATGGCAACCCCTAATAGCAATAACATTGAAAAGCATCTAGCAATCAATAGTTTACAAGCTGAAAATAGTGTCAAACTCATTTTCAAACATTTTATTGTGCTGTGCCTTCTTTAAAGTATTATGTAGTTTATAGTTCCAACCCTATAAAAGGCAAGGTTAAACCTTGTTTTCTGATATCAGTGCTTATAATAGGGTTGCAATGGAGCTGATCTTCTGGGTCACCAAATAATTAGCAATCCATTTTATCCCAACTTCTTAACCAACGGTACTTCAAATTAATGTTTAATGTTATTTTGATTTATTGCCAAGGCATAAGGTCCCTCATGCAGCTGGGCCTGGAAGGGACTGTGTTAATGACTCTGCCATCAGCTCAGCAGCTGCTTAGAGGCAAGCATTTTGTTGAACTGATGTTGACACCCTGCCACAAAATACTTTTACTGACTGCTGCACAGCTGGAGTGTGGCTGCAAAAACAGCTGGCTGGCTCTGGAGGCAGCTAGAAAACATACAGGTTAAACTCTATTATATATAAGAGGGACTAAATGTAGCCCTTCCTCCCCAGAGGGGGAGAAAAGAAGTTCAAGCATTTCTGAGAAAGTTGAAAGGCCAGTTTATAAAAGTACTCCAATATCACACAAAATAAGCATATTCTGGAAAACTAGACAATGGACATCAAAGATAGGATTCGGTGGGTAATTTCACTAACGGGTATTTACCAAACTGGACAATTTATTGTTTTCTGCTGTGCTTTAATATTCTTCATAAATTCTCCTTATTAATCTATGATGTTTAAAGTACACTAATTTAAAATTCACCATAAATTAATGACATAAAATACACCTGATGCCAGGTTTCCATTACATTTCCAAAGGCTCAACTTATAATCTTAAGTTCTAAAAAAAAAGCATCAAACAGCAATTTAGAAAAAAAAATGCATCTATAAGAATATATTTGTGTTTATGCCAGTTCTTATACTATTTATTACACCTCAGGGTAAATAAAATTAACATCTAGCTCTTGAAATTGAGACACTTGGCTGCACTGTCTAAATTTGGTCTTTAAATTCAACATCCTTTATACAGAAAAGAGAAGCCTGAAAAAATATGGTTAAGAGGAGTTTATTTCCCTAAAGTAACTAAAGTCATGTTATCCTAAAGTGATATCAGTTAATTTATGACCATCAGAGTGGGTCAGACTCTAATCAAATTGTAGAAACATTTCCAAAGTGATTATTCAATCAAATGACTAACATGGTTAATTAGGAGCCATAAACATTGCTCTGAAGTTCATCAAAGTAATGACTTGCCCAGAAAAATTACTGCTAATTAAATTGCCTGCTGCTTTCATTTCTACCTTATCTAATAAAAAATCCAACCAATGAAGTTTGGCATTACATTTTAACTTTTGCTAAATGCTCAACTCAGATCCAAACTAGCCAAGTGGCGACTTCAAAGGCAAATGTTTTGTAGCAGGGAATGGAGGCATTTCATACATATTCATTTATATTTATTCATGAAATAAAACTTCTATAATTCAGTGACAATCATAAGCTGCAGTTTAGCCTACGCACAAATGTTAAGACGACTGCATATTTACACTTATATGCATCTATAATTATAATCTTAGGGCCATTAGTATGGCAGTGATTACAAACATACCTTGTCATCTAAGAGACCTGGTTTTGAAATCTCAGTTCTGATATTTTGTGGGAGCAAAACATTTTGTTAGTTACTTAACATCTCTCTCAACCTCCACATCTGTAAAATGGGAATCACAGTGATTTCCTTCAAAGATAAGACCATATGGAACAAGCCATGGGTAACATTATGCCCAGTTTCTGAGAACACTAAGAATTTAATACAAAGTACTTATTATTAACAGAATCTATTTTTAAGTGAATCTCATAAGTATTTAAAGTATATGAACCACAGTACTTACAACAAAAAGTAATTATGTATCAAAATTATTTTTGTATCTTAATTTTATATTCTTATATAAGGTATCTAC
>SJYQ01000654.1:227153-249305 GCA_006410935.1 Redunca redunca | reverse complement strand
GATGCTCCATTATATTTTCAAAATATTTGGAGGTACTTCTTTTAAGCTTCCTTTTTACAGTATTATCCCCTAATATTTGTTGCTATATTTGGACTTTCATTTAAAAAATTTTAAATTCAGTCTGTAAATTGAATCATGTTCATTTAATTTATGATAAATAATTTTTTTAAATTTTGAAACTTATAGATCAAAGAGCATGTCATAAAGACACAGACAAATCAGCTTGCAGAAACTAAACTGCTTAAAATTTGTCACAGATGAGTTCATGGTGATGAAAGCTGATCTAATATGCTGCAAAAACTCAAAGCGGCAAAACACTGTTGTTATTTTAATGCCCTAAACACTGTGGGGGGAAGTTAAGAGTAAACTAACACCTTAAACTACCTGATTTGATTAATCTTCACCTTTAGTAATACTGTTAAAATTTCCTTTAAATAAAGATATGAAGGTATGAAACTAAAAACTCAGTTTCTGTTTCTTGACTTGCATTTTACAGCTGTACTGGGAAATATAATACTGATTTGGGAAGCTTTACCAAAGATCTGCTCACAAAGTGCAGCTGTGCATTTGCCAGGCACTTCTCTGGTTTGCCTAAGTGCTACCCTGTAGTATAGAATGAAGGTTCTTCTTCAGGGCACGGTTTGCCTAAAATTTCTAGGAGCTGAACAGGCCAGATCAGAGAGGAACCATCTGCCCCATTTGTATGAGACATCCCTACAATGTGTTGAAACTGTTATCAAATAGTGTACAAACCTGAAAACACTCCAGATTGCAAATTCTATTTAAGAGGAGAAAGCACCTCGCTTTCATTTGATGCTTGTAGTTAAATTCCTAAAAAAAATAATCAGTGTGATAACTTAATTAAGCATACAAATCTCAAAGAGTAAATGAGAAATCCCAGTAAAATAGGAATACATTGGATGTTGTAGTTTAATGTGATTTTTACTTTCATATCAGTGTGCAATGCAGGGATGGATTGATTACACACTTAACTAACTCCTTGAGGAGGTGATGTGAGAAAATCAAGTCCACCTAAATTTGTTTAATATATAATGATGACAGTGGAAAATTTGGCACATTAAAAGCAAAGGGCCAAAATGAGTGTATTGACATACATCAGAAATTAACAGGTACTTGGTGAGAAATATGTTTGTGTGTGTGTGTGTATTTCAGTGTAAACATAGGAGTTTAAATAAGTTTTGCAAAAACATTTACCAAAAAAATATTGAGCTGTACCAAGAACTAGTGGCATCAATTTCATTCAAGAAACATTGAGTATTATGACAGATCTTGCCTAAGTTTTGTCTGTCTTAAATTTAATTTTTTTGTTTCTACTCATTTCCTGGCAAACTCACAGTTTAACATTTAAAATCCAAAGGTTTTCCAGGGTACATAAATAACATAAACTTCGTAATGATGTATTTAAAAGCAAAACTATTCACATACATACTAGTGTATCATCCTTTGACTCTGCATATCCACTTGCCACATGAATAGATTTTTATAGGTGATCAAGAAAACATATTTTATGAAGTTCCCCGAAAAAGATGCTAATATGAGAATTTTTTTTACACCCATACAAGTTTGTTCTATTATGGAACAAACTTGAAAACAATTAGTTCTAAAAATAAGGCCCAGTATCAGTATGTTTGAATTAAAGTGTGGCGAAATCAAGTGTGATGGCTAAAAAGTCAAGTTTTATAAGAGGTATCTGTTTTCACTCACAAAATCTGTATGTGAATCTAACAACTTAGTCATTGAAACTCATGTGAAGAAGGCAGAAAAGCTGGAGTTTTACTTCATTCACACTTAGATGGGAAATTTGTCATTAGAATTTTTAGTAAACTGTAAAAATAAATAATGTAAAATCTGCAGAGATATTTCTTTTGTCACAGTTCAGATGTATTGAATCTACTGATGACATACTTTGAGGACAGAAAGGGAACTATGTCAGTCTTTGTACGCCCAGAATAGTGTTTGCAAAGCTTTAAAAAAGAAAAAAAAAAAAAAGGCATAAAGCAGTTATCTGCAGTCAGATGCTTTTAAAACTTAAAGGCTATATAATTTAAAAGAACTAAAGGACAGGGAAGCCTGGCGTGCTGCAGTCCACGGGGTCGCAAAGAGTAGGACATAACTGAGTGACTGCACAATAACAACATACTCTAAAATAACAGCATAGACTTTTACCACAAGCTTCTCTTGGAAGCACCTGATTTTAGGGTGAAGACAATATCCTACACAAATAACAACCACATGCAAACAGGACTGCTTTATTGTGATCTAGTTGGCTCACTGTTATAACAAGTTTTATAAGCCTGTGGAGGCTTCATTGTTAAGAGCTGAAAATAAAGCTGAAATGATAGGAAATACAGTTACTTACAATAAGTACAACTTTAACTTGGACTATTTATTAATATTAGATATTACTGTACTCTGACAACTAGTAGAAGTTTAAAAGATACCATTAGTTGCCCAAACAAGCCACAAGGTGGGGGAATTTTTTATGATGACCTTCAACACTGAATTGTTCCCTTTCTGGAATCCACGTGATCTGAAACAAACACACCATGAATTGTCCCCTCACTTTCATTTCTCCTTGGATCATCACAATATTCAGATGATTTTGTCTCCTTGCTTTGAACACAGGTAGTCCTAGTAATAAGTTGAGTAGGATTGTTTCACTACATTAGAAACATCCTAATACTACAGTATCTTATTGGCCATACACAACATGATTGTTTTAACATAAGAACATCTCTATTCTGTCTTATCCTTTAGCACCAAAGTGTATTTGTAAATGTTAGATATAACAGTGGCATTTCATTCAAGAACTAGCAACAATCTTTGAGGAAATCTCTAGAAGATAAAAATCATACCAACAGAAATCCTTATTATAATTGCCTGGACCCTTAATAGTTTAACATTTTACAAGCATAGTCATGTTGAATCCTTCAGTCAGTTCAGTTCAGTCGCTTAGTCGTGTCCAACTCTTTGCGGCCCCATGGACTGCTGCACATAAACACAAAAGGTGTAGGGATCATCTGTCCCTTTCTATGAATGACACAACTGAGGACAAAGGAGGTAACAACACCCGCTCAAAATGCCACCAGTAGTAAATAGCTAACAGGTCCAGGGTTTAGTATAATGTTTCCAGTGTCATACAAAGTGGGTGGTTTTATTTTTTAACACTAAGAATAATAAAAACAAGTGAATGAAAACAGTGAACTGTGAGCGCCCACCCTGAGTGGAAGGGTTAGCTGAATGGAACATTTAAGGATACTTTTCTAAACTCCAGAGAACTGTAAATACATCACAATGGCACATGCATGTCGTTCTTTTAGTTTTGCCTTGCTCTGTTTTTCACATGTGCCTTTGAATAGCTGTCTTTGTAAAATTTCCAAGACTGTATGAGAAGCAATTCAATAGAAAATGCACATACAAGATAAAAAAAATAATCAGCTATTTAATTTGACAAAAATTCCTTGAAAAGATTAAATTATACACGTTAGGTAAAAATATTTTATGAAATATAAAGTCTCCTTTTTCTCTAAACTATTAAGTAGTTAAGTCCCTAAAGGATAGAGTATAAAAAATTCTATAACAATATTCTAAACCTAAAAATATATACTCAGACATATACACTTGTAAAAAAAAATATTTCTCTTCCCTCTCTTATTCACTTTTATGAAGCACACACACAGGGAGAGATTCAAATGTACATCCTTAAACTGTCTCATTTAATTGCAAATCTTAAGTTGCACACATGAAAACAGTTGTATATTCATTTCACCGACTTGGAATAAGCATTTCTGGGCCTAAGCATCGTGGTCATTTTCTTTAAAAAGAAGCTAAAAAGTCCCACCCTAAAAAAGTACACTCCCCTCCCCATTCTAATTCCCTTTTTTCATGCTAGTACAGCTCACAAGCCAACTATCCCTCCCTTCCCCCTTTCCTGCCTGTAAAATCCAAGTTAGACAAACACTGTGTGGCTGAAATGACATATTTGAATGGAATTCAGACCCACCAGTTCCTGTTTATGTTTCTGATTTGAGAATGCTGTCTTCTCCGTTCACTATACATTATGAACACTGCACGGCCATAAATAGTGTCAGGTTACATGCAGGCAGGACCAATGAGCATTAATCATTACTTCCAGTCAACTGGCAAAAGCAGCAGCTGATGGAACACTACACCCTTCAGCTCTGTATAAATGGACATTCCAGAGAGTCAGAGTGTGTATGTGTGTGTGTGTGTGTGTGTGTGTCTGTATGTTTTTCCTTTCGTCTCCATTTTATGAATGAAACTCCAGGCTCTATAGAGTCCATTCATG
The DNA here is from genome assembly GCA_006410935.1 of Redunca redunca. Classification (NCBI taxonomy): domain Eukaryota; kingdom Metazoa; phylum Chordata; class Mammalia; order Artiodactyla; family Bovidae; genus Redunca; species Redunca redunca. The sequence continues at coordinate 244,975 of SJYQ01000654.1, read as the reverse complement.
TAGGAGAAATGCTTACAGAGCTCTGCCTCTAGGGATCAATCAGTCATGGGTAAAACTGATATGATTGGTTTAAAACAGCCTTCAGCCTTCCATTACTGACTTAAAATGCAGTCCCTGTCCATTTGACCTGTGTTAATGCATAAAGAGTAAATCCAGACCATGGTCTCAATTCTCAAATCAAATCACTAGCCAATGCCACTTACTGTAACTGTAGATTTAGAGCATATTGAAGTATTTCTTAGAAAAACTGACAGAGTGGACCAAATCTTGGAGAGATTTGCTATTTTCACTCAGAACTGAAATAGGAAAACTCATGAGATCTGATAAGCAAAAAAAGGCTATGTCAAGTTGTGAGGCCAATCCATGACCTCTCTTATAATAACAAGATCAATTAGGAAGACATCACCATCACTTTTCACATTTGAAGCACCTAAAAATCAGAGATTATGTGACCTACTAATTCACAAATTAATAAAAGAAAATTATCTTTGGATATCAGAGAAACAGGTAAGAAAGATGTTACCATTTTCTGAACGATCCAATAACTCATTTCTTTAAATTCCCAAGTGATTTTCCAATTCTTCAAGTGACTATTTTAATGTTAAGAGGGAAAAAAAATCAGTTGCTTTGTTTCAGGAGAAAATGTGACCATAAGCAAACGATGCTATGTCATGGAGCAGGGCCAAGGTTTGGCCTTTGGGAGTGTTAAATATCAGGTACAAAAAGCCAAAGTTCATGGAACCATAATCATCACTACACTGGAAATTACTAAAGATGGTAATACTTAAAAATATCTAGAGTTTTTAGGAGGGGAAAAAAGCTATTTATGAGCAATTATGGGAACAATTTGTAAAAGACTCAGTCCACTACCAAATACTGTCAAAACATATCATGGGTTTTATCAGCCATCTGTAACTTGGTCCTTGACCCTGAAGGGAAGAAAATACTTCTTTCTTCTAGTGACCTGAAGCCATTTTGCGAAATGGTTGCAGTCAATCCCTGAATAGATCTTTAACGGATTTCTCAAGGAATCTTCACTATGCTTACAGAAGAAGGCATGAAAAGAAACACGAAAAATGCATGGTCTTTGGTTTTAAATGTGTGCAAGATTTGCTAATACGATGTTATAATAATTTAATATTTATCTTCTAATTTCTAATAGCCAAATAAAATGATAGAAAATAAAGTTACCAGCATATTTAACTTTGAACTAAAATTAGAATACTTGACATAGCCAGGAGGAGAGATGATAAGGAAACCTACAACATGTCATCCACAGAAAATATAGAACAGAACAAGACTGCTGAAGAGTCAATATATATTCAATTACTAATTCTTGAATAACATTCTTTTTTCAAGGCTTAAAAAAAACTTCAGTATCTAGGACTAGTTTTCATGGTGGTTCAAAGATAGGTAAGTAAAAATGACGAAGTGAAGCTGAATATATACCAATGTCGTATTTCATATTTTAAAAAATTAAAATTATGATTATCTATCTTGAGGCCTTCCATTTTGGAAATGACAAAGCTTTATGGCAGACTGGAAAAGTGTAAAATAAGTATCAGGAGCCCTTACTTCTATGCTCACTGTTCCCTCTAAATCTAGTTAGCATTTTCAACAGTTTTCTTTTGCCTTCACTCCACTCCTTGTTATTTACTGAATAATAGTTTTGGTTGTTTACTTACGTATGGATCAACTGTTCATTACGCATGTAAGAATATTTATCATAAAACATATATGAGGCCAATTTCCCTAAAATACATATCTCCTCTTATAAATAATACAGAATCATTTACAAAAGATATCCTGATGACAGAATTCGTGAGATATTACTACAGCAGTAGCAGTGTAGTAGTAGTAACAATCATAATAGTAATAATTTAGAAATAAACTACTGAGTAAATTCAGCCTTCTGAATTGTCTGTTTTTAATTTTGAGCAAGTTGAACCAGTTGATGAGGCCCTGACAAATCATCTTCAACCCAAAACAAAGCACTATTTACTCATATTTCTACGTGGCTGCAGAAAATAATTGTCTTTTTCTTGCGCTAGTAGCTACTGATTTCATCCCATAAATTTAAAATCATATTCTAAATTTTACAAGAAAAATTCCAAGAATGCTCACTAAGAGCAGTGTTAGGAATTACTTTACTAATTTCTTTGCTATTTAAGATGAGTACCCATCAACACAGCAAAACATAGAATGCCATTTACAACATAAAAATTTTCTCTCACCATTTCAGAAACCCAAGACTATTTAACTCTGATGACTGCAGGGCCAGCTTGAGCCTATGTGAGTACCAGATATATCTGTCAGTTCTAACAGCTGAAAGTTAAACGCATTTCTAGTTTTTAACATATTTAACATGAGCTAAATATTTTGCACTTATTTTATCATTTCTCTGCCTACATATAATTTTTCTACATGCTAAGAACATGTAATTATTCTCTAAATTTGAAGGTTTGTCTACTGGCCTTCATTAAAGTCCTTAGATGATGAAGAAGTATATGGAGAATGTAGAAAGGGTTGCTTGGATTTAAAAATGAAAGTGAGAAAAGGCCCATCTTATTTTTCCAAATGTAAGCTTTCTTTACATATTGCAGTTCTTCATAAGTTTTCTACTAAAAAATAGATTGAGCTGACACCAGTTTGAAAATGACTTGTATTTTAAGCCATCAAGTGATCAAGTGTTTTTAACAAAGAGTGAAGTGCAATAAGAAAGAAGGCTCCGACAAACTCAAAGTTTACATAGTCAAAGAATTTTAGAGCTGGCTATGACACTGATTTGTTACTTTTCCTTCTAATTATCATTCATCCTTTTTCAGAAGAACTATTAGGAAGTCACTTATCTGACAATCTCAAATTTTGATAATGTTTATGGTGTATTTTTAAAAAGAGGACAGAACACATTTTAATCCAAAATATCATTTGAGGTTTTATATTTTCCTGTCTTACAACAAACAGTGAGTACCTAACAATCAGAATAAAATTTGAGGACTGTCAAACATGAAATGAATACCTTCAAATTAGAAAAAGCATACCTTAGGTTTTAATCCAAATGCTTTCATTGCCCTGCATCATGCAGAGCTTTTTAAAATCATATGCAAATATTCAGGCTAAAATTAAAGAAAAGAATAAATAATACATCGAACAAATTATGAATTAAAGAACTTTACTTAGGACAATTATATAGAAAGACTGTGAACTGTACAATAAGAATAAGAAAACCATAGTTTTAGTTTTGGCTGTTTCACAGAAGAACTGTGCAACCGATGGTAAGTTAACTTGAATGAGCCTTGGACATTTTATCTCTACAGTAGAGTGTAAAGAAGGAATTTCAATGCGGTGATCCCCAAGAGCTTTCATGAGCTTAAAGACTTATGATTCTATGAAACAGCTATTTGTGTCAATTGAAAATAATGCTGCATTTGCCAGCACATGCATGTGACATGCCTCCAAACTGAAAGAAGGCCTCATCAGTACCAGAAGGAATGACCCTAAAAAACACAATGACCCTGAAAACCAATGACAAAATACGGAAACGTTTTCTTTAGAAAACATGATCCCAGCTTTCTCCTCTACCCTCTGGAACTACTTCCTTCCCTCCTACAGCTACAAGCATGCACTTTCCCCCATTTTATTATTTCAGAAACACTTCTTCCTGTCTCTGAAAGTTCTTTCCCTTCTTCATTCCCAGCTCCTGGCTAAAACTGCTCCACCACATGGTGGGGAGGCAGCTTTTCAAATTAATTAAAGTAACAGAATAGGCCCTGAGTGTTAAAAACACTATTAATGTATCACCTCTTCAATCAACTACTGGGTTAAGATTTTTAAAACCACCCCCAAATGGAAAGTAACATAACAGCATAAATAATGGGGCTGCAAGCACAGTGCAGGGATGAACCTGAAACCAACCAAGTATCATATTCATTCTCCTCCCTCTCTAAGGCAGCCCTGGAAACAAGGGAATACAAAGCCAGGTTTGCAACAAATGAGACTATGTCCTTCTTTATATAGTGTTCTTTTTACTTATAGGACTGATGTGATTAACTTGGACACTTTTCTTCTTCAACTCTAAATTGGTGGATACTTGACAATTTAATACTTACTCTGTCTGATTAGAAAAGCTGTACTAAGCACAATTAAAAGACAAAGCACTTTATAGACAAAGTAGGCATTGACTATAATATCACAGCATATATAGCGCGACAGTGTTTCTATACTGGGTCTTATTTTTGCCTGAGCCACACTTGACGTGTATAATTTTTTTACTCAGTAGTCTCATTTCATTAAATAGTATTAAAAGTCTGACTTCTAATGACTGCATAATATTTGCTATTGATAGCCATAACTTACATTACCAATTACTCTACAATATTCCTCCACCACTAAATATTCATCATGGGTCTCCCCTTCCCTAAGATAATTTCCTGACAGTGAAAACACTTGATCAAAGTGTGTGAACATTTTGTGCTGATATTTTCTTGAGTTAGTTTCATGTGTTCACCACTATCCTAAAAATACCCTTGGCTATCCAAAACCAAACCAAAAGACCAATCAATGAACACATAAATTCTAACAAAATATGTTATTGCAGATATCTAAAATATTTACCTCATTGGGCATTCAGAATCCGCAAAACCTCATTTGTGAGTATGAAAACGGTAAAACAGCCACAGTTTTATTTAAATAGAGCACTGTACCCATATGAAGCAAACAGGGCTTATTCAATTCTTTTGAACTCGGCCACAGGGGCAAAAAACGAAGAAATCAGATTGGATTCAGTAAAACCCAACCAACCAACAAAAAAGCCTGTATCCCTGCTTTGTGCAGCACTATTAGGCTAGAGAAACAGAGAAGGAAAACAATAATAATAGATAATTACATCTATTATTGTACTGGACTGTTGAGAACTTAATATTATAATCATGATCATATTGTACTGGTTCATCAAATTGGCCCTAAACATCAATTGTTTTTTATCTTTTCAGAGTCCTCTGATCTAAGTTTTTTTCCCTACCTCTTCATAAAAATTTCTACTTGACTAACATAATATTTTGTAATTTTTAGCTTAAATACTCAGCAGTTGAAATTGCATTCCTGTAATTATAATTATGACTAATAGACCTTCCATTTCCCATGTCATAATTAATGTCAGGCTTTATTAGAGCATAATCATGTTGCCTTTTCACTTACAAAGCTTCTTTTATTTTCACAACATTTATGTTATATTGAATTAAGCAATGAAGAGTTCTAGAGGCCTTCTTAAAGGACAATCTGTGGATCATAGATGCTGAATAAAAGGATTATGAAATGTTTCTCACATTGTCTTTAGATCACATAAAGTATTTTCTAATGTGCTATTTGTTCAACATCAGTAAGTGAACTAAGCACTCAATGATTCAGTGATAAATACACTATATTTTCTAAAAAAAGATTAATAAATTGCCAGCAAGGATGAAAGAACTAAAGACAATAAAACAAAATATCTGGAGATCATACTTGTGACAGCATGAAGGACATAAGCAGATGTACCAACCTACTTGCAGCAAGTGGGTGGTCAGTATAACACATTTTGAAAGGCACAGGTTAATTTTTCATCAGCCCTGGTTACACAGTTACTACAGTTCTTTAGACCACATCCATTCAGAAGACGTAACTTTACTATTTAACTATTCAAGCAAAACTTAACTGTATCTTATTGGCAATATTGAAATTAGAATTCAAAGGTACCATCCAACTTCAACAACTTGAAATATAATTTAGAGGGGAGAAGTAACATACATTAACAACTTCTTAAATATTCCACAAGTCATTTGCAAGGTATATGGTAACTTACAAAAAAGATGCCCTATGTACCTTTAAAATAGGATACTGCACTCTTTATGGACCGAATGATCAAGTCCCCTAAAATTCATTGTGAAGCCTTAATGCTTAACATTAACATGATGGTATTTGGAGAGGAGAGCTTTGAGAGGTAATCAGAATAAGACCAGGCCATGAGGGTGGGGCCCTCATGGTGGAATTAGTATCATTATAAGAGAAAGAGAGGAGAGCTCTGTCTTTCCCTGTTACATGATGACACAGTGAATAAGTAGCAATCGACAAGCCAGGAAGAGAAGACTCATCAGGAAATGAATCTGCTGGCAGTTTTGATCTTGGACTTTCCAGCCTATAGAGCTGTGAGAGTTAAATGTCTGTTGTTTAAGCTTTCCAATTGATGGTATCTGATTATAGCAGGCTGAGCTAAAGCATGGACTATCCTTTTTTGGTTATAAGTAACTGAATCTGTGCCGCTGAGGGCCAGACAGCAACTGACTTAGAACTCTATATTACATATGGCCCAAAACTAAAGCAATTAAACCTCACAGTATCAGTTCTTTTTTTTTTTTTTTTTTCCCTCATTGGATTACTTAAATCTTTTTATTTGGTTCACATCTTCTTAAGAAAAGTTACACATTCTCAATACCATGTTATATACGATTTTATATATGATATAAATATGAGGAGAATGTTATATTAATATAAACATATGCATATTTACATATAATAATATAGATGGAAAACCAAAGAATCAAGAAAATGATTCCAATTATAATCTTTCTGAGATATAAAATCATTTCTAGAAAACATGAAGAAATTTCTAAAAATGCTATGCCCTGCAGTTCCTTCTGAACCAATTATTTGGGCTAGTTTAAATGATTTACATGTAAAGTTTCTTGAAATCACAATGAATTCAAGAAACTGTAACAAATTAAAATGAGGTTTGGAGAATCAGGATAACATCAGTTAACAGGATTAGAAATTTACAGAGAAAAATGAGTCTTATCTATAATAAAGCTCATGGTAGTGCAGGGTTCTTAATTATCCATATAAATGATGGACAAATATAAAAGATTCTAAACTATAACCACTATGGTACATTTTCGGATGGTCTTGAAATTACACAGTCTGGGATAAGCATTCAAATAAAGTCCCTCACACCATATGTTTTAATTTTTAGAACTCTATGGGGATTTCCCTGGTGGTCCAATGGTTAAGACTTTGCCTTTCAGTGCAAGGGGTGCAGGTTTGATCCTTGGTTGGGGAACTAAAGATCCCAGATGCCTAGCAGCCAAGAAACCAAAACATGAAACAAAAGCCATCTTGTAACAAATTCAATAAAGATTTTTTAAATGGTCCATATCAAAAACATCTTAAAAAAAACTTTTAAAACTATGAATCAGACAAACTTATAAAAAAATATGTTCTCTCCTCCTATTTGAAAATGTGATAACATAGCAACTTGGAAGGCCAGGTCACACCTAGACTTTGGGGAAATTTCTAGGATGAGAACTGAAGGAGAAAATGGTATGGAGCCACTTTTCAGTGTTCAGACCCCAGCCCACCCCATCTCCTGCCTCACTTCCTATATCCCTCAAGCCCTTACTGTTCCATACCACAGGAGCCTCACACACCAAACCTATGGGATAACCAAGCGCAGCCTCATCCTCTCACAAATAGCTGCCCCTTGGCCACCTCCTTGGACTTAAGAGGTATACACAGAAGCAGTGTGCTCTACCTGGAAAGCCAGGCCGGGAGGAACTTGCTCCGGTCCTGGAAGTAGACTCAGGGCTGTCTGGGCAGGGAAGGCATGGGTCCTGGGTAGCTAGTGTACCGTCTAGAAGTAGAGTCCGAGTCTCTCAGCAGAAATTCCTCTTAGTTCTTTGAACTTGTTGTCCAGTGAGAAAGGATAGCCAGAATGAGGCTCTCTGTAGGGCCCCTTCTTGCTGAGCTTTAAGATCAGTTTATAATAAAACAGGTAACTTTATACAAGTTAACTTAAGACAAGGAAGCAAGACCAGGAGAGTTTTCCTTCATCAAGTGGAACTGATAGAAAAACTCAGCAGACTTATGCCTAGAGAAGCAATTGTTCCTTCATAAAGAATATCCAAAACTTTTATCCACATGAAAGGAAGTCACTTTGCTTTCAAATAGTTTTAAGTCTACAACCATCTATTGATCATGCTTACAATAATGTTAGCAATTTTTTTGCCTGGTGCCCTTCTTAGAAGCACTAGCTTTTATTTTATACTATTTTTCAGAGTTCCCAAGATTTCTGAAAGGCAGGTGTCTTGATTTTGAAAAATGTATTCATTTTGTAAAACAAATTCATTTTGTTTGAATGTAAGACAATTCATTTCATAAGTGTATTTTGAATGTGATTCATTTTGAATGTATTCATTTTGTAAAATAAAATGAACACAGATTAAGTAATTTTTCTGTATTCTCAAGGTTGAATATTGGCAAAGTTTTTGGCAACATTAACAATAGACAAAAATGTTCTTTATTTCCAGGTAACCCAATTCTCTACCTTGACATACTTAGCAGGGCCTTTCTGGCTCAGTGAGACAACAGCTAAGCTCTATTATTGCTATTTTTGCTATTCTTTGTCCAATATGGAAGAATTCTTATTTATGAACCTTTGGAATCTTGCCATACCAATAAAGAAAAAAATAGTTAATAAGCAATAAGTTAGTACAGAATATTACTTTCTGTAAATATTGACATTAAATAATGCCACAGGAGCAAATGGGAAGAAAAAGCCCAGAATTTAGAAAAGAACAACCCTGTTACTTTCCTGGCCTGAGATAGGAGAGCTTAATTTTACAAACTGTACTTTTCCTCAAACAAGTTCCATTTCTAGACACTATTTCAACCATCGACTCACGCCAAAATGGTTTGATAGTCCAACCCTTCACATAAAGAGAAAGATTCAAAGAAGGAATAAATCAGAAAGTTTCCACCAAAAAATAGTCAGGAGCCACCTAACCTGCAGCCAACACTAATGAAAGCGACAAGCAAGTGAAAAGATATCATAAATGTAACTAAAGCACAGGCTTACCTGAATCATATGCAAAATCTCTGGGCTCCTGTTTAATCATCAGAGGAGGGGGGAAGCTTTGGCTGGCTGCACCACCAACCATGGTGTTGTGTTCATACACTGGGTCGTGGTACTCCTGCTTAAAGCCTTGAGGTGGGAATGGGATGTTTGGCTCAGACATCTGCCGTTGGTACATGGGACGTCCTTCCCTTGGCATCGTTGGCAAAGGAGGAAAGGAATTACAGGGTTCAGAAAGTTGGCGGCGAAATCTGGGAAATAAGAGAGCATATTTCAAATAAAAAGGTAACAAGAAATACCCTTTAAAAATACTGGCACAATTTTTAACTGCTTAGTTAGTGAACGTGACACCAGCTGACTGACCCAAAGTGTAAATCTTCAATGAAGGTGAGATTTCTCCTTCCTGGGTCAGTAGCAATATGCTTTCCAATCATAATATACCTTGTGTTCCTCTTCTAATTAGTTCCATTCAGCACCATTTCAGTATATTACAAGAAGTTCAAGGTGTGGCTCAAATAAGGCTAAGGAGAGCAATGTAGCATTTGCAAGAAATACATACCCTGACAGTTAAAATGCCCAGTGAGAAATCAACTCGATAGCTCACTAAATTTCCTTATGAAGTGAGTTCAAATAATTATAGACAAGGGAAAAAAAGCAAAACAGAGACTCTGGAAAGAATCTGATCTCAAACTGCATCCTCTATTTTTCAATTGTTATCAAGCTAATCAACAAACAAAAAATCAACCAAATAAAAACCTTCTTAACGGTTTTCCATTTCTTATCATCAGTTACTCAGGAAAGAAGAAAGGAATGGCTTTCTTTTCAAATGGGTGGGACTCTTACATCTTCAACAATGTCCTAAAGAACACTGTATTCTAGTGAGAAATTAAACTGGGCAATATTATAAAGAATGAAATCCAAGCTAGTTTTTAGACCACTTCTTTACTGTCAAAACAGCAACACAGAACACAGTGGCTTCCGAGAGCTTCAGACAAAATATCAGGTTGATAAAAAGTAAGCATAAAATATTACAGCAGCCCTCTGGATGGAAAGAACATGCATGCATCACGTAGCATTGCAACATGTCAGGATGTTAGGTCACATGGAAGCTGAGGCCTTGGCAGAGGCTGACAGTGAGTTTCTACACTCCTTCCTTCTTGGTTATCTACTGTACTGACTGGCTCATCACATCTTCATTCAGTTCTGCATGATTCATCCTAATACCATTGACCCACCACAAAGATGTGGATTAATTAAAGATTTAAAAGTGCTCTAAAATGCCCAGGAGTGCTTAAAAATAACCTACCCAACATTTCTATGAGCAAATGTATGCCTATTAATTCCCCTGCACCCTTCTAAAAGCATTCCTGTGACTTTAATTTGGAGAGTTAACATTTAATTTTGGTAACGTTAAATGAAAACAAGGGAAAGGCAAAAGAATGGCAGAGCGATTGCTTTAGCGTTTCTCAGAACACTCCACCCTGTGATTTAACTCTACCCTCACCAGCTGCCATGAAAAGCACTGAAATTCCAACTACACCTGCAGAAAACCAACTTAGAAGCTCAGATATCGCCAAACAGTTAGGCTGACTGGCACTGCATTCATTTCCCTTCTCTTGCTTATTTCATTAGCCAAAAAAAGAAACAGAAATTATCATTAAGAACTGTCAAGGAGTGAATCAGAAAATTGTAACTTGAAGTTAAAATAAGAACTCTTGCTCACTTGGGAAGCCATACAAGGAAGTTAATAATACTTCTGCTAAAAGCTTTTTTTTTTTTTTTTTTTTAAAAAAAGTCAAACCATTATTGTTTGCAGGAGTCAACGTGATTCCAGTTGGTACTCACTGAGGACCATGTGTATATCAACACACATATGCTTCCTAAGAAACTACAAGTTTGTGGCGACATTCTTATGACTGATGGTAAAGAGAAACGGACTCAGAAGCTTCTGGAAGAGAGTGCATGGGTAAGGAGAGCACGCTGATGAACTCTTGGGTATAGAAAAACAGTTTCTAAGTGGTGGGAAACAGAGAAAAAGAGACAGGACTCCTGCACAGTGGGTTCAGGGAAAAGTGCCAAAGGGCTGGACTGAGGAGAAGAGAGAGGCTGAGGAGAGGAAGTGGGGTGCAGCCCAGTTGGCCATGAAGCGTTCCCTGAGAGAGGTTGGGTGCTGGGCTGGAGGGGGCTATTTGGGGACAGGATCTGTTCCCAGAGCAAATTTGCCATTTATAACTGAGGGACTGTCATTTGTGGCGAGAGCTCTCCAAGAAATCCTCCCCAGAAACATACGGCTTCAGAGATTTTCCTGGGATGGGCCAGCTGGTACTGGCCTCCACGCTCCGCGGGGGACACTGGGAAAAGACCTGAGCTTCCCTCTCCTAGTTCCGGGCCGGCTGTTCACAGTCTCAAATATTTGACTTCAAGTAGAGAAACTCAAATGGATTTGGCTATGGCATCTCTAGTTAGGTCACCTAAAAACAGCCACACTGCTTGTTCAGCAGTCGCCTTCCGTAAGAGAGAACTTCAGAGGGCGCCAACCACACCACCTCTAATTCTGACCCTCGTCTGAGGAGTGAGAGGCTTGGTACCAAGAACCCTGGGAAGTCCCCAGAAGTAGACAAAACAAAACTTGCTTTTTTCTGCATCGTCCTCTCTATCCCCCTCTCAGTCCTACACAATGTGCATCTGTTTAATGGCCCACCCGGCAATAAGATTTCTTTCATCTGTATTTACAAAACTGTTTACACAGATGCTCATACCATTACACTCTGAGAAAGTCTCAGGTCCACAGGGTGAGAAGACAAAGATAATGGACAGCGTTTCATAACCAAAGCACAGGAGGACACAGGGATAGAAACCAAGGTAGAAACATTATTACTTGGCTTCATGCTGGCAAGAATGCTTTCATCTTATCGTTCCATATCAGAAGAGTGACTGAATTTGAGATTGAGTCCCATTAAATAATCTATAAAAAGCAGATCTGAGTATTCCCTTATTTTCAGAAAGTTGCCATTGGCACATCTTTGGGTTTCCTTTGCTGATCTGGAGGATTCCTTTGGCTGAGTTATTTTTATAATGGTGTGTCAGAACCCCTTTGCACAGGCTTACTGTTAAATTTGGGGTTCTCTGGTGGCTCAGAAGGAAAAGAATCTGCCTGCAATGCAGGAGCCCTGGGTTCAACCCCTCGGTTGGGAAGATCCCCTGGGAAAGGGAATGGCAACCCACTCCAGTATTCTTGCCTGGAGAATTCCATGGACAGAAGAGCCTGGTGTGCTTCAGTCCATGGGGTCGCAAAGAATCAGAGGTGAGCAACTGAACAACATCATACTAATCATGCTCTTGAGATTATGCCTGTTGTATCTGTTTGGTAGAAATACTACTATTTCATGGCATGTTACTATACATCTCTTTCCAATTTCACATTCAGGGTTGTCATATTGATAGCTTGGACTCTGCCATGGGGGCAGTATCTACATCACAGACTCATCAAATGCTACAGATCAAAGTCTTTTGGGTTTTCTTCCATAGATCCTATTGTTAACCATTTACCAACACACCACTTATTCTACATAAGTACAGGGTAGAAGGGGAAAAAATAAATGCTGTATACAACTGAACTGTGTTTTTAAGTTGTATTATTAAGGCCTCTAAGGGTCCTTCAATATTTTATTTAAAAACAAATTTTTAAATCTCTAAGAGTTGAGAATTACCTGACATGGCACATTCTCTAGCTCCATGTCGTGCCTCGCCTTGCTCCTTTCTAAGTAATACTACTTCAGTCTCTATCACTTTAATGTTATATTCTCAGTGTTCAGGGTCATGCATCTACTGACATTAAATATCCATCACTTGGAAAGGAGGAAAGAGAGTTCTATCATATAAGTTCTCTTCTGCAAAACTATGTACAGCTAAACCAGTCAGGCTAAGGTAAAGAACCTAATTCCATAAGCCATCTACTAAAATTAGTCTCCTAACTTTATTTTACAAGTACACACATATGCTCATAAAAATGGGATGATCTGATTTAAAGTTTAAGTGAAGCAATTTAATTCAAGCAAAGAGAAAGGGAAATGTTCAAATGTCAGTATATAGATTAATTTTCCATTTTAGCAACCAATTTAAATGTTTATAAAGGAATGTTTACAAATGACCTTCTCCACAAATTATTTATAGCTAAAGACAGAGCAAACTCTAAAAATATTTTGCACAGATGTGCAAAATTAATACACTCGCCTTGAATTTACTATAGGTTCTAGGAAGTGGCAAAAGAATTTCTTCCAAGAATGCTAAAAACAGTTTTGCTTTTATTTTTTTTTTAACGGTACTTGCAGTTACCAAGGGATAAGGGGTAGGGAGGAATAAATTGGGAGATTAGGATTGACATATCCACACTACCATTGACAAAATAGATAACTAATAAGGATATATTTCACAGCACAGGAAACTCTACTCAATACTCTGTAGTGACCTATATGGGAAAAGAGTAGATATACGTATAACTGATTTACTTTGCTGTATAGCAGAAACTAACACACACACTATAAATCAACTATATTCCAATAAACTTTTTTTATAAGGTACTTGCACTTTACCTGTGATCCATGGGGTAGCTGCTGTCTTGGATGGGCTGCGATGGAGGGAGGTGAGCTGGGAAGGCGCGGTCAGGCTTTGAAGTATGAGCTGAGTTGGGAGATGCATGGTGCAGGGGGGATACTGGAGTGCTGGATGGTGTTGGGGGGTTGGAGGGCCTCATTCCCACTTGTGGCTTCTGATCATAGGCACTACCCAAGAGACAAGAGAAAAGAGAACGTGTGTTTCTTGGGAAAAATTAAAACTCTGTCCCCCTGCCAAACAGTTCAAGGAAAGAAAAAAATATTTCAGGCTAAACTCCTAAGGAAGCTTAGAATGGTATGGCTTTTGGTTTTTGCAATTCCAAAACATGTAATAATCAAAACAGCCACACAGTTAAACAGAAAATAGGATACCGTATCACTTGGAAACAGCATAAATATAAAATATCTATTTGTAATACATATACAAACAACATAACATAAGGAAAATCTCTGTCAGCAAAAGCAGTGACATTATTTCCACCTATTCTTTGTTGCTGTTTTTTTGGCCACACTGTGAGACATGCAGGCTCCTGTGAGGGATGGAACCTACGCTCCCTGCACTGGAAGGGTGGAGTTTTAACCACGCAACTACCAGGGAAGTCTCTATTACCATCTGTTCTTGACATGTTTCCTTAAGCAAGTTTCATAGGTCTTTTCTAGATCATTAAATATTTCTGATATTATAATTCTACATTACAGAAGACTTTAGAATAAGAAGCTGTATCAGTTTAACGAGATGCAGACCATACCCGACTCACCTTTATTTGTTGTAGAATTCTAAGAAGCCGATGCTTTTGCCTTATTTTCATTCTTTTAGTGTAAAATAAATGATGCCTGGCATTAACTTCCTCACATGAGATAATAAAGATTTATGAGGCAAATTAAAACATCTCTGATATATTTAAACCTTCTTGGAGCATAAGAATAGGCACAAGATAATGTTCTTAAGAATAAAATCCTGTTATCACAGTCTAACTTCTAAACATAATTACAAAAGAATGAGTAAGCTTGTTTTTATACACATTATGAATTTAAGTTGCAGTCTTTAGCATAGTTCTCAGGGATATGATTTAACTAATTCTTCTAATCTAAAAATACTTTATTGAAAACAAATTATATTTAAGTTTCTGAACAAAAAATATCTAGGTTAAAATACTCTGTTTCCTTTTAAGATAGAAAGCATTCACCAGTATATTTTTTCTTTAAAAAAGAAACTTAAAAAAAATTGACTTATGTAATTTATCCTGTTGCTCCATCCATACAAAAGAATTACATCAACGCATGAAACTGCAGAAGTAGAGGGGTATGGGCTCCATAAGTCTTTCTTCCTTTACAGCAAAGTCCGCAAACTCATACTATTTGGTTCCACCCATTTCCTTTACCAATATTTCTGAACGAGAATGTACTTCTGTTATAAAATGGTTCACCTGTCTCATTCCCATGTGAAAAATAATGATACATCTTCTGTCCTAGGATATTACTTTTTTCTCATAAAATGCTATACTGCGTTACACTGTTCATATAGAAATGGAAAAAAACAGAATTAATCCAATAAATCATTGTAGGAATTATTGGTCTTTGAGAAGAATCTCAAAATATACAGGTAATTCTACCATTAATTTACGAAAGTCAGATGTCTTTTTTTTAAATATGTCTATAAAGCAGTAGTTCTTCCATAATCACACTTCTGATCAATGATAAAATGCAATGACAATTCTATACCTATTTGGTTTATTAATTAAAAATTCTCCAATATGTTAAATGATTATTCTGTGAATACATTGTATTCATAAGGAGAAAATGCAAAAATTAAAAATGTGATCAAATAAAACTCAGATTGATCAATACTGTTTTATCTGAACTCAGTATGCCTTAATAGTAGGCTTCTATAAGAGATATATCTTATAAAAGCTTTGCAGTTCAACTGAACCACCATCATCATTTCAGACTCTGGTGAACCGTCTAGGAAAGAGGATGTAGAAGACAAGTTTGCAAGAACAAATAGTAATGAAATATCCAAGCACTGGTCAAGTACAAATCAAAGTTTTTTTAATCTTAAATATCTTAAAAAACAAACCAGTGAATGTAACAAAAAGGAAGCAGGCTCACAGATCAAAGACTAAGTGAATGCTTTCCAGTGGGTAGAGGGAAGCAGGAAGAGCAATATAGGGGTAGGAGATTAAGAGGTACAAATTACTAGGAGTAAAATAATCTATAAGAACATATTGTACAACACTGGCAGGGTAGCCAGTATTTTATAATAACTATAAATGGAGAAGAACTTTAAAATTGTGAATCACCATATTGCACACCTCTTTCAGCTATCCTTCAATTTAAAGAATGGAAAAAAAATAAAATTATTCTGCAAAAGGAAACAGAGTAGAGGTAAAAAAAAAATCATCTGAGGAAACAGAAGACTCCTCTGAATCATAATGCATTATGAACTTGAATCAACATAATTTATAAGACCGCAAATATTTGTAATCATTTTTATATGTTTCTAAACTAACTCCTTTAAAGGACTGTCTCTACTGTAAGTGAGAGTAATAACACACAATATACAGAGCCAACTTTTTCCTTATGCAATTAGGGGCCAATATGAAAAGTAGCAGAATGCAATTTACTGTGAAGGGTTTTTAATGAACATACATGTTATCAAATTTTCCAACAGAGGAACAATGTACTTCTACTGCTCCACCCTTTATTATCATCAGAAGGAACAACTGGGTTTTTAACAGATAATAGCCTCTGCTAAGCCTTATGAAATTCTAACTGTACTGCAACTGTCCATGAATGCATCTTATAGATCATCTGCAAAGCCTGTCAGATAACTAATGTACTGTTCAGACCTGCCAAATGCTTCATTGTTTTCCCCCTACAAACTCTAAAGTGCATAATGCATTCTTTCTAATGAGAACTGAACTTTCGGTACCTGCTCATGCCACCTAAGACCCTTTTTACAATCTCAGAATGCATCCCCTAACAGTTGTGGAAAAGCAGCTCATGATCTGGATAAATATTACTGCTTTAAAATGATTCTAGAAGTATATGATCAGACAGTAAACGGTCCTTTGAGTTCTGCTCAACACATGACCTAATTAGTTTGTTACATGCTGAAGATGTAACTCTTACAAAATACGACTTGAGATTTTATATGATGGTAAATTTGTGTTTCAGTAAGAACCATCAGGTGCTCGCTATACTCTCAACTACTTTACCTGACATTGTACAGGCACTTTTCTCCATAGCTGAATTTAAAGGGCTGTTCTTGACTGCAGGCAGAGCCGAGTTCTGAACATGGACTGTGGGGTTCTTTCTTGATTTTCAGTGGGAGGCCATGAAAAGCCACTAGAAAACAAAACAAAAATACCCACAAAAATGAAATCCTGTATAGAAATTAAGTACACTAACCTGTTTTATCCCCTCTCGGTTAAAATGTCACTAACATTTCATATTAACTCTCATACATAAGAAAAATCAAATTGGATAAATTTCATGCAAGAAAAGATTCTGGAGAATCTTATATACTCTCCAGATACTCATTGCTTGCTTTTCTTGTATAACAAAATGCATGCCTAAACTTTCTCATTACTTAAAGTGAAATGAACTACTTGTAACTGGCTTAGCTGACACTAACAAAATGAGAAGTTCAGTTTTCAGAAAATAAGCTTGAAAATATTTCAGCAAGTTTACCAATAACTCAAGCAGGAAAAAAAAAAAAAAAAAACACAACTGATTATTCAAGAATTAACTGAAAATAGGAGCATAATTTTAAGAATTAACTGAAAGGAAAATATTTCAAGTGTATTAATAGTAATGGTTTAATGGAATAAAAACTGAACTATGACAAAGAAACCCCAGCTGCCGTTCTTAGGGTAACTGATGATACTTTGGACAAAAGGATAAAAACTCAACATCTTTGTGGCCAGTGCTTATATATTAAACTACAGATAAAAGTACTTGTCTAACTACTTAAGAGAAGTGTGAAGATACATTGTGAGAAATACATTAAAGTTATTTTTTGTATATTATGACCATAAAGCAATTATTGTATATGAAATGATAGCTTCTCCTTTTTCATATGACATTGTCATGTCATTACTGTTCAATATAATATAAAGATAATATCATAAAATATGAAGAAATATGTATGTTTAGGTTGGAATCATATCTCTCAAACCAAAAAATAAAAATAAAAACAAAAATATATATTTTTGTTATTTTAAATGAAGCTGGAAAAAATATCCTAGAGATCTTCAGAATAACTGAAGTTTTAGTAAAAATAGAAAAATAAATAAAAAGATAAGAGGAAAAACAGACATGAGAAT
>SJYQ01000654.1:206215-226866 GCA_006410935.1 Redunca redunca | reverse complement strand
TTTCTAATTTAATGTGTGTTTAATATACCTACTCAGAGTAGAGAGTCAGAGGAACAGAAACAAAAGGAAAATTATGTATGTTTTCATATGCAAATGGTACATATGTTCATTAACTTTACCAAGTCAGAAAGTTATAATTTATAAAATGCTAGGATGAAAGAGCCTTAACAACCTCAGGAATCACTTCATAACACGAGGACTTGCTTGGATTCTGATTTGAACATAACAACTAAAAGAGACAACTTTCCAATGAGTAAGACATTTCAATGTGGACTAGGTAAGAAATTATTGTTAATTTTCTTGAATGTGATAATGAAATGGCAGTTGTTCCCAAAAAAAAAGGTTTAAAGCTAAAACTTCATAAAATACTTACAGATAAAAAAATAAGTCCTGGAATTTCATTAAAATAATCTAGAAAAAGAAGTGTATGGGAACAATCAAATAGAAAAATGTTGATAAATATTAAAAGCAGACTGATGGGTCAGTGGGAGTTCATTACATTATTCTCTTTACTTTTATCTAAATTCTAAATTCACAAGATAAAACATTTTTAAATTATGAAACAAAAACACAAAGGATTTAAAGTAGCATCCTTTAAGAAAATTATTTTTCCCTCTGCATGTGTATATGTGTGTGTACATGCTACTTCTTAGAATGATACATATTGCATAATGAAATCTTGTAATATATTAATCATGCATTTGCTTCTTTCTTAAATAGTTTTCAACTCTATGACTTACTTGAACATGTACAACAAAATGTGCATACCTTAAGTTCAGCACTTTAGATTAAGTATTGGGTTTTATATTTTCCTAAGAAAAAACAGTACCAACATCAAAGGAATTCAAATCATACCTGAGAGATCAGAACTAATTTGTATGAATAAAAATGGATAAATAAATTAGCAATACAATGCAAAGTTGATCATATTTAGCAAAATATCAGACATTATCAGAAACTACTATATTCAACATTACTATGTTTTAAAAGTCTTTGGGACCATGAAGTAGGAAAGGATTAGTGAACAGGATGCAAAGGCATTAACCATAAAAGAAAATAATCTATGAGTTAGGCTTCATTGAAATTAAGAACTTCTCTTCCTCAAGACACTAAGCTACACACACCAAGAAGTTACTTGCTATAGAAAGATCAAAGATATCATACTCAACCTAATAAAAATTGTTACAAAGAGAGAAAAGAAACAACTCAATTAAAATTGGGCAAAAGATTCAAACAGGCAGTTCATAAAAGAAGATATCCAAATAGCAAAATAAATATGAGCAACAAAATGAACATATATGAAAAGGTATTCATCTTTACTCATCAAGGAATTGCAAATAAAGTCACATCAGGTTATACTATATACCAACTAGGATGGCTAAAGATTGGCATTGACATTGACATGAAGACCTAAAGCAATAAGAACTTTTAAACATATGCTACTGAGAGTATAAACTCACACGTACACACATACAAACACTCTGGAAAACTTTCTGACAGTATCAACCAAGTCTTTATATAAACCTCCCCTCTGATCTAGTAATGACTCTCTTAGATGGATATCAAAGAGAAAGGACTGAATATGTTCACCAAGAGGACATGTTCATAGCAGCTTTATTCATAATATCAAAACTGGAAAAATTCCAATGTTCATTAGCAGAAAAATGAATAAATAATGTGTGGCTTATTCATACAATGAGATACTCTGCAAGAATAACAAGGAACACACCGGTGACACATAGAACATCTCTCAGATGGTAAGCTGAGTAAAAGAAGACAAGCACAAAAGAGTGTGTAGTAAAGGAATGTGAAGAACAGACCACCCTGATAGTGAAAGAAATCTTCCGCTGGTGGATGGGGGTATGAATGACGGAGAGGGATCTAGTAATCTAATGTTGATGTTTAGTCGCTAAGTCATGTCCGATTGCTTTGCAGCCCCATGGAATATATCCTGCCTGGCCCCTGTGTCCATGGAGTTTTCCAGGAAAGAATACTAGAGTGGGTTGCCATTCCCTTTTCCAGGGTTCTCTCCCACCTGGGAATTAAATCTGCATCTCCTGCACTAGCAGGTGGATTCTCTACAGAGCTGTAAATATTTTATTTTTGCTCTATGCAGTGATTATGAGTATATACATATGTAAAATTCACCAAGTTATACACTTACAATTTTTACATTGAGATAAATGTTTTGCTCCAGAAAAAGGTTTAAAAATATGAGAAACATCAAGCAATGCTCTAAAAATTGAGATGTTTGAAAATGCCTGGCCTCCTGTTCCAGTAGAGACATCTGATAATGTGCTTCAACTTCACAGGATAAATAATTCCAGATGAATCAGGGGAGGGATGACAACTCTGGGGTACCATCAGGGAAGATTTCTAGCAGGACAGTAGCCTCCTATCAAAATGTCCATTAATATCAACCTAGAAGCAAAAAACCATAACTCATCCTTGTAGATCCACCATCTGGAGCTTTCAGGCTGGCCCCAAGAACTTCTTGGAGTGATCATAGAAGAAAGAACATAAGGACACCCAACATGTACTCAGAGGGAAGCTGATCCCTAAACAGAGGATCCCCAAAGCTGGCCAATCATCAAAGTACTCAAGGAAATTTTGAAAAAAAAAACAAAAACAAAAAAACAGGGATTCTAATATTTCATATGTCATTAGTTCACCTGTGTCCCCTCCAAATTTTAACTTGAAGTCCTATCACAGACATGACCTTATTTGGAAAACTAGCTAAGATAGGGTCCTTAGAGTGGAATCTAATCTAGCATTACTGGTGTCCTCGTACAAACAGGGCATTAGGACAGAGAAACAGTGAAAATACCATGTTAAATGAAGGCAGAGATTAGAGTGATGCTTCTTCAAGCCAAGAATTGCCAAAATTGCCTGCAAACTGCCATAATCTAGGGAAGAGGCAAAGAACACTCTCTGTCTCATAGCCATAAGAACCCTGCCAACACTTTCATCTCAGACTCCTAGCTTTCAGAGTTGTGAGACAATAAATTTCCACTTCTTAAGCCAGCTAGTTTCTGATACTATAATGGCAGCCTTGGGCTTCACTAGGCACTCAGTGGTAACGAATCTCCCTGCCCAGCAGGAGATATGGTTTGGACCCCTGGGTGGGGAAGATTCCCAGGAATAGGAAATGGCAACCCACTCCAGTATTCTCACCCAGGAAATCCAATGGACAGAGGAGCCTGGTGGGCTACAGTCCATGGGGTCACAAAAGAATCAGACATGACTTAGTGATTAAACAACAAAAATGGTGTCTCTAGCAAACTCATACACCGTTCCCAGGAACTCTGCTTCACTATGGCTGGTATATAGATCAGCATTATCTTTGAAAATTTTCTAGGTGACTCTCATAACCAGACAAATTTCAGATCCACAATGATCTTGGCAACACTTGGATCCCAGTGTACACTGCCCTGAAACAGGTCCAAGACCTGAAAAGATTTTTAAAAACATGAAGTCGAACAATGTCTTCCTTTTTTGTTAGATGCCAACACTCAAGGATTCTCACGGGTTCTCCAAGAGGTTTAGGGCTCCTGTACTCTCTCCGTGTGTGGGCCTCTTAAATCGCTGGGGGCTCTTGGAACCATGACTTTTCTTTCTAATCATAAGCCAAATGCTAGTGTGTTTTTTTTTGTTTTTTTTTTTTTTAATTGCTGCATCGAGGAGGAAAAAAGAAGCCAACCTGAGATCTTCGATCTTTTACACAAGAACCCAAAACAACTTTATTTTCCTCATTTTCAGTCTTCTGCTTCCTGGAGATCTCAGATCTCAAAAATGACTTCTTTATTCTTCGGTAAGGGTAGTACAGAGATTCCTTCCAGAGGGGAGACCGGGTTTGGGTATTTCATCGCAGGGCTGAGAGTTGGAGCGTCTGCAATCAGGCAGTTTTCCAGCTCACTGGCACGGGCACAAGTGGAAGCAGCACATTCATTTTGTGCAATTTGCTTTACCTTCCCACATGGAGTTGGTGCATGTAAAAGGCTGTTAAGTACTAAATTATTCCTTATCAAATCACCATCATCTGGAGTCATGATCAACACTAATTAAATTACTTTCACTGAACATGGCTCCAGCCTGCTGCCGAGGCTGCTAGGTACATTTCATCTCGCTTACTGTACTGTCCTGCCTGTGTCGGTAACAGAGGGCTACAGGCATCAGCATTGTTTGTAGTTTTAATTACAGTGAATCTTTCCTTCTTCAAGTGTATCAGATCAACAGAGTTAACTCCCTCACTTCATTTACAAACCAGTGATGGCTCCCAATGTATACTACATTCTATCCCTGACTTCAGACAATGCATATCATTCATCTGCTGACTTCCTCAACCACATTTCCATGCAAACTTTTATGACCTGTAACTCCTCCGGACAATCAGATTTTTAGGAGGAGAAGCCAAGAGAACTCTCAAGAGATGCATCTTGCATTTTTGCTTTGATGGAGGCTTGACCTTTAAAACCACATCTTAAGGCTGACTTACAATGACTGAGTTCCTCTAATGGTTAAATTTAAGAGCTCCAAAATACCAAGACGTTAAAAAATGCACTTCCAAAATAAACTTAACCACTTCTTAATTCACAAACTTCACTTGGGGTTATGGTATTTGTAAAGTATTTGCTAGATTAGCGATTGTTTTCAGTTTGGAACAATGTACTCTGAGGCATCATCTTGGCTTCCATTTTTTTTCCTGCCCACATTTTAGACCAGAGGCACACTCCGGTCATCATTCTCCTGGAGCACAGAACGTGGGGCCCTTGGCTCTCCAAACGCAACAGTGCTGGCATACAACCAAGTCTTTGGTTCAGGATGTTGTTTAGTCACAAAGTTGTGTCTGACTCTTTTGTGACCCCGTGGACTGTAAAGCCCACCGGGCTTCTCTGTCCATAGGATTTCCCAGACAAGAATACTCGAGTGGGTTGCTATTCCCTTCTCCAGGGGAGTTTCCTGACTCCGGGACTGAACCTGAGTCTCCTGAATTGGCAGGCGGATTCTTGACCACTAAGCCATCATGGAGTCCCTTGGTTCAGGGTAGACATATGATAAGTCATATGTGAACATCTACAATATTGATGTAGAAAATGAATTTAACAATTTGCTCATAGAAGAATAATTTCCTAAACAATCATGACCCTGAAGTATTTTTTTTTGGTACTACTAAATTGAAAACAGACCATGTTATGTTGACTGGTTCATGTTAGTTCAGACAATAAATAATGAAATCTATGAATTCAGTTTTTATTTATATTTCTATAGTGAACATGAAGTAAATTTAAGAAAGATAATATGCTTAACTTTGGTGTTAATCTTAATATATTGAACTCTCATTGAGTTTGGAACAGTGATAGAAAACACTCCTGCTGCTGCTGCTAAGTCACTTCAGTCGTGTCTGACTCTGTGCGACCCCATAGACGGCAGCCCACCAGGCTTCCCCATCCCTGGGATTCTCCAGGCAAGAACACTGGAGTGGGTTGCCATTTCCTTCTCCAATGCATGAAAGTGAGAAGTGAAAGTGAAGTCACTCAGTCGTGTCTGACCCTTAGCAACCCCATAGACTGCAGCCCACCAGGCTCCTCTGTCCATGGGATTTTCCAGGCAAGAGTACTGGAGTGAGGTGCCATTGCCTTCTCCGAGAAAACACTCTAACAAAGCCTCAAAAAACTCAAGTTTACACAGTATTATAAAGTTTTCAAAGAATCTTCAACAACTCTGGATTCTCATCATTCAAGACAAGAAGGACATTAGCATTCCAATTTTGAAAAAAATAATTTAAAGAGGCATAAAGAAGCTAAGCTTCATGCCTAACTAAAAGCCTAGGACTAATTTATTACAGGTAGGAATTAAAGCCCTGGGCTTTGGGCAGCAACTCTTGAACCCTTGACCATACAATTCAAATTTACTTTGTGTAGGCACACTTAAGATTTCCATCATGCATGAGAACCATTGTAACATTATATCAGATGTTTCTTTATCCATATATTTCTTCATTAATTCATCCATTTACTGGCCTAGACATTATGCCATTTGCTAAGGGACAGGACATGTGGAGTTACAGAAGAAGTTGAACAGTAAGTCCTACCATCAAGAGCTCACAGAAGTCCAATTAGAGCTTCATATCGTTGCTTTTTATTTTAAGAAAAGTTCTAATAAGTATATTAGCCAGTTTTCAAGTTTGATTAATTCATGTGTATGCAATGCATATTTCTATATACATAACCTTAATAATATATTCTTGGCACTTGCATCTAAATGAAAACAATTCTCAGAGCATTCATGCTTGCTTTTAGGCATTCTGCCTTCTTTCAATTTATTGCTAGGACCAAAGGCATTTAAAAATTCACACCACTCATATTCCACGGAAGGAAAAATATTGCTATCCAACAACTAAAGCTTCCCTGTGACTCTGTTAACCAAAATGTCACAAATGATGGGTCCCCTTCTCTATGTGGACAGTGAGCATAAATACAATGATAAGTTGTCTCAGCTGTGACCTTTCACTTTGCTTTCCTCCCAACTCTTATCATATATGCAAGTGAAATACAGCAGTAATTTCTGTGAGTACAACACAATTACCCTGGGAAGAGAAACACATCACATTTTTAACTACTTATCTAAATAAAACTACATCTTTGAATCACATCTGTAGTTTTTGATTCCATACTAGCTGGTAGTTTAGAGCCTTGATGAGACTCTCTTGATTTTGATGGTGAAATTTCTGGGCTGCTCAAAAAAATCTATTTTAGAATGATCTACTGAACAAATTTCTTGAGAGTCCCTCAGACAGCAAGGAGATCAAACCAATCAATCTTAAAGTAAATCAACCCTGAGTATTCATTGGAAGGACTGATATGGAGGCTGAAGCTCCAATACTTTGGGCACCTGATGCGAAGAGCCAACTCATTGGAAAAGACACTAATGCTGGGAAAAGTGAAGGCAGAAGCAAAAGAGGGTGATAAAGGATGAGATGGTTGGATGGCATCACCAATTCAATGGACTTGAACTTGGGCAAACTCCAGGAGATGGTGAAGGACAGGGAGGCCCGGTGTGCTTAAGTGGCAGAGCTGGACACAACTTGGCGACTGAACAACAAGAAAAAAACAGTATTCTAGAATAGGAGTTGGCAAATCACACAGCGTGGGTCAATCCAGTTTCCCACCTGTTCTGGTATATAAAATTTTATTGGAACACTTTTCCACCCATTCATTTATGTAGAGTCTAGGACTACACTGAGTAACAATGTGACAGAAACCCTTTGACCCACCAAATCTAAAATATTTACCATCTGATCCTTTACAGGAAAAAAAAAAAAAAAAAGCTGCTGATCCCTATTCTAGATTATGGTCTACAAAGAAAAAGAAAAAAGAAAAGATAAAAGTGGATGGATGGCACTGTGACACCTCCTAGCGTTAGGGTATGCTATGTTAGTTAACAAGGGACATTCGAGTTTGCTTTATTAACCCTGTGTTTACTCTGACTCTCCAAATCAGATAAACAGCCCTGTGTGGCCAATTTACAGGGATATACACAAACATGATGGTGAAAAAAATGACATATAATTGAGGCTCTAAAACACTAGAAATTTATGTGCTTTTAGGAATTTCAAAGCATTTACTTAGACCATGGTTATGTATAATGCAGAGACTTTTCTATACTTGTTTACAAAATATAACTGAGAAAGTCAAAACAAATCATTCTGTGGACACTAAAGCAGTTGTAAAAAAAAATTTCACTTGGTTATGGCAGTGAATTTTTAAAAAGTTTCTGTAAAAAGGGGAAAAAGAAAATGGTATACATAAATTAGGTTATTTAAGGCCAGGTACAAGTATGGCATGAAAAATGCATGTAGCCTTTTATATAAATATATGTAGTTGGGAATACACTCACCAGATGAAAAGCATTCACTTTAAGTTAATATCACTTCAATTCCAAGTGATAAATGGGTGGCAATGACCTCAATTAGTACAGGGTTAAATTCCAGAAGCAAAGGCGAACGTTTGTGTACAAATAAAGACAACAGTGTTACATGCTTAATAAATCCATCTTCCAGACTTACAGAAAATCGGCAGGCACTTCGGCTGCATCTAAGCCTCTCATAGATTCTTTTCCAGTACATTTACCTCTTTCAAGCTCGCCCTACCCCCACTGCGGACACATACCACTCACACATACACACACTGACATCCATTACTAAAGGGCCTAATCTCAGCTATCAGCAGAGTGCCTTTATGGGGCCATTAAACCATTTCTCTTGTTTACAGTACCGAAGAAAGATGTGAATTATGTCTGTGACAAAACAAGCGATAACATTTCTAAACCGCTATCAAAATGCAAACTGAAACACATTTTAAGGACAGAGACCCTGATTCCCGTTTTCCATTATTTTCCGTTATTTGCAGCATCTGGAAATAGATTCACCTATAATACTTCTGAGACAAAAATTTAGACCATAGCACAGCAAGTTGATGTGTATTTTTTTCTGTTTTTAAAAAGGAATATTATCAGTGGGGTTAGACACCATATCTAGTTGGTCCTTTGATGTTATTGGCAGCACACAGAACTCTGGGCAGTAACAATCACAAAGGTGAACTAAGGGAGACTTTCACCCCTTGTTATGGATCCCAGAATTCTTCAGTTGAAAACATTATATGTGATCAAGTTTTAGGGACTGAGCTGATATTTCTACCAGAAACCTCTGTGCTAAAGGAATCATAAGTGAATGCCCTATGGGTATGACTCTTTTCCAAACAGCCAATTCATTGGAAAAGACCCTGATGCTGGGAAAGATTGAAGGCAAAAGAAGAGGGTGGCAGAAGATGAGATGGTTAGACAGTATCATTGACTCAGTGGATATGAATCTGAGCAAACTCTGGGAAACAGCAAAGGACAGGGAAGCCTGGCTTGCTGCAGACCATGGAGGCACAAAGAGCTGGACACTACTTAGTGACTAAATAACAAAAATCGGTAAAAAGATAAAAAAGAGGACCTACTTTTTTTCTTACAAAATACTTTTTTTTTTTTTTGCTAAAAAAAAGAATGCCAAAGCAATTACAATAGTAACATCAAAGATCACTGATCACAGATCACCATAACAAATATAGTAATAAAAAAACTGTTAGAAATAATATGAAAATTACCAAAATGTAACAGACAAGAAGTGAGCAAATCACCTAGAAGCCTCGCTGTGCTAAGAGGAGCACAATGGAGGAAGACAAACAATATTAACCTATCCCTACATTGCTACCGAAAGTAAATACTCAGTACCTGCAAGGAACTTCCTGGGCAGTTTGGAAACCAGAACTGAATCTCAGAGAAGCCACACATTTCTTAGAAGGGGACAATCAGATTTTTTTTTCCTAAGTACAAACTCCAAGCAGTTATAGGGACTACACACTCCACTGCAGGGTTCCTAAATGGTCTTGCCAGGGGGTGTACGAATCCAAACAAAAGAGAGGACAGAGTGTATAAAAGTCCCGGAAGTCATTCCACACACCTCAAGGCCCCATTCAGAGTCAGGTGTGGTGTTTACAGACGTGAAAAACCAGTGCTGAGGACAGAACCAAAATCAGAAGCCAGGAATCCTGGGGGTCTGCAGAGTAAAGCCTTCTGACAAGGTTCCACAGCCTCACAAGACAGTTATTTCATAGAAGTGCAGTTCACAGTTCAACTCTCTCTACATCACAGGGTACCATCATGCCATTTTAACAGACAGAAGAGGATGGACAAGTATTCTGGATATGGGACCCATCCTCTCTTCTAAAATTAGTGGTGATACTATGATGCAGTCAACTCTTTCTCACCTGAAGATCACTCATCGACCTAGCAGTACTAATGGTCTAAACCAGAGGGTTTCTATTTGATTCACACAGGAGCTTCAAATAATTTCAGTTAGTTGAGATCATTTAAAAATCAGCTTCAAAATCTCTTTCTGGTTTAAAAATCCAAAACTCTGGCTTCTCTAGGAAAAATAAAATACACAATATCCAGCAACACTGATTCTACTTTCCAGCCTCAAAAGTTGACTGAGCTCATTATCAGCTTCCTCTTCAGCCAGAACCTGTGTTTTCCTCTCTGCCACAGTCCTCACTATAGCTCCCACGCCCCACTCCATTATCTCCTGCACTAAATTCACTTCCCTCATTTCTGCACTGGGCATGAGTGTTTTCTACACCTCACCGAACGCATAGCTAAGAAATCATTAGTGACTGTGTTTCTACATGTGGATGTGCACGTGCTCAGACACATACACATTACCTCCAATCAGCAAAAATAAATATAAAACTCATATCACGCTCAGGCAATAAGGCATGGCGGCAAAGGTAGCAGGTACTTCAATCTACCAGGTTTCAAAGTTTGCCACCACTTTGACTTGCCAGTAGTAAAACTGAGCAAGCTTCTCTGAGCTTTACTTTACTCTCCTATAAAAAATGGGCATGATAACAGCAACTGACTCATGGAGCTGCTGATAGGATTAAATAAATAGGACACTCTATGTGCAGTGTGCGTAAGTACTTAGTAATATCTGCTATTGGTATAGTTATTATTCAAACCCAGAATATTTAGGCACGACAGCTAAGAGAGCACGTAGATCATCCAGAAACATAGCAGCGGTGGCTAAGAGCATGGAGTGGAACCTTGGCTTTGCTACTTACTAGTTGAAGGACTTCTGGTCAACCAGGAAGCTGCTATAAGATTTGGTTTCTCCCTATGTAATATGAGGCTTATCGTAGACCTTCCACGTGGAGTTTGTGTGAGAATTCAATGAGGTAATGCACAGGAGAATTTCGAATAGTACCTGGCAATGGTAGGCACTTAGGAAATGTCAGTTATTACCATTATGACTCCAACCACTTCCTTTCACAGAGGATAAACTGAAACTCAAGGAAGTAAAGTGACTAATGACAGGAGCAGGATTTCAGCCATCAGAGTGTTACTGCACTACTTTTTCTATTTCATCTTGTTTTCAATTTCACATCAAGTCAACTACTCACTAAGAGCAAAAATGTGTACACGGAGGAGAATCTGTAAGGAAGGTGCCTTGAGAGAAGGAAAAAGCAATCAGCATGGCCTGGTAGAATGAGCACTGGATGAGGAATCAAGTAATCTGGACCTAGTTCCCACGCCACTGCTAGCTAGCTGTGTGACCCCAGGCAGACTGTGCAACCTCTCTGAGCTTCAGTTCCTAATCTCCAAATGAAAGTATCAAACTAAGCAGCCTTGTAGTTCTAAAATGGAACTCTGGATATAAGTAACTGTTCACTAATATCTAAGAAAAATCTAAAGATTTGATATAAGAATTCAGAGGGCATAACATTCTGAGGCCACACAGCTCTAAGTATCTCAGTAATAACTGAGGGCATTACTGCATTTTAGCAAACGGTGGTCACTGGAATTCATAATGGGCCTTAATCACTATGAAAAAGCAAAATTGGGTGTAATCTACTATATTCAAGGGAGGGTACATAATGCACATTAGAAAGGTGAACATATGGTTAACATTTTAAAATGCCTGATGCTTTAAAAGGCATTTCATGGACCACCTACTTTCCAGTTGATGATGGAAAGTAATGCTATTATTAATATATTGATAAAACAAAGAGCAGGATCAAAAGATAAAAAGTTATATTCCTAATTTAAAAGCATTACAAGCACCATTAATTGAAAATTAAAGACAAACAACGCTTGGACAAACAGCGTTGATTCATTCCTCTAAATTTTAAAGCCTAATCCTACGATAATAGTACTTGAGCAGTAGTAGCGCTAAATGAACCTCATCTTCACAGTCTAATTGCCAGGAGAAAGTGCCCTGGAAGGAAACTGGTTCTTCCATCTGGAAAAGGGTAAGAACAGGGAAAAGAAGGCCTCCTGTTAGAACAATCCAAATCTAATCAGTTTTGCATTCTGCATTGGCTTCAAATCAGATCTTCCTACCCCTACTGGTCCAGTAGATGGAAAGCAGCACGACACTATTTTTTTGGAAACAGATTCCATATAGTGAGCCCAAACAGAGAGTACTTCATATCCAGCTGGCAGGAATCAAACCTGAACAAGCTGCAGCTATTTGAGAAACAGATCTAATAAACTGAAATGGCATTCTGAATCAAGATACCCACCCAAACCTGCACCCCTCAAAAACCACCCTCCTTCATCAATTACCAAATTAAAACCTTTATAAATATGGAGGACACCTCTTCTGCAGAAATTGTTCCACTGTGCTTTGATATGGTTACTCGTTAAGCCCTATAAAATCACAAAAATAAATCTTACTTCCCTACCTTGTAATTCTGTGATTTCTTTCAAATAATGGACAACAGTTTTTTGGAAAAGGCTGAGCAGAATCTATTATTATTCCTAGCTGAGTTGGAAGATGCCCACACTACCTGGTGTTTCTCAGTCTAGCATGAAGAAGTCCTGAGGGTGGTCATGACAGATGGCCAGAATATCCAGACGCCAAGGGTGCTCTGTCCTCACTACGGTGTGATCATCAAGACAGGTCCTTCTCATAGGAGGGACAGAAAAGGGTGGGCTCTTTCCATCCCGCACTGCTGCCTCTTCCATCTCTCCAGAACAACCCCCAGAGTGCCAACCCCTGCAGACTAGATCTCTACCAAATGGTTCAAAATGGGGTTAATATATTCTTTGAAGTCTATTGATTAAAAAAAGGAAGCAGACAATAGACAATAGAAAAGAAGGAAGGAAATGGCAACCCACCCCATATTCTTGCCTAGAAAATCCCATGGATGGAGGAACCTGGTGGGCTACAGTCCATGGGGTCACAAAGAGTCAGACACAACTGAGAGACTAACATTAATTACTCTATAGACCATAGTAACATTTAAAAAAAAAGATGGTATTTCATTGCCAAAGAAGACTGCCAATTACTAATATGCCTGTCATCAATTTAGAATAATAATTACTAAAAAGACCAGCAGTTTTCTATAATTTGGAAGTTTTACTCACTAAGAACATGTAGTCAAATAAATAAGCTTTTATGAAATTAAGCATTGATATAACCACTTTTCTCCAGTATTTTTTTAAGCAATGAAATAAATAATTAGTGATGCAAAGACTTGCTTAAATGAATTTATTGTCATGGTCTTCAAAACTAGAGCAGTAAAATTCTAAATTTAGAATTCAACTCATATGTAATAGTATGAACTAGAAAAGTCTTTAAATAAGCCCAGAGTTATGAAAAGTGGTACACAACCTATAAATTGAATATCCCCAAGAAGACAACTGAAATTCCAAACCTATATTTCCCACCTACAAGTCTAAAAAATTATATCATAGCTCTATTTCTTCAAATGTTTGGGCCTTACTACTAATACTAACCTCCTGAAAAGAATCTTTCCATTTTGATTTGATGACCCCGTACTGCTTGAAAGATTCGATTTTGTTTCAAGTTAGCGAATCCTCACTTTTGATTCATAATTTCAACATACTTTTCCTCCAGGTTGTAGGTGAAAATAGTCAGAGTCTGTAATTTGCATGGTCTTAAATCGACCACTTTAGTACCAAAATGATACACCAGATAAGCAGGAGGCAAGACTCAAATGACTGAAGTAAACCTACAGTATTCTGATGTCACTCTCCTGAAAACATGATTGAGAACAATTCAGACATTATTTGCCACTTGGCTCCTTGTTCAAAACGACCCCATCGGCAGAAAAAGTTGAAAATATGCTCTGAATACCAGAGCTAGGAAAGTTTGCCCAAAAAAAGAAAGGCAGCTGGCGAGAGCCAAAAAAAAAAATTACCTTTCAGTAAATGCCAATAAAACTTACAGGCTGCCAAAATAACAAAGATAGAGAATTACAAAGGCAACTTTGCAATTTTCCTGACAATAAACACCTTCTTAAGAAGAAATCATCTGTCAGTTGGCCTCAATGGTTACAGCTGTTAATACTAATGAGGGTAAATCCCACAGACACATTTTACTTAAACCAACCAGTATGTAGCTCAAAATTTTTATAACTTCTCCCCCAAAATAAATTTGGAGATTTTCTTTAAACATGCTCTGTAATATTTAATTCAATGTATTCTAGAGCATTTTCCATAAGAAATGACCATTTGTACAGAAAAGCTTGCACTCAAACTATCTTGCCTACTGTGAAAAATATTTATGTAACTGCACCAGATTAAGAATGCTCCCCAAGAAAGGGAGATGCATGAGAGATAAAAGTAAATCCTAGGATTTGGGAGTCACATTTTTTAACCTCAAAATAATCTTTAGGAAGAAAACATTGTTTAATTATTATGTAGAAACCTTTAGAAAACTACCTATTATTTTTCATATAGTAGATCATATTGTTGATCAAATTTCCTTCTGGAAATCTATCAGGATTTTCCTAAAAAATAAGAAGCATAGCTAAGTAGCAGTGTCTGCTTTCAAAACTGCGACAAGATCATCAGCATCTCCAGATGCCAATCAAGCCCTTTTTTTTCCATTTCTTAACAACAAATATCAACTTACAATAATCTATAGCACAGAGACTTCCCTGGGGGTGCAGCAGATAAGAAGCCTCCTGTCAGCGCAGGGGACAGGGGTCAGATCCCTGGTGTGGGAAAATTCCATATGCCTTGGAGCAACTAAAGCCCACGGGCCACAGCTACTGAGCCCACGTGCCCTGGAGCCTGCGCTCCGCCGAGGAGAGGCTGCTGCAGTGGGGAGCCTCACCCCACAGTGCAGAGCAGCCCCACCCGCCACAACCAGGGGAAAGCCCACTCGGCAACGAGGACTCAGCAGAGCAGAAAGAAAAAGTTAACCATTCTGAAAAGTGTGCAGCGTAAGAGTGATATCAAAACAATAACTATAAAAGTCTCTACTGACACAGGCCCGGCCTTCATCAATATAATAAACAAACCAGTCAAAGGCTCGTAAAGAAACCCAACCAAGAAAGCCCTGCATAGGCTTACCCAAGGTCATGGAATCAATAATCAAGAGATACCACATAAAATACTGCATATAAGGAGCTGATTTTACTTTCAAATGTTGCAGGAAGCAAATGAAAAGGATCAGTATACACACATATCTCATTTCCACAAATAAAGAATATAATCCCAAGAAAACAGTTATTGGAATAGAGTTTCGGAATTATATTAGCATTTTATAAGTGATTTCTGTAATTTTTTAACATACTCATTTTTTATAGATAACTTCCTTTGAATATGTTTTTCTTACAAAAATGTATTACATGATAGATTATAATTTTTTTTTCTACAGGAACACATCTTTAATTTTTAATCAGTGTGACAGTTGGTAGTTATGAATCACAAATGAACCAAGTCAGTACACAATATTACATAAGGAGTTTAAGAGGTTACTCTTGTACACTTTCACAGTCTTCACAATGAACAGTTACTGAGAATGACTTTATCCATGGATATACAATTACTTAAATCTGATTTTAACCCCACAACCCAATTTATTTTAAGACACATTTATATAAATTTACAATTAAATATGACTTAGTTGATATGATCTAGAGATATATAAGAAGCTTCCCTGGTGGTTCAGACAGTAAAGAGTCTGCTTGCAATGCAGGAGACTTGGGTTTGATCCCTGGGTTGGGAAGATACCCTGGAAAGGGAAATAGCAACCCATTCCAGTATTCTTGCCTGGAGAAATCCATGGACAAAGGCCATGGGGACAGAGAGTTGGACATGACTGAGCAACTAACACATACAGGGATATGTAATTGTTAGAATAGCTAAAATTATGAAATCAAGTATTATGCAACTATTCATTAATTACACATGCTGAACACCTAAGACATTTCCTTAATTTTCATCTTCTTCACAGTATTCCAGAAGGGCTTCTTAAATGTGTTGAAAATTATCTCCCAATTTTTATTACAATTCATAGAGTTGTTGATATAACTTCCCAGCTGCTAGCTCAAAGAAAGTCTGTACCTTTATTTCCTACTCTAGAGCCTTTCTAGAGCCTTTCTTGTGAGAAGGCGATGGCACCCCACTCCAGCACTCTTGCCTGGAAAATCCCATGGACAGAGAAGCCTGGTAGGCTGCAGTCCATGGGGTCACTAAGAGTTGGATACGACTGAGCGACTTCCCTTTCACTTTTCACTTTCATGCACTGGAGAAGGAAATGGCAACCCACTCCAGTGTTCTTGCCTGGAGAATCCCAGGGATGGGGGAGCCTGCTGGGCTTCCGTCTATGGGGTCACACAGAGTCGGACACGACTGAAGTGACTTAGCAGCAGCAGCAGCAGAGCTTTTCTACTGCAGGATCCCACAAGTGCATCCTGGAGGCCACATTACAGGGGAAAACGCCATGAAATAAGATTGTTCTGGTCCTTCAGGAAACCACCCCATCTGACAGAACCAAGATTTCTCACCAGTTACTAAACTTGGCTCCAGAGCCAATAATGTCATGGCAACTTTCCAATGTATATTTTTTTACTTTGACTTGCTAACTGCAAATAAGGGGAAATTAGATTACCATATTAAACATAACACATTGAGCGCAACTGGGTAGCAGTATTATACAGGTATTATTGGAAACAAAATCATAGCACGGAAGCAATAATATTTCAATATTAAAAATCTTTTTACGTCTATTTTGGGCAAAGCATTCTGTGGTAACATCAAAGAAAAACGAAAGTGTTAGTTGCTCAGTCATGTCCGAGTCTTTGCAAACCCATGGACTGTAGCCCACCAGGTTCCTTTATCCATGGAATTCTCCAGGCAATAATACTGGAGTGGGTAGTCATTCCCTTCTCCAGGGGATCTCTCCAACTCAAGGATTAAACCTGGGTCTTCTGCACTGTAGGCAGATTCTTTACCATCAGAGCCACCAGGGAAGCACATCATTAAAATACATATCAAATTATACTAATCCTTGTACAATGCAAGTCTTTATGTTACAATATATAGATGCACTAACCAGTTAATAAATTAGCCACTAGATTGAATTTTCCCATAAATTTCACTTAAATATTAGCTACTAATCCTTGTGGATTTTAAACATTAAAGATGTAAGTTCTATAGAAATGGATCTCCTTGCTTAAATGAGGTGGTATAGCCAAACAATCAACATATTCTAATGTTTAACTGCTTTCTTTGAAAACTATCAAAACTATGTCTGCTGCTATGTCAACCTGAACCATCTCTTTAAAATTTGCCTTTTGAGATGCTTAGATGTTAACAGCAAGCCCATGTGAATATAAATGAGTATTATAATGCCTGCTGCTGATCACAAATTATACAGGAATGATCATTTTTCTACCACTTAGTGATCAAAGAGGATGACAAACATTGACAACAAATAGCATTTTTTCTCAAGCCCCTTAACTATTTACCAACATAATACAATGTAAGAAACTCACAAGCAGAATGAACTTCATTTTTTAGATTTCCATTTTATGTTGTATTCTGAAATATAACCTCATTCTTTAGTACACAGAGCTCTGTCAATGCATCTGTTATAACTGCAGGTGTAAAGTAACGATAAGGTGTGTCAAATACTGTCACCAGCGAACATATTTGGCAGCTTATATTAGCACTGAAACACACAAAGAATTTATCTAGCCCTTTTTTGTAATGGATAGCCCCAAGAAACTACAAAAATATGAAGATCAAAGAGGACTGAGTACTCTTTCCATGTGTGCAAACAGAAAAGATGAGCTCTGGAGAAACACATGGACACCACCTGCAAAACAACTGTATGATCACAAACACAGCAGGCCTGGTTTGCATTCTCGACTTCAGCCCCTTGAAGTTCACAGGAGCTTTGTAAACTGAGGGTGTGCAGAGGATAAATATTAAGTCAGATAAAGCTTGATGCCCCTCTGCTGTTACAATGCTTGCATTTAAATTCTTAGCCACTGCACATTTCTTAGATTTACCACATTAGATTCCACTGATAGAATTAAAACAATTCTAATAGAGGTGCATTACTTAGTATGTATGTTTTTAAAATATGGTTAATGACAGTGTACCTATCTGCTGAAACATATGTACAAAATATATATATTATGTATGCCCCCTTTGCCTTTTTCTTTCTACTTTCTCTTCCTCAATAATGTGACATCTAATTGCATGCTTAGAAATTTCCAAGTTGGCCTGTTTTTCCTTAGGAATAAACCCCAAATATACCTGATTGATTTTTGTTGCCTCACAAATGTTGACTTACTTTGACCTTCAAACTCCATCTCTCCTGCTATCCAATGACACCTAATCTCCAAATACAACTGCCTTTCTTCCCAAGGGACAGAGAATGTTCAGAGTTCCTGCAGAGAAATTAACACCTGGCCTTCATCTAACCGAATGGGTCCTCCATCGTGACTGGGGAAATCATACACATCATGAAGAGCCAACTGGGTGCTAGATGCACAGAAATGTAGAAAATTAGGCACTAAGGAGGAGTAAGTGCCTAATGACTTGGGCATCAACTTTCAGTCACCTTGGCAAATTCTCTTGTCCCAGTAACCTTAGTCCAGGCACAAAGCTCTATCTGGAACAGTGTAGGAGAGTGGTTATGGGTGTAAACTTGAGAGTCAGATCTGCAACCTGGTCACTCTATGATGATAAACAAGCCACTTAACCCCTCTGTGCCTCAATTTTTCCACCTGAATAAAAGGAGATAATAGCTCACAGTACACAAGGTTGTTGTAAACATAGAATAATACATGAATATACATATAAAGTGCTTAGAAAAGTACCCAGCACACAAGGAGCACCGAGCAAGTATTCACTATTCCCTGTGAAGGGTGGATAATCTCCAGGTTCACTGCATTTCATGGGTCATTTTATTCTAAGGATCTGATTTCTAGTTCCAGGTCATGTTTCATTTTCCTCATGCAGGCATTCTTAACTATTCCAATTTACAATAATCTCTTACTTTTAAAAAAGCTATAGAATGTATGCAGCATTCTTTTAATTGTTAGTCATACAGGACTGTTCTTAATTTTATATAATAACGATGTTAATTATGAATCCCCTGTTTAGTTTTATTCTTGTTCCACATCTATAGCATCTTTACCACTGAGAGCCTTTTTGTAAGCTCCAGGAAGTATTGGAATGGAAGTATTGGGAGATTAAGTGACTTGCCAAGGTCACTCAGCTAAAAGTAGTAGATTGAGATACTGAGCCTAACTAGTTAGTCCCAGAACCTACAGTACACTCTTAGTTGCTACGTTAACTTCTCACTCTACTGTATCTTAACCATCCCAGACCTATTTCACCCTCTTCTTCCAAATTTCCTAGTATGTGTTTTTGAATTCAAGGATCACAGTTTTGTTTTGTTTTTTAACATACCTTTATGCACAAAAACTGTATTCCACACAAATAAAGACTTAAATATTTGTCTATCTTTATCTTGGCACCATATCTGTGTAAATAATTCCCACAATTTCTAAAATAGGATGACTCTTAATCATGGATTAAAAATGGTTCCATCTATGTATACCACAGGGAACTATAGTCAGTATCTTTAATAACCTATGATGGAAAATAATTTCAAAAATAATACGTGTATATGTATAACTGAATCACCTTGCTGTGTCCCTGAAACATCATAAATCAACTATACCTCAGTAAAATAATCTATTAAGGAAAAAAAATGGTTTCATCTGTCCCACCACCTTCTTTTCTAATTATGAGTCATAAATAGACTGTTTATCTTTCTTAGAGGAAATACTTCAAGCACTGGGCATAGACAACCCACCACACAAACAAGAGAAAGTACGGGATCTTTCACAATTTTGTAAGATAACACGGCTACATCTGTAGTGCTCCCCCCTTTTGGGTTGGTAATGGAAAAAAGGATGAGATCTTTACTTTTTAAAGAACAATCTATTCATGATCTCTATCTAGGATAAGTATATTACCAGCAGGTGGTAGGCAGCAGGAATGATGAAATAAACCAAATTTCTTCACCACTAGATCAACCAAATGCAGTCATTTTCAATTCTTTTTAACTGTATTATTAGTCCTATGAGCCTGAAACTGTCACTGGCAGCTTAAGAAATCCTCTGGCCTTAAAAGAATATAGACACTGATAATGTCTTTCTTCTACACAGATGGTGAGTTATCAAATACTAACCCGTATACCAAAACCTTGATATAAGATACCTCACGTAATTATTACATTAATCCATTTACTTTCCCCTTTACATACAAGGCTTAAAAAGGTAATTGGCCCAAGATCCCAAATATGGTAAACTGTGCAACTTCCTCAGTGATCAATGCAAATAAATAGAGGAAAACAACAGAGTGGGAAAGACTAGAGATTTCTTCAAGAAAATTAGAGCTACCAAGGGAACATTTCATGCAAAGATGGGCTCAATAAAGGACAGAAATGGTATGGACCTAACAGAAGCAGAAGACATTAAGAAGAGGTGGCAAGAATACATAGAAGAAACTGTACTAAAAAGATCTTCATGACCAAGATAATCATGATGGTGTGATCACTCATCCAGAGCCAGACATCCTGGAATGTGAAGTCAAGTGGGCCTTAGAAAGCATCACTACGAACAAAGCTAGTGGAGGTGATGGAATTCCAGTTGAGCTCTTTCAAATCCTGAAAGATGATGCTGTGAAAGTGCTGCACTCAATATGCCAGCAAATTTGGAAAACTCAGCAGTGGCCACAGGACTGGAAAAGGTCAGTTTTCATTTCAATCC
>SJYQ01000654.1:157321-205491 GCA_006410935.1 Redunca redunca | reverse complement strand
ATCATGAGAAACGCTGGGCTGGAAGAAGCACAAGCTGGAATCAAGACTGCCGGGAGAAATATCAATAACCTCAGATATGCAGATGACACCACCGTTATGGCAGAAAGTGAAGAGGAACTAAAAAGCATCTTGATGAAAGTGAAAGAGGAGAGTGAAAAAGTTGGCTTAAAGCACAACATTCAGAAAACGAAGATCATGGCATCCGGT
This sequence comes from Redunca redunca, assembly GCA_006410935.1. Lineage (NCBI taxonomy): Eukaryota > Metazoa > Chordata > Mammalia > Artiodactyla > Bovidae > Redunca > Redunca redunca. The sequence continues at coordinate 205,284 of SJYQ01000654.1, read as the reverse complement.
GCCATCACTTCATGGGAAATAGATGGGGAAACAGTGGAAACAGTGTCAGGCTTTATTTTTGGGGGCTCCAAAATCACTGCAGATGGTGACTGCAGCCATGAAATTAAAAGACACTTACTCCTTGGAAGGAAAGTTATGACCAACCTAGACAGCATATTGAAAAGCAGAGACATTACTTTGCCAACAAAGGTCCATCTAGGCAAGGCTATGATTTTTCCAGTAGTTATGTATGGATGTGAGAGTTGGACTGTGAAGAAAGCTGAGTGCTGAAGAATTGATGCTTTTGAACTGTGGTGTTGGAAAAGACTCTTGAGAGTCCCTTGGACTGCAAGGAGGTCCAACCAGTCCATCCTAAAGGAAATCAGTCCTTGGTATTCATTGGAAGGACTGATGCTAAAGCTGAAACTCCAATACTTTGGCCACCTCATGCAAAGAGTTGACTCATTGATAAAAAACCTTGATGCTGGGAGGAACTCGGGGCAGGAGAAGGGGACAACAGAGGATGAGATGGCTGAATGGCACCACCAACTCGATGGAAATGAGTTTGGGTTAAATCTGGGAGTTGGTGATGGACAGGGAGGCATGGCGTGCTGCAATTCATGTGGTTGCAAGGAGTCGGACACGAATGAGTGACTGAACTGAACTTTGCAACTTAAGATTTGAACCTAGACATTTGGGCTTCAAAGTCATTGTGTCACCTTGTGAAATTACAGCTACTGTTTAAGATGTTTACTTTACTTAGTGCTTGACAATCATTTTATGTTAATAATTTCAGGTTTTGGTTTTTTTTAATACAGCTAGAATCTACTTTTCTTAAATTTAGCACGCAGAACCCAATTGCTGGGTCAAACACTACTGGACTGGTAGAAGTTCAGTCACTCCCTAGCTAATTCATTCATTCTATTTTAGAAGGAGGACCTTAGGTTATTCACAACTTAAGCAACCAATTAACTTTTAAATGTGCTTCCCCAGGCCTTATCTAAATCTGATATGGCTTTCACTAGAAGCAGTGTGTTACAGCAAAGGTCCTGGGGGTTAATTTTTATTATTTAAATAAGAGATGATCATAAAATTAGCACCCTTCTAATATAGTTCTCATCTTGATTATTGCTATTTAACTGGTGAAATATTTTCTTCAGGCTGAGTGAACACTATAATTATTATTGCTTTGCATTGTAAAGGTTGCATCTTAATTGAAAAATCAACACTTTTTTCCCTTTCAATGAATACATCAACTTCAAAAACAACAAAAACATTGAAATGCAGGCAATTTTGCTAGACCCACAAATTAGGGTGTCCTTGATCAACCAGAATGCATAACCCATAATCTTAAACGTAAGATGTTAACTGATCCTATAACCAGGCCTTTTTTTCAAGTTATCAAATGTTTCCCATTCAACCTTCTCTTTATGAATCCTTATGGTCAAAATGACAATAGGTTTGTACAAACACTTCCAAGTGTCTCCTGACAGCATCACTGTGGATATGCACTGAACTGTTAGTGTAACCCATACTAAAAGACCAAATTGCTCTTATACACATTTACAGTATGTTTAAATAAACATTTAAGTAAGGAGGTATAGATATAATTTCTGAATATGGCAAAGACAAAACACACAATACATAAAGGTAAGTTATTCAAAATGAGTACATTCGTGAAATATTGCAATGATTTTGAGCAAATTTCGGGAGATAGTGAAGGACAAGGAAGCCCAGTGTGCCGCAGTCTGTGGATTCACAAAGAATCGGACACGACTTAGCAAATGAACAATAATATGAATTGTGTGTTTCGTATATTTCATATATATTTGTGTGTATATAGAATAAAACCATACCTAGGGCTTTCTCTGTGTCAGTCATATTATAATCATTCTGTAGGTATCCTCAGGGTCTTAGATCTAGGATCTCCTCCCACTTGTGAATACCAAAATCCTGATACCCAAGTCCCTTATATAAAATGGCACAGTAGTTTATCACTCACTGATTATTACTTACATATTTTATGTAAAAATACACAAGTTATCCTAAAACTCAAGTTACCCTAGGGGATGAGAACATTATTATCCAGGTTTTATTTTGCGTTGCTTATACAAAGCACACACCAAGTAAACAGAGATCTGAAACGAAGCATCCTAGGTCCAATACCTTGTTCTTAAGTAGTATACTGCACTTGGTTCATTGAAAGGATTCTATATTTATATTACATGGTGTAATACATATACATGTATTTAGTGGCTTCAGCATTAACTATAAAAGAGTTGAATAAATACAAAAAAAATGTTGTACCAGAACAAATGCCAAATGTAGTGTTCAATTAATTTCAGGACAACATTGGAACATTTTTCTGGCCAAATTACACAATGTCCAAAGAGATATAATGTTCCAAATCAAAATTTAAAAATTCTCTTTGGAGCACTTCATTATTTTGTTAATCAAACAGCCAGGATTCCGGAAGCTGCAGGCTTATGTAGACACAGGACTTAACCACACTTCTGCAATTCAAAGTATGAGGGTGATTTTCATAGGGTAATAGGGAACTTAAAGGGTGGTCTATTCCACCTTTGTTTTCCATGTATGATTTATTTTGGATATTAAGTTATAAATTAGAAGACATCCATATACAAAAAGAAACTTCTGGATGTTTTCCATATTTCCTTTAACTTATTATATAAACAAATTTATGTATGTATATATTCATATTACCAAAATACTTATATGTTTTTAATTCACTTGCCCAGTGGTATCATTTCAATGAATGACGGGTTATTGCAATTTGTCTGATGGGTATAAGAGAAAACACTACAAGATAAGTTTTGGTTCTGCCATTCACTGTCTAAGAGACTGGGAATTTCATTAAACCTGCGTGAAGTTGTCTGCTCTGCCTAAATCCCTGGGCTTTGCGAGGTACAAATGAGATGTGGGTGTGAAAATAATCTATGAATTCTAAATTGCTAAACAAATAGAGATTAGTATTATCACTAATATTGCTTTTAAATTTCATTCTTTAGCATCTAGCATAATGCCTGACAGTATGAATATTTGTTGGCTACACTTATTTTTCATTATGGAGAAAAAAAAGCACTGGTAGGAACTCAACCAAGAGAAAAGGCTAAAGATGCCAAATCTTAAGATTCGTAAGCTATTATTCATATAATAACTTAATTAATAGGAAAATAAGAGGTTTTTTCTGATATCACAATTATAGCATTTGAACCTTTTTTTTTCCTATGTGTGCATTTATTGAAAATTCACCTTAGAGGTTTAGAAGACATCATAGTACCAGTTATAACAAATACAGGTTTTATATATTTAGAGAGAAAAAGAGAGAGTTACTGATTAGAATTTGGAAAAAAAGTAAGAAAAATCAGAAAAATATTATAGATAAAATCCAGATAGACATTTTTATATGTGGATCTGCTTATGTGTACATCAGACACACTTCATATACTCTAATGACTGCCTCTCAATACATGTAAGAAGATAGGGTATGCTTTCCACAAGCACATTCTTCAAACCTTCTGAAATTGCCATTTAAAAGCGAAGGGCCTAAATTTCCACTTTGATCAATGAAACAGCTTTATCACTAGATGGGATGACTGAAGTTTATTGATTAGCTGATAACCTTCTAATGCACCAGCCTTTAATCTGACATAAAACTGTGAATGAAAAAGCTTTCAGAAAGGAAAACAAGGTTTGGTTGCCCAAGAAGGAAACAAGAATGTGGGGCTACTGAAGAAGCCAGAAACATCCCGAAAGATGTAGCAGTAACATCCTAACTCAGCTTTCCCTGCAGTCCCGTGAGCAGATAATTGAGTCATCACCTGATGCTATAGCCCCAGTGCCAAGGACTAGAGAATCAAATGAAATCAACACAATAGGCTGTTGTGTCCATAAAGTCAGAGAAAAACAAGCTCAAACAGCAGTAAAGCTCAAAAAAGCTCAAACTTCTTTGCATGACCACTATTTCAAAGGAAAAAGCTCACACGACTGAAGGGTTTACTTCAATGTTATCCATACATCTTGTTAGGAAAGAGCCACTTTTAACCAAGTCCAGTGGCCTTTGGAGGATTTGACAGAACTTCTGCTGGCAGCTCTGTGGCTGGAAGACAATCTAAGAAGGGTATATCATGCTTTAGGATTAAATGTCAGTGTTAACAAGTTCAGAGGGAAAAGTGGACAAAGCGGGGCGGGGTGGGGGGGTCCATATTTCTTTTTGATCAAAACATATCCAGAATTTTATAGTGGCTTCTAGAGTCTTGATTATACTTATTTAATGTGAAAAGCCTAAGTAAGAGTAAACTAAGAGGAGAAGGAAATGGCAACCCACTCCAGTACTCTTGCCTGGAGAAGCCCATAGACAGAGGAGCCTGGCGGGCTGCAGTCCATGGGGTCACAAAGGGTCAGACACGACTGAGCGACTAAACCACCACCACCACAGACACACTAAAATTAATAGTGCAGATACACAAAAGACTGGTATTAAGATACCGTAATTAAGTTCATTCCTTCATCCACAAATAAATATTTGTGCTAATAAATCTGCAGAACTTAAAAGTATCTTCTTTAATAAGAACACTGTTCAGAAAAAAATATTTTCTACTCCAGTGTTACAGAGAATTCGATAAAGAAAAATTCCCCAGTAAATGAAAGTGCCTGGGTTCGTTTAATTTTTACTTGCTATTTTTCCACTTTGGCACAAGTATGAGCATACACTTTCTTTAAAAAACCAGAGACAGCCCAATAATATTTTTTTCAGTTTTTCATCTTTAAAATAAGACTGCTAATATCACTAATCCACAAGCTGCAGCTTTGGGATCTTCATGAATATTTACTACTATTTTGGCAATTCCATCAATACTACAACCGTGACTAGTACTACTTCTACTAACTCTGCAGCTGCTAACTACAACCATTGTTTTAATTACCCAAGCCATTCTTCCCCATCCACCCTCCCCCAATAAGGAAAATATGCCAGGTCTGAAACATTTCTGAAGTCAAAACCTGCACATAAACATGAAAATATATTGTCATAAATCTCTCAAATGCTAGATAAGTAAGATAAAATATTTGAGGAAGAGGAAAAAAAAAAAATCACTGTAACCTAGATAAGAACTGGTATAGTTCCCAAATACCAAGCCCTCCCACCATGCTTTCCAGCTATTACCTCACAGAATATCTTTCCTGGGGCAAATCCCTATAAAAAAGGTTCTCTTTGTCTCCCTCAGCTTATCACACCTTGATAAGGAGAATTTGTAAACAATATTGATGTTCCCTATGAAGAACATTCATTGTTTGCAATATATGTTTTTTTCAAGATTAATAAGAGTTTTGAAATCTTTACCAGTGGGCTAAGTTTGGGCTCTCGGGGAAGGGAGATGTCCACAGATAGGGCCAGAATGAGGGTGTCTGACCTCTCGAATCTCAATCATGTGCTTTCATTACCAGATTATTTCACATCCTAGATTTCTCTCTGTATAAAATGGGAACAATACCAAATTACTTAAGATTATTTGTGCTAAATAAAGATTACTGAGAAATGTATTGTGAGATATGAGTCTTAAGTAATATTTATCAGAGCGCCCTTATCTGATAACTGAGACTTAGTTCTAATGTTACTTAAGTGGAAACAGCTTTCCATTATCCCTCAAAGAAAAATAAAACACAGGAAAATAAAAGCAGATATTTGTACAAGATTTTAAACAATGCAAGCTACCTCTGAATGAATGTTTTTGAAAAGAGTCTAAGCACCCAAGAAGCTAGTCATTCAGTTCAATATTCAGTGAATACCCACATGTGAATTATACAAGGATGAGTAGGACGTGATCCATTCTCTACAAGTCAATTGAAATTGTGTTTAAATTGAGATGTATACAAGCATCATGGGCACACAGAAGTCATCAATTCTAAGATAATTAAGGAATAAAGGACAAATGAACTGAATCTTAGAGAATGAGTATGATCTCAAAAAGTAAAGGTTAATACATTGTATACGGTAATATACAATGTATATTATTAACATGAGGGTACATAAACTTTAAAAAGTCATAAAAATATCTTCTTTTAGTCAACCATCACAGGAATTTAGGTTAAGCAATAAAGAGGTATGAACAAAGAGTCATCCCCTGGGAAATCTAGTGGCTACCACTTTAAGCAGAGTGCTTTTTGTGGAAATAAAGTTTGAAAAAACACCCAAGTATATTTTCTTCAGAACATAATAGATCAGAGTGTGAACACACAATGACTGTGCGTGCACACTGACCCCTGATACAAGTGCACATCCCTCAACAGGAGATGAGTGAGACTTTATATTAGTTACACTTGGTAAGAACAAAAGCTTCGTGAGAGTAGAGGTAATTTTTTTCTGGTTTTCCCACCACTGTTATCACCAATGTCTGGATCAAAGCATGGCATATAGTAGGCTTAAAACACATTTGTTGAATGAATAAATCTTTGGTGCCTTACAAACTTATTTAATGGGCTTCCCAGGTGGCTCAGGGGTAAATATTCCACCTGCCAATGCAGGAGACGCATATTCAATCCCTGGGTTGGGAAGATCTCCTGGAGGAGGAAATGGCAACCTACTCCAGTATTCTTGCCTGAAGAATCTCATGGACAGAGGAGCCCAGCGGGCTACAGTTTTAATATAAAAGGCTTAATATAAAGGCTTTAATATAAAAAAGGCTTAGTTTTAATATAAAACTATATAGACATGTGTACCAATAACTAAGTTAAAATCTCATAAGAAAAATTAAAATGTTTACCACTAAGATCTATTATTCATATTTCAAATCATAAAAATGAATATAATGGATATAGCTCACATTTGTAAGCATATACAAGCACTCCAATTTTGCAAACAGAAATATGAATATAATATTTTCCTATACACATCAAGGAAACAATCACAGTTCAAAACCTATTCCACAGGATCTAATACTTACTAACATGACTGTAAATCCAACAAACAGGAGTAACTGAAACAAACCTTGGAGAAGGCAGTGGCCACCCACTCCAGTACTCTTGCCTGGAAAATCCCATGGACAGAGGAGGCTGGTAGGCTGCAGTCCATGGGCTGCAGTCCATGGGGTCGCGAAGAGTCAGACACGACTGAGCGACTTCACTTTCACTTTTCACTTTTATGCATTAGAGAAAGAAATAGCAACCTACTCCAGTGTTCTTGCCTGAAGTATCCCAGGGATGGTGGAGCCTGGTGGGCTGCCATCTATGGGGTCGCACAGAGTCGGACACAACTGAAGCGACTTAGCAGCAGCAGCAGCAGAAACAAACCTAAATCGTTTAACAATGTAGCGTCTACAGTAAAATGAACTTTTGGCTAAAGCTTAGATTTAAATAAGCTTTAAAGATGGCATACAAAACCATTCCACAAGTAGTTTTTCTTAAAGATTATAAGTAGACATTGTATAAGTAGGATTTTTAACTTAGCCATTCCTGACAAATTCTCAATAAATACATTCTTGAGTTAATAACAGCCTCAGCTAATGCCAAATCACAGTAATACTTGTTGGGGCACAATTCATTAGATTTAAAAAAGCAACTACATTAAATCAACCACTTTTACTTAGTGAAACACAGCACAAACTCTCATTAGGAGAAAATTCAATAACAGACAGAAGCAAATATGCACTATGCATATTAAGCAGACATTTAACATTATAAAAGGGAAAAAATGGAAAAAGAATGATATAAATAAAACTCCATAAAAACACTAAACATACAATTATAACAGAAAGATTCACATGAACTAGTTTAGCTCAGATTCTCTCTTTGTGTCTCCTTTACATCTGATTACATGAAATTTACATACAAAATTTGGTGGCTCAAAAATGTACTTACTTTCATCATCGCTTTGGCTTTATTTGTAAATACTAATCAATGTTGTTTTTGCTTTTTTATTCATCACTATACATAAGTGTCTTGCATGTATTAAAAATACTAGAAAAAAGAACATAATTTTAGTTCTGCAAATAATTTTCCACCTTCATCCCTTACCTAAATTTTCCAATAGATATGGTTTGGCTCTTACACTAATAAGTCCAGTTACTGCATAACAGTATACTTATTTAATATTGCCTAAAGTTCAACCAAAGAAGGCATAGATCACTTTTCTCAAAATAATTTTTTATTAATTATAGGCAGGGTGACTGGAAAGTATTTGTTGACATATTCCCTTTGAGCATGTTTCTGAAGTTAATTTCTAGGATAATTTGTTATGCTGAAGGCCAAATTAAAGAATAAATAAAATCAGAAACAAAAAGCAAAAATCTTGGGTTGTGATATATAATTTTAGCCGTCAGCTATAAAAACCCCAATTTTTTTTGAAGGGGAGTTGTTTTGCTTTGTATTTTGGTTTTCATTTTGGCATTGAGTCTCAACTATCTATCTTACGAAGAATAAACTGGTAATACCAAAAACTGTTAAAAATATCTATCTACCAGAGTATATTTTAATAAAACTGATGTAACTTTTTACTTGTAAGTCCATAGTCATCTACTATAATTTCTATTTATACATTTCCCCATTAATCATGCTTTTTATAAAGTTCATTTTTTAATGCAAGCAAGTATTTACCATATTTAGATGTTACTTTTCCTTTTTCTCCCTTGAGTGTAGAAAAAATTGTCACAAAATCATAATGTGGCATGAGTCTGAGAAATTATTTCTTTGTCATTTTATGTTTAAGTAAATAAAGGTTTTAAAAAAATAGGGCCAAGGTGCATAATTTAGATATAATTTAGATTTTATTTCTTCTCTTGAATTCAGTGGATTCCTGGTGGGTTATCTAAAGTGAAAATTATTGCAAGATGCAGCTTATTTTCCACTGGGTTTCTATTTTGATTTGAAAAATATGTTCCTTATGAAACAATCATAGAGAAGGAAATGGCAACCCTCTCCAGTATTCTTGCCTGGAGAATTCCAAGGACAGAGGAGTCTGATGGGCTACAGTCCATGGGGTTGCAAAGAGCTGGAAATGACCAAGTGACTAAACACACCGAGTGCATGAAACAATCAACAAACTAAAAGTTGTTTTTGCTGAAAATGTGGCTGCTGGACTCCAAAATGACATATATAGGGTAGATGTGCACTACCAATGTCAGAGTGAACTTCTCTGGTAAGAAACCTTAATGGAGGTGCTTGGAACAGGACAGGGCCCCCAGTGTTTGGTTTTTTCTAACCAGATTGGGAAGATTCCAAGTATACTAGGCAGCCTTCTAAAGTAGAATTGATTCCAGGATGACAGGGATGAACAATCAGCAATGACTTTCTTACAGCTAAAGGTAAGAGAAAATAAGTAGAAAATAGTCTTTGGAAATGGAAAACACAAATAACTAAGCAAAAATGAAGAAACCACTTCAATAATATCACTTTTATATAGACTTAATTCCCTAGTATTTTCAGTAATAATATGATAAAATATTACTTGTTAACATTTTCAGAAACTGTATCTATTACATAATGAATTGTGTCCACCTTACAATTTAATTTTTTTAAAAAATGATGTTGCTGCCTTTATTTTACAAATAAGTAAATGACAGGATAAAAAAATGTCTAACCTTATTTCCATGGAAGGCCTGTATCAGAATCACCTAACAACTCATTAGAAATTCCAGGGCTCAGTTCCAGACTTAAAAGGTCAAACTCTCATAGGATTGGGACCATGATGCTGTATTTGAACAAGCTTCCCAAGTAATTCATGTTTATACTCAAATGAGAATAAGATTACTGTACTCATATAAAATTATATAACATGACTTTTGGGAAAATAATTTAAAATTTACCCAAAATAATTATCTATCTGAACAGGACAAAAGAAAAAAATATAAAGTTGACAAATCAATAAGTTGCAATACAATTACATCACTTAGTATGTGAGCTAACTACAAAGGAAAAAAAATAAATGGTTGCCTCTATAGAAGAGGACTGTGAAAACGGGGAATGATCTGACTTGTGCTTTTTCTCCTCCTCTATCAATATACTGCTTTGATAAAATATTTAAACTGTTAAAAAAAAGCAAAAGACAAAAAACAAAGCAACAAACAGACCAAGAACAGCCAAAACCACAACAAAAAGCACACACAGAGCAAACAACCTTCAAGGGCTGGAGACGGCCGAGATCTTAGGCTCACAGATGATCCTAGGTGAAAAAGCAGGAGACACTTCATCCTTCAAATGGATAGTTTGAGTCTGATGACAGTAACATACTCAAATTTTCCTCAGAAAATGTTTAAAAAGAAGACAAGACCCAGTTGCAAAATCATGCACTCCAATCCCAGAAATGGAATTCCTCTGGGACTGCGTGTTCTTGTTGTTGAGTGGCTCAGGCATGTTCAACCCTTTGGGACCCCATGGGTATAGCCTGCCAGACTCCTCTCCCCTGTCCATGGGATTCTCCAGGCAAGGACACTGGAGTGGGCTGCCGTTTCCTCCTCCAGGGGGTCTTCCCAACTCAGGGTATAAAACCCCTGTGTCCTGCAATGGCAGGCAGGTTCTTACCACTGAGCCACCAGGGAAGCCTGAATGTGTACGCACCTCTGTTAAAAGAGAGATGAAAGGCAAACCGTCCTGTCAAGTCACGTCCAAAAAATGGATTGGGTAAGAAAGGTTTCAAAAGTAGTCACAAAAAATTTGAACTTTATAAAGTACTCACTGTCTACGTAGAAAGGAACAGAATGCAGGAAGGTAGCTTAGTAGAAAAGAAAATTAAGAAACACAAACCATAAATGGAACTTTCCAATCTAGGAAATACATGTTAATATAAAAGGAATTATTCAGTTAGGGTCTGCATAGACCTGTCTAACTTCAGCTTTTTTCAGAAGCAGATTTATACAAGAATCCGTTAAGGTATTTTTATCTCCACTTCACTGCAAAAGGGATCCAAAGTGTTATTCTCAAAAAAAAAAAAAAATTCTAAAAAAATGAAGTGCAGCTATGAATTTAATTTACATACACAAAATATCACCCCATATAATAATAACTTTAAACAGTTAAGTCCCCACACACTGGTTTGTCTTTATTTTCTGAATGGGTCACTAGTATTATTGTGTTACAAATTTCAGTTAAAGTAAAGAAAATTGCAGCCTTTTTATATTTACTTTCATAAATAAACCAGAAAAGAATCTAGGCAATATTATTCCTTTAATGACATCCTTCTAATTGACTTGCATTCCAGTGTTTTTTCTTGGGTATAAAGGAAATAAGTATAGTTACAAGGAATTGTGCTACTGGGAATTGTGCCTAATCCTGGCTATACCCGTGGGAATGTTCTGGAAGAACGTAAAATGTAAATGTGAACATCATCTATTGTGCGAATCACTGTAGAGGAAGCACAAAAAGAACTAATGTCATCAAATGGAAACAAGCTAGTTAGATAAATAATAACACAACTTTGTAAAGGAAGAAAATGAGGGGTGGTAGATTTTAAAGGATTAGCTATATAAAAATATTTTATTTAAAATATAAGGTTATCAATGTATTGTCTTTAAAACACATGATTTACAAAAATTCAAGGTGTACACAAATTTGTATCTACTTTAGAAACATAAGGTTGATCTATATTCTAAATACTCTTTAAATTCTCTTTTCTAAAGGGTATAATTCTACTTCATCTGGATGAAAGTATATCCTATAGTTATTCTGTTTTTGTCAGCAATGTCTGAATTCTGGACTCATTTCTAAGAAACAATTTGTTCAAGCCACGTAATTGTTTTTCTTAGCATCCATTCATTTCCTAGGATGGGCTTGTAGGCGGTTTTTGTTTGTTTTCGCTTGTTTTTAATGTCTATATATGATTCAAAAGTGAGCCTCCTTGAAAGGTTACCAGACTATAGCGTGACATCATTAAAATTCCAGGTTTCTGAGTGAAATACTTTATAAACAAAAATAAGGAATGCTTCGGAAAATTTTTAGAAAAACACCCAAGTGTTACAGTTTAATTTCACTTTTCAGATTTTTTGAATGCTTTGGTCACTACTCTTCTACATATGTTTATATGTGTTACAGTCAAACGTATGTTCTATAACACAAAGTTGGGCAGAAATTTCCCATTCATTCATCTAGCCTACATTTACCAAACAGCTAAAGCAATAAAAGGAAAAACAGAAGCATTTTATTTGATTGAGGTATGTAAGGAAATCTGATTATTCACAATGGAAAAAAATAGCCCCATAGAATTAATAGATGGGCCACACAGAGAGGATATAGCTTCTTTCTACTCCTAGAGATAGGGTCCCTCTGCCCCACTAATCTTCTCCGGACAGACAAGTATCAAACATTTATAAAGGGCATTTAGAAGACAATATAGCCTTTCAGTTCCAATATTTGATAAACTTCTCCACCCAGAAATCTTCTTTAGAATCTAATCCATCTGCCTTATTCCTCTTTTAAAATTATATCCCTCTTATTCCATCCTCAGCAAAGAGACTGAAATTAGCTGGTCACCATCATCAGAACAATAGTCCTTTATTTCAATGAAACTTGAATAAGTTGCACTTCTACTTTCTTTTTTAGTAGACTCTTTCAGATTTATTTTTACTCGTGTTTACAGGTTTCCCTTTATAATGACGTACTTTATTCAGAAGTCCCAGAGCCATATTTGTTAAACTGTAAATATTCACTAATTGAAGGAAAATTTCAGCATTCTGAAAATGCCTGGCTACACATTCATGTTTCGGCATGTTTTCCAGATGAAAGCTATATATATATTCTTTAAGGCATGATCATATGTTTATACCTTAAGAAGGGAATTGGGACTTTGAAAATACTTGAATGAAAATAAGCACTAAGACGCTAATCATGTTTATAACAACTTTACTTCCTGTTCTTCTAAAACAGGCCAGGCATACTGAATATGACACGCTCCTAATCCTCAAGAAGTTCACAGTCTTACTGACATGTATCTAAGATATAATAATAAATGAAACATACAAGATGTCATGAGTCTTAACTCTGCAGGCTAAGGATGCGAAGGTCAAGAAAGATCTCAGTATGATGACGTTTCCGCTGAATCTGAAGCTGGAGATGCCCCAGACTGCAAAGAAAGATCTTAAAAATTTTAAACAAAATGAACATGTGCAAAGGTAAAGAGGCATAAAAGGACCCACTCTTTGAGGGAACTGAAAAATTAGAAAGCTTCAAGTTCAGAGAATGGGGAGGAACAGGGTACTGGGAAAGCAACAGTTAAAACCGAAAAGGTACCCAAGGCCCAGGACACGGAATAATGTTCTGTACAGCTAAATTAGAATTTTGTGCTGAAAGAAGTTCAAAGAAAATTAGCAAAGTCAGATGGCTGTGCGTCAGTATCACTGCAGAGAGCAGAATGGAAGGAAATCTGAAGACAAGAACCCCCATAGAAAGGCTGATTCACAAGTTCAGTGGAGGCAGAATATGGGTGTGAATTAAGGTAGTGAAAGAGAAATGGAAATGAGACCATGAAATTAAGATACTCCTTAGAGGAGAGGTAGGATTAACAACCTGGTAACCAAAGGGAGTGATGATAAAGAACTGGGAGGGACTGAAGATAAATTAAAGGTTTTCAGCTTGGATTGGTGATGTCATCAACTTAGGCAACAGAAGTTGAAGAGAGATGCTGGGCAGAACAAAAATGAAAGATTTCACTGTTGGCCTTAGTGAATGTGAACTTGCAGTGAAGCCTCACAGTGCAAACAGGGGGTGTTACATAAACAGTGTTTTATGCTCATGGTCAGCTGAGGGTGGAGGGGATGAGTCCAGAGGTGCTGCGTAGTTCTAATTTGCACAAGGACCCCAGTGGTGGATCAGAAGCAGATATTCAACAGACAGGAGCAGACTGGAGACCAACACTACAATAAGCATTGTAGGAGACCTATTTCAACAGAACCGTGCTGACCACTACAGTAGCCAATAGCCATGTGTTCACATAAATTTAAAATCACAAAAATTAAATAAATTCAACATTAATTTCTTCAGACCCATTAGCCACATTTCAAGTGCTCAGTAACGAATGTGGTGGGTGGTTATTACACTGAATGGTACAGATATAGACTGCTGGTCTGTGGAACTGTGCAGGCACGGCATAGGAAAAAGAAGAGGAAAGGCTTGCAGACAAAACCCTGGGCAAGAGAGAGAAGGTAGATAAGTGATGTGAGGAATGAAAAGTGAAGTCGCTCAGTCATGTCCAACTCTTAGCGACCCCATGGATTGCAGCCCACCAGGCTCCTCCGTCCATGGGATTTTCCAGGCAAGAGTGCTGGAGTGGGGTGCCATTGCCTTCTCTGAGGAGTAATCGGAGTAAAAAGTGAAAGAAAAATAATCATATGCTGTGAACCAAGAGAACTGAGTTCAAGAAGATGAATTAACCAAGAATTTGAAAAACTAAGAGAGGGCAAATAAGGTGTAAACAGTTATCTTTAGGCATTTGTGAAAGGTGAAAGGGTTAGTCGCTCAGTTCTGTCTGACTCTTTGCGACCCCGATGGACTGTAGCCCACCAGACTCCTCTGTCCATGGAATTCTCCAGGCAAGAATACTGGAGTGGGTTGCCATTCCCTTCTCCAGGGGATCTTCCTGACCCAGGGACTGAACCCGGGTCTCCTGTATTGCAGGCGGATTCTTTACAGTTTGAGCCACCAGGGAGCAGAGTATTAAAATTACCAATTTTTTCAGATGTGAAGTGACTCCATGAGACTAACTCTCCCACTCAGATGACAGGTAGAGTATTTAGAAAGAACTCTGGTTCCTAACAGGAGAGGACATGCAGAAACGTGACTATTCTCTTCCTACACTTTATCAAAGAAGGGGAAGCCTTGCCATCATCATTCTGGGAATTTCTGAGAGTCTCTAACGAAGGTCTGTATCTTAGCTAAAGAGGTTTCTGGAAATCCTATGTCTAATAACTATGTTCAGACACCAAACAGCACATAACATTATTTTCTCAGATTAAAAGTTAAATTGATAGAATAGCAGGTATCAGGGGCTGGGTGCAGGGTAAGTAGGGAGTTAATTTTTAGTAAGTACAGTAGAGTTTCAGTAGAGATCATAAGAAAGTTCAGATGAATAGTGTTCATGTTTGCACAACAGTGTGGCTGCCCCCAAGTGTTACTCACTCAGTTGTGTTCACTTCTTTGCAACCCCATGGACTGCAGCCCACCAGGCTCCTCTGTCCATGGATTCTCTAGGCAAGAGTACTGGAGTGGGTTGCTACGCCCTTCTCCAAGGGAATCTTTCTGACCCACGGACTGAACCCGCATCTCCCACAATGCGGGCAGATTCTTTACTATCTGAGCCACCAGGGAAGCCCCACACTGCACAGTTAAAAATGGTTCAAAAGATAAATTTTCTGGCATACATATATTTTACCACAAATGAAAAAGAACTTTAATGATGCTGAACTAAACTATGTAAAATGGGAGAGAATCTGGAAGAAACCTCTTACAACCCTTGACATCTGGGAAATAGAAGATTTCAAACATAAAAGTTGAAAACATTGCACACAAACATCTGTTACTCAAAGAAACATAGGTATTTGTATTAGATTTATGGTATTAGGTGTGAAAATACGAGTTTGATAAGTTATAAGGTATTAAGCATCTGTTGTTGCTCTTGCTACTGCCTCCTGTGAAACTGTCAATGGTCTGGAAAAATGAAACAAGTTAGAGCTTTAAATGGTGCTAAAAGAACAAAAATGACACTTTTGTGGCAGTCCAGTGGTTAAGACTTCCTGTTTCCAATGCAAAGGATACGGGTTCAATCCCTGGTCAGGGAGCTAAAATCCCACATGAGGCATAGCCCAGCCAAAAATGATTAAAAAAAAATAAAAATTAAAATAAATAAAACTAAGGCATGGTACGCCACGTTCATTTAAAAAATTTTAAAAATAAAAAATTAATAAGAGAACAAAATGTATTAGATCAGTTTTAAAATCAGGATGGCATTTATACCCTTTTCTTTACTATTCGTATCTCAGGCCAATAGCTGCAGTTTGCCAATAGAGGCAAACCATAAATATCAAAAGTAAACTCCGAGGCAACCATGTTTATACAGGCAAAATGCTCATTGGGCTATTAGAGGGGTAGACCCCCTGAATCACTTCTCTTGCATCCTCTGAAAGGCCCTGGAGGCAGGCTCAGGGAAAGAAACACTGAAGGGATTCTAAGGGAAGCCAATGGCAACTTTCATTTGTGTCGTTGTGTCCAGGAAGCAAATAATGAAGATAAAAATGAAACCCAAGCAAGTGAATGTTCATTAATGTAAAATAATACAATAAGCCAAAGAATGTTTGTTCCAGATTTTTACGTCATACAACAAATCTCGTCAGGATTTTAACTACTGACTGTCTCCCATCAGTATTCAGACTTTTCCTGGTGGACCCACTGAAAAGCTGAAAGTAAACACCTGAGCATTCATGCACCCTGCTTCTTCTCCAAGGATATTAACCAAATAGGGAACAGGATCCTCTTTTAGCCCCGCCAGTTTTCCCAAGCTCTGTTCAGATCACAGAGGAGTTCTGCTGTCACAACCGGACAAATACAGTTACCTCATGATTGTAAGCTGAAAAGGCACGGACGCAGAACCACGAACAGACACTGGAAGAGGAGACCAAGCACAGAGAAAGAATAAGAGGAGGAAACAAAGACAAATTCAAGAGATGAGTCACACTGTACTTACAACTTTCAGCCTGGTAGTCTGGCACAAACTGCTCATCATTGTCAGGTACCTGAGCTGAAGGGGAAAAAAAAAATAAAAAAAAAAAATTAAGAGAGAAACTGCCAAAGCGTAAAGAATGTCAAGTAAAATCTCTCATGGGAGACTTTTTTTAGGTTGAGACCAAACCTACAATTATTTACCAGTGAGCTCCTATTTCAAATGGTATTGACAGCAAAATTCAAGAAGGGAAATAGAAGCAATCATCAATGTCAACCAGAAAACACATATATCAGAAATAAAATGGTGGCAGTTGTAGCTCCTCTGCATTTTACTTGCCACATGGAAATAAAAGAAACATGAAAATAAAAGCAGCTATAGGAATTCTATTAGCTGCAGTTTTTTTTGGCAAGAATGGAGTAAGGAGTATTTTAATTCGCCTACTGCCGATATTTAAGCAGCCCATTTAAATTTATCACAGAATTCTTTCAAACGATGTGTAGTTATTACACAAACCCCTCTGCCTTTTAGAAATGTCTGGTTTTGATGTGTTTGGCCTACTGCTAGACTACCGTAATTAACCTTTGCTCTAAATTTGGCCAAAATATGTGATGAAGTTTTTTTACATGAAAGACAGTCATTGATTTTGGTCATATGAAATAAAATATTATATCTCAATGATTATGGTCACAATCATAAAAATAACAGTTAATAAAAATAAACCTCATATTTTTATTCACAATATTTTCCAGGTGACCATTCAACACTAACAAAAAGAATATCACTATTTCATCAGTCATAATGTCAAATGACCTCCCTGTCTTTAGTAAAGGAATAAAACAATGAATAGCAAGAACTTAATGTATTCAGCAATCAAAACAGAAGTATACCTTTTACTTCTAGAATATTTTTATCACAGTAAATTCAGGCATCAAAATAACCTATTCCAAATTGACATAATACTACAAAAACAAGTTTCCATATACACACAAAAATATGCACAATTACACACATACAAACTACATAAAAGTGGGGTCATTTTTAATTTGGCAAAAATATAATGAGTTACCATCCTAATTAACTTTAGGTATAATCTGATTGGCTAGTATTATTTCACTAATATTACCTAATCCTGAAACTTATCTAATCAAGTCATATTAAAACAGATGTAATTTTTTTTAAGTATCTATTCTGTATGAGGAATTCTAATGAAAATAATCAGTCTTTGTTGAAAAAGTTTTGGGTTGGTAATAGAGTTAAGAAAAAAATCCATATAAAGAGAAATTTGATATTTAAAAAATAAGAAAGAAGCACAACATACACACAATTCAAATGTCTGGTGTGTCAGCTTATTTAATAGGATTTAAAAAAACATATTTGTTGAAAAAAATTTGTTATATATCAGGAGCAGAATAAGTGATAATCTTGCAAATTGCCAAAATATATGCAGCAGGACATTCAACTATTTTCTAACAACTTTCTTCTTTTTACCAATACTTAAGTTTATTACAGATAAATTACATTCCCTGCCACTAAAGGAAATGAGACAAATTAAGAAATTTTTTTCCAAATTAGAACTGATGCCTATTTCACCAGCCTATACTGGAGGAAAAGTTGTATTTGCTTCAGGTTCTACTAACATCTGATACCAAGGTTAACCAAATCAAGCAACTTTCAAATCATTTTTCTATGCTCTGCTGTGTAAACTGTGCAACATTGTTTGAACTCCATTTTAGTCATCAGTTTAACATATTTTTCATGAAGACTAAATGAAATAGTCTAAACACAATCCCATCACAATACCAGATACTCAAAAATGTTACATAGTTTCTTCTTTCCAAAACTCTACCACCCACCATTTTTTTCCTTTCATACACAAGTACTACTAAACTTACTACAATGCAAGTTTAGTATTTTCACTTCTAATGAATTAGATTGGAGATGGAAAAAAATCACAGCTAAAATTTGTACATTAGTATTCTCTTAGTTGTAATCATTTTTTGATATTGCAGTAAGCCTCATTTTTCTCAGAGACTCACAAATTATGTAGACAAATGTCCTTTAAAGTGTTTTCACCAAAAAAAGTACAAAACTGTTTTAAATATTTATTTAATAAATGACAGTGTGCAGACAGAATCAAATCCTATACACTTTTTCTATCATATTTACACGTTTCGGTTTTTGCTCTAAATTAATAGCTAAACAGAGATAACCATTGAGATGCAAAGTTATCAACCACAGCAATTACTATGCTTTTAAAAAGCCAACATTTACAAGAATCTAATAAAAACGTAATACCCCTTTACAGGAATAGTTAAAAATAGCAAGTGAGTAACAAATATATTTGTAACAGAATATGCTGGTATGAATGTCCTAAAGGCCAGACCTTTTTTTTTCCCCACTATTATAAGACAAATTTGCAACTCCATGATATATATCACTACAAGAAAGGTATAAAAATAACTGATGGGTAAGTAGTATATGTTGGCATATGTGTGGGGTGCGGGCGAGGGGAAGGTTGCTGACAGTGGAGGGGGGCAGAGGCAAAACTTTGGGAAGAGAAGAAATCAGAAGTTATACCTCATAGAGACAGAAAATAGCTACATACTAACAATTTTGTAAAAAGAATAAGAATTGCTATTTCTAGTCTAACTCCTTAACATACTGAATAAATACTTCACACTTATGCCTGAACATATTACAGAATTTTAACAAAAAACATATGACTCACATTTTCACAGAAGCTAATCTTAAGAAACCGAATAGACCAAATGAAGCAGCATGCCACTTAAATAGACAAAGGCTTCAGTCTATCTCTAATTTCAAGTTAGAGTCAAAGGAAAGCAGTTAACGAAAAACACAAGTTGGATCTGGGCAAGGAAAATATGACAAAGTATTGCCACACTCATATTATACATTTCCTTTTTTGTCTCCATTCACGAAAATGCTATGAAGTAGCAAACTACAGCTGCCTGAAAATTTGTGGCAAGCCATACCCACTCCAAAGAGGAAAATTAACAATAGAGGCCAAACTAAATGTATATATACATATATATATATATAAAATAGTTATTTTGCTACTATCTATTATAAACTATGCTTGGAATAATCACCTTTGGGGAATGAAAATGTTTTCCCACACTCTGTAATTAAAGAGGAAGGGGAAGAATAAGAAAGGGGAAGAGAAAGTATATACCAAAAGACCAATAAAAGGCTTTCAAGAAGATGAAGCATGTGGATTTTATTGGTAATAGCTAGAGCGCTTCTGTCAGTTCATTGCACATTAATAGACAAGCTGCCATCAAGTCTCAGGACTTCGGCTTTAAAAGCGTAGTATGTGCACTCTCAGCTATTTGCTTTACCTAGGTTATCATCGAAAGTTGTTTTTTTTTTCTTTCCCCCACTCTCCTTGTCTTTTTTATTACATTGCAATATATATTATGAGAAAGAAAATCATGAAAATATTGACAATCTTGATGTCACAGAATCATTAATCCTTATTTTGAATTTTAATATATACTTTCTTAACTAACATTGCCTAGGCAGGGGGGTGAGATGGAGAGCAGACAATTTTTAAACAGTTTGTCTCTCTTTTGTGCTTGCTTTTAACGTTCAAATAAAGCAGTAATCATTACTTAAGAAAAGGTGAACGTTGAAATATTTTCCAAGTTTGGCTGCAGACAAGGAAAAACCGTCTTATTCTTACAAACTAGGCGCCTGTTGGGTTTTCTTTTAAAGCTAGGGAAAAAGTGGAAAACTTACAAATGAAACAAATGTCAAGTTGAAAAGGGGTTAATATTTAATTAAAACCAGTTCTATCCACTGTAACAATGACCTGGAGCCAAACAAGACGGAAGATGTATGAGTCATTCTTTCTGCCCGTGAATGAGACAGCTGATCTCCTCGGCAATTCCTCCAGACAAGCAGGCAGAACTGGAGTTCTGCCTCCATTCACAAAAACACAGTCCAGCATGAGCCATGTGGCTCAACCGCAATCTTTTCATGTCACACCCTTCCAGAGAGTTAAGGCAAGTCAACTTGAACTTGCAATATAAACACACCAATTTTACTGCTCTATCTCAAATACAGTTCAGATCCATTCAGGTATATGTTTAAATAAATGACAAAATGAAATCCATATATACATTTACATATATTTAATCCATCCTGCTTTACAGGGTAATTTGTCACAGAAACTTGAATGTATAAAACTAAGAAGATGGAAAGACAGATGGATGGATGGACGGATGGATGGATGGATGGATGAAGGAAGGATGGAAGGAAGGAGAAAGGGGAAAAAATGACAAAGCGTTAAAGAATTGCCTTTTTTTTCTTGCTTATTCTTCAAATGCTCTTTTTATTTTAAGATTATAATAGTCTATCGCTTAACTTCATAGCATTTCCCTCTCACAGGGTAGGAAACAAGTTTCTCTGAAGAAATTTAAATTTTCTTTTAAATAAAACAACAAGAAAATCAACCTTCACACAGTCGTATTTTGTTTAATCCTACAATGAAGCTTCAGGCCATGGAACGAAATAATCATGAAACCTCTAAGCCAGGTTTTACACCACATCCGCTTTTAACATTAGAATGATTGTACCAACGTATAAGCATTAATTAATGCAGAAGTATAAATATATTTTAACAGCCCAAAAAAGGGGCTATTTCTCCATGGCAGAAAAATCTTTAATATTGATAAAGTCATGCTTTCTGTATGCTCAAAGAGAAAGAAAACAGTAACTTTCAGTTGTTTTTAGCCTCAAATCATCTTCAATTTCCTAACTTTAACTTATATAGAGGTTTGAAAACTTAAGCGTAGCTCAGAGCTGCTGCTGTTAGCAAAACGTTTTCTGTAAGGTACTGAGAGCTGACTTCTATTATTATTGTTATTATTATTATTTTAATTGCAATGTTGCACACCAGTCAAAGGGAGTAAAGTTTTCCTATGAAATTTAAGAAAGTACACATTTTCTGTAACTGAATTAGCTTAGTAATTTCATTAACATATATTAAGACCTTCTGGAAAAACTGTATCTAGGCTATACGAAATCCAAATTTTATTTTTAACAAATATTTCTATTTTGCAAATAGATTCTAGATGAAATACATTTATATATTGTCAATAAATGCTCATAAATAGAATATGTTTATTCCAACTGCTATCCCTTAATCAGGTCCAAACAAGAAGTCTTTGTTTCATAGTTTAGAGTATTTTGTGGTACAAGAAAAAGATGGGCAGTAGCTCCCTCTTGCCCTCTCACAATGACTCTTGCTCAACACTAAGAAATAGTATGGACTTCTGTAATTTAATGTCTAATTCTCAATTCCTCTTTTTTTTTTTTAAAACCACACAAAATAATGAAGTTTTTAAGCCTTTTCTCCTAACTGCATCACATGGAGGAAAAAAAAAATCTATGAGTACATATTCAATTTATGTTCGATTTCAAAAAGAAAGTCTAATTTTTGCAAAATAAAAATGAATGCATTGTAATAGCTTTGTATGGTGCATATTGAGTAACAACATATCATTTAAGGAAATTCATGATAAAAGATTTTGAATATAAATTTAGTATCAGCCACTAAAGTTGAGGAGATACGATGATATCTCTGCTTTTCAGCAAACCTGATTATTAATGGAAGGTCACAGAAAACAAAAGGAAAAAGCTTATCTGCACAAGGGCATGAGGTAATAATAACGTGTAGAAAAGTTATTTTTAGAGATACAACTTTGACTCAAGTGTCATGGCAGCATGAAATTTAACTTACATCACAACTGAAAAACATTCTGCCCTGATAGGAACGAATCATTGTTGACATTTACCTTAAAACTACTGACGAAAGGAAACCTCACGGACATCTAAACCAACATCAAAAATAACACTCAAAAGTTGCTATATATTTATGTTAGCTACATATGAAATGTATCATTTCTCTCTAAGTTGTGTTAGCAGGTAAGCTTTAATGAGTAACTTTTAAAAATGTGAGCCTCTTTTAACTCACTTCTACATCCTTCTATTTCTGTCCTCCACATATAAAAGGTTCCAGTTTAACGATGAATTAATAGGACATCTTTCCTTAAAGCACCACTAAAAAAGCATGTTACCAAGATGTTATTAGAATGGACATTTGAACTCATTATTTCATGGATCAAATAATTGGAATTGCCTTTCTGTCAATGGCAATCTAATTCAAAAGTCAAAGAATCAATAAAGAATTGTACATGGAAAATGACAACATAAGTAAGTGGCTTTGGTAAAATTTTAAATAAGCACATTCTCCATTTTTTAACTGCTACTGTGGCCACTGAAGACATTACCTTTTCAATTTTCTTCAGAATGAGATGTGATTAAAGTGTGGCATATATGTTAAAAAAAAACACAGACCTTGAAATTGCAATGTTAGTACTTCAAAAGTGATACTAATATAGTTATATTCTTCAAAAACATACTTTTGATCCCTGTTCAGAAATTACGGTGGGGGGTGGGGGGGAATGGAAATATATTTTTTGGAGAACACTTTAGTGAACCGAAAAGAATGGTTCCAACCTCACCCTCATACAAATCCTGCTTTATCTACCCCAAGTTTTTCCTTGGACATACAACACATTTCATAATATATAATAATTTACTTATGACTAATTCATGGTGCGGTGTACTTTGGGTCTACTTTATAGAAAGTCGTATAGGAAAAAACAAACTAAATCTGAGATAATGTATTATTTCCCAAGTACTTAGGGACTCTGATTATTTTTTTAAAGATTCCTATGACACATCAGAACTAACTTGACTTTCCTGTCTAATAAATTTTTAGACCTGTTTAACTTTCCAATGGGATCCTTACTCAGGGGAGAAACTTGGTTAATTGCTAATGATCTTTTTTTTAAAGGGTCAAGATGCCTTAAATACTATGGTATCCTTCTTAGAGATAAAACATTATGAAAAGAAATAAGTAAATGGTTCACAGTCTGACAGCTTGGCAATGTTTAATTTCTGGATGTCCAGAAGGACATAAATGAACAGATCTAGCTAGCAATGAATAAACTAATGGAACTTTGAGATCTCAGCTAATGTTGATCAAGATGTAGAATAAGTTAAAATGCTAATGCAAATATCATAATTATGTAAAATTGCTAAAAATAAAAATAAATGTGCAGCCCCTTAACAAATAATAAAAAGAAAAATTCACTTTTCTTCTATTAGATTTTTTAAAAATCAAGTTACTGTTAATGCTTATATCATCACAAAATTAAATTATTCTAAAATACAGTCTTATTCATGGTTTGTAAAAGGAGCCCACCTGGTTATTCAATAAAACACTCCAGGGATTAATCCCTGAACTTATTTAAGCTTACAAATTCTTTTCCAAGTAAAAGTCCATGTTCTTTCAAATACATCAATCACTTTCTAGGTTTATTTTATAGAAAACTAAATCTTCAGATCCAATTTATAGGTTAAGTTAATTATCACAGGTAAGAATATTCAGCGCCGAGTGTTAAAATAAACTCAGATAAATTACCAAATCACTTATCTGAGTAACAAAGAAACAAAACAAGTCAAAAGTGAAACACTGCACTGAAAGTGATTAAAAATGGTAAGAGTCTGTCACAGTTCCACATTTTTAAATTCCAGGAACAGAGTTGCTATGCACATTCAAAATCTGCCAGCAAGTGCACTGACTTGGAATCAGTGAGACTTAAACATCTTAAGAACCAACAAACCTTTCAGAACAATTAAAATAGATATTAGAAGGTATTTTGGAAAAGCGAATAAATTCCCTCATAAATGTAATGTTCTTAACAACCTTCAACTCTGCAAAACTTAACAGACACAAGTTCATACAAGAGCCTCTGTGCAGATTTTTGTTGAGAAAGTTATATTTGAATATATGGTTTACATTGCAATAATAAGTAATCTATTGCAGTAAGTTTCATTTACAGAGACAAGCAAAATGACCTTTAAATATAACTAAAACTTTCATTAACATACAAGTACAATCACTCTTTCAAAGGGCTCCTGGAAAAGCTATTATTTAACTTAAAAGCTTCATAAAGATTGTAGGAGCTCTTTGGAAAAACTAGGATATCAGCAACACAAAGAAACTTATTTTACATGCTAACAGCAATTTGATCAACTACAAGCAAGACCACCCGAAAAAACACAGCAGTCTGCCTCAAAGTAGCAACAGCAATGCTCAATTCCATTTCAAAGACCCTCTCTCTTCTTTGAACCATCTTCAAAAAAATCTGTTCCAAAAACTGCATGTTTCCCATATAATGTAAAGATAGAAATAACACAACTGTACTCAATGCTTAAATATCTATAATTTTCTCTTTGTGTTTCCCACAAGACACATAATATAATAAAATTATTATTTCATATTTAGCATAACAAATCCAAAGTAAAAATTTCAAATTATAGACACCAACAAAAGTCCCTCAACATTAGACATATCTCAAGTTGCATAAAGCTGTACTGAAGCAGTATCTCCTTGTTCCTATAAAATAAAGTTTCACACAATAAAAGATACAATAGATGGCAACACAAAATGTTATCAAAAAGCAACCAAAATTAAAAGCAATGCCTTTAAATGTCTCCTTGCTGCATTAAATAAATCCTAATACAAGCAATAAAATGGCAAAAGTCAATTTCAACAAACATCACATCATAGTAACACACAGAAAACATTTTAAAAATCTTCCAATCCCCCTAAGATTTATTTTAAAGCCATAGATATCCTTAGCATTGGATACACACCTAACGTTCTGTGTTGTGAGCAAGGTGGAAAGAAGACACTTGCACTTAAATCTTGAAGCATCCCGTCCCGATGAACCCAGTGAAACTAATTTCTGCCATCAGAAAAGTCCTCCACCAGAACACCAAATAATGATATGCGCTGCTCTAAAGGAAACAGCAAGCCGGGTTCTGGCTCTAGGAGGTCTCTCGAGGTACAATAATATAAACCTGATCAATTGCAATTAAAATCTGAACAGAGGCTTAGAACTTGAAGTCTTGGTGCATTAGTTCTTGCCAAAAGCAGATGTGATTGTGAGCTGGAAGCAATTTCTCCTGGTAATTTGTGATGACACTGGGTAGTGCAGTCCCAGATTCCCCAAAGACAAACTCATCAGAGGCTCTAATGTATGCATGACACATGAGGTGGCTCTTTTAGAGCTCAATTAATTGGGCTGAACATTAAGACAGCAAGTTCAGGACTTTTTTTTTTTTTTTTAATCTTTCCCTTCTAGAGTTGCTTTTCCCCTTCTTTGAAAGCAATTTTTTGCCTTACCTTCTGCAAGCCATGTTTCCTGTAATTGACTTAGATCTTGAAAGAGTTCTAAAAAACAAGTCAAAGACATAAACAAAAGATTTGAAAACCTTTTAGGCAACACTAAATAGAAATGTTTGTCATGAAATTAGTCCTATAGATCAATTTAATTTGGGGAGGGGCATCAAGAAATGAGGGTTCATAACTTAATTATACCAATAATCCTGCCCATTTTGATGCCTACTAAGCAATGCTTCTCACCATCTTTTTTACCCCCTTTTAACACATAGCTTAATAAATAAGCCTAGAGACCTCAAACAACACACAGTAGAACTCAAAAAAGGTTGAGATAAAGGTGTGTCTATCCTCAGAAACTTTTTTTAAACATATTCAATTCTTGCTAAAATAGTGGTAGGGGAAAAACCAGAAAGACTAAATAACACTTTATTTCTGTCTTCCAAATCTTCTATCAAAGATTTAACAGTACATGGTATAATTTTCAAAGTACTATATGTTTTGAGGTTCAATGCTTCAAAACTCAAAGGGACAACTATTAAATACATGATTTTAGAAGAAAATTTCTACACTAATAGGTTTACAAAAGTAAATAGATAACTCCCTGGCACCTGCTTATTATCAAGTCCAAAATTGTGTATTCTGTCACTGGGGAGGGAGAGGTATGTGTAACTTAGTCCTATTTATATGAAGATTTGAAGTAGTTTGAGAATTCAATATACCTAATCTAAATGGCAAACTGAACTTTGATAATTAAATCTAAGTTTATTAAGTTTATTATGAATGCCCCCATATGGCTGGAATAATTGATAACATACTGACCTCCTATCAACAGTTCATAGAAAGAATCTGCAACTTAATTTCCTAAATATGTATTACAGTTATTAATTAGGCCTTCATTATGATTCACTGACCACTTAAAAGGCCTATAAACAAGATATTATGACCACACCATACGGTCATCAAAACCATCTCTGAAAAGTTTGGAACAGTATATGGTTTAGTGTAAGGAGATGGGAAACCAAACAGTCACTTACATTGCTCAACTTCTAATGCAGGAGAAAAGAGTAATTAAGCTGTCTAATTTGTTCCTCTGTGTTGGATATTTTCAAATTGTTACCTTAGTGTATGGGATTACTTATATGCCATATGGACAAACGTATTTAAACACAAAATGGTTAAAAGAACTCTTAAGTTATTATTTCCTTCTTTCATTAGTTTGTGACAGGGCCATAAAACAGCAAACTGTCACGTCACATTAATTGCTGCAAATACAAGTCTTGCTTAAATGCAGTCATTTGAAAGTTTATTATTCTTAATGTAAGACTGAATGCTTCTCTTCTTTATGAGGGTGGGAAGTACAGGTAAAGAGGAGGAATTCAGCTCTAAATCAAACCTCACCTTCTGAATCATGAGCCAGATCTCTGTTAATGAATTTTCTTTTCCTGACATTTGTTGGTTTCTCGTTACAATTTCTCCCACGCTGATTCTACAAAGGGAAAGATAAAATTCTTTTAAAAGAATGTAAACCTCAGATGTCAAACATACACACACACACACACACACACACACACACACACAGGCATACATAATTCTACTGGATCCTCTCCTTAAACAGAAAAATAAAAGTCCATGGTATCAATCCCAATATCCATTTTCTGCATTCATTTGACAGTGAAAGCGTATGCTGAGAATTCAACAGCCAGGGAGAGTTGCTTCCCTGTGCGGATCTGAATACACTGTGTATCATAGATTCATGGTATCTCAGTATCAAAACAACATTAAGTAATTACACTTAAAGTCGTTTTTAGGCTAGATCGAAGCTAGATTAAAACACAGTTGAAGTTTATTCTCTCAGATAATACCCTGAAAAAAGAACAAAAAGAGAGAAAATATAAGAGAGACAATGAGAAAGAAGAAAAGAAAAAAAAAAAANTCGAAAGTTTTTCCTTAAATGGAACATTATGGAGCCATATTAAACTGCAGTATGAGCGAACAAGACTCAATTCCGGACCCATGGAAGTCAAGTGTCAATTTTTTTTATTAATAATAATATTAAAAACCTTAATACTGGGGAAACACACAATAACTGTGGACAGCAAGGGCACACACCGTGAGTTCTTTAAAAGCAGTAAATCAGAGTTAGCCGGTCCTAAGGCGCGCACCTATGAGTATTTTAAGCGGGAACCGCTCATTTACCCCGGCCGGGGAGAGGTTTGGGCGCAGCCTGGCTTCAAGGCCGGCATGGTGAGGCTCTCGGGTACTTTCCGAGGGTGCAATCAGGCGGCAAGCGTACCCCGCTGCCCAACACTCCCGGGATAGCCCAGCCCCTCTAATCTGGGCAACAGTTTCCAAAGACCTTCTCCGTGGCTGGAGCCGGACGGGTAACCAGGGTAACAGGAGGGGGCGGAGCTTCGGGCTCTGCCCCCGCGAGGTTCTCTCCGCAGCCAATAACGTACCGTCTGTTCCCAGCCCATTGTTGTTTATTGCTGACCCCGCAGCGCTCCGCTAGGAGATTGGCCTCTTTGGAGAAGGAGGCGGAGCCTCTCCCTCCCTGGCACCCACCTTTCAGCTCCATTCACAAAATTCCGGCCTGTCTTGGTCACGTGGTGGGGGCGGGGAGCGGTAGGGGAAATGACACAACAAAGACCCAAGTTTTCCAAACCACAAAACTTTTTTCTGCCTCGCTACCTCCTCCAAGCCCCATCAACCAACAAATATTAGAAGAAGAAAAGTAGGCTTGGGTCTGGGAGCATAAAGGGCGGGGTGGGGGGGTGGGGGAGATGGGGGTGGGGGCGGGAGTTAGAAATCAAAGGAAGACCGGGTTAATTCCAGGGTACACTGCAAATGAGAAGAGCTGCAAAGGAGCAAAGGAAGAGAATTTAAGGAGAGGTGTGAGAAAGCGTTAAAGACAAACTAGGAACTTTTGCTTGCTGCTGCAAGTCACTGCTTTTAGACTAACAAAGAGTAAAATGGATTTCAGTTTTTTCACAACATTCTGTAATGTTCATTTCTACCTTAGACGCATCCCATAGTTTATTAATTTTTTTTTAAAGCTTCCTTTACGAACACTGCAAGTTTTCGCTGGCTGACAGTTTTAGTTTCCATTTCCCAAAACTTCACTCTTTCATAGGCACCCCAAAGCACTGCCGCTTCTCCCCACCTAGGCTGGACTGACAAACAGAATCGGAGACTTAATCCTCAAATTTGATTACGTATTGCAGGGGCTCCATATTCCCTCTCTGGATTCTTTAAACGAACTCAGCTTTTAACTGTGTGATCTGAAGAGCAATTGAATATGATGATACATATTCAAGCCAGGCTACAGCTCAGTTTTGTTGAAAGAGCACACAGTTTTGAGATAAATCTTTCTATATAGCAAATGGACTATCAGACTATTCTCCCTCCTCTCTATTTCTCTTCTGTCCTTTTTCTCTCTGTCCTTTTTGTGCCATGGTAGTTAGTGAGACACTAGCTTGTAGTTTGGTTACTGTTTATCTTCTATGCTTGGCGCTGGGAAAAACCAGTAGACCCAGTGGCTGAAGACATTGAAAGGGCTAAAATTCGTTTTTCAGAAAACATTATCATTGTGGAAAATGTCTACAGAGGCAACTGTTCTATTCACAGAGGAATGTCCAAAGTTGCACAAAATTTCCACTACTTTTAAAAGTGAGTCTTTAAAAATCAGCTTAGTAAATGCCAGTTCTTCTTGAATGGAAAATTTCATTTTGGCAGGATTTCAAGCATAGAATGGCAGAGCAGAGGCCAAGAGGCTTTGACATTTATTTACTTCTATTTTGAAATTCCATTTGGGTTTTGAAATTAAAACTCTTGAGAGAAAGCCCATTTCTCTCCCTCCTCCCCCCATAAAAATCCATTTCTGAGGTTGGAAAGTTTTTAACATGCATATAAAGCTATTTAAATCTTTATAGTTCCTTTGCTGTTATTTAATAAAATAATAATCACTATTATTCTGGAGTTAATTTATTATAGCATTATACTGAAAATGCATAAATAGAGCACATTTCTAAAAGCAAAAAGAGAAACTAAGGGTACTGATTGATTCAATGGGTTAATATGATTGAAATTAAGTAAAATTTTGTTCAAATTGGGTTGATTATTAAGTAAAACAGTAGCCTATATAATTCTTTAAATACTTTTTATAATAAATTGCTAATGGCCTAGTTTGCACAGAGCTAGCTACATCAAATAAATAAGGAAAAGATAGACTATTAAAATAGTCTATCTATTTTAGTCTCCAAGTGGAGATAGGAGTGAACAAGTGAACATAAAACTCAGAAACATATACCAGAATGGTGAAAGACAATTAGTGGCTATAGTGGACTCCCTGTGGGAAGAGAAGCAGCGATTTGAGAGGAGGGTAGACCCTAGGAAGCAGGTAAAGGTGTCAATAAAATTGACACTGTATACAAGGTGTTAGCTTCCACTCTAACCTGCCATTCTCAACAAGGAAATATCTCCAAACTCCTCAAACAGAGAAAATGTAAACATTATTTCTAAAAAAAAATTCTTAACTGCATACATTTTTCATTTACAAAAAGGAAATTTTTAAATCTTTATTCTATCAAGAAGAAAAACAATTCTAATGTCCAGTGATGTTACTGTTGGGATAAGGACACTTGTACATATTTCTGTTTGGAATGTAACTTTCTGAACCCTTTTTAAAGTAAATTTGCAGTATCTACTAGACCCTAAAATGTACAATATCTATTAGACCTTAATTAGACCCAGTAATCCTGATTTAAGAAATCTATAAAAATTAAAGCAATGTGCAAAAGGATATTTACTGAAGTATTATGTATAGAGGTGGGAATATAGAAGCAACTTCAGTACCCACCAATAAGGATATGGTTTTTAAACAGCATGATCATTTCTTACTTTAGCATCCAATTATGGAGGTAATATAGCTGTTAAAAAGTATGCTGTGCTCTTGGTTCTCAAACTTGAGATTACATAAGAAATACCTTGTTAAAAATTCATATTCCTGGATGGATCCATAGAGTTTCTGCTTCAGTAGACCTGAACTGAAGCCCAGCAAGCACATCACATGAAAATTCTGTGCAAGGAATTTTGTTGTAGTTAGCTTCTGAATCATTCTGGGGAAACCCCGGGTTGGACCTCTACCAGAAGTCCAAAGGGAGACCTGCGATGTTTACTAGTTTGGACATGTTTCACTTGACCCACAAAATGTTGACACACTTGGAAAATTCAGTGTCAACACGTAAAGTTTGTATTTCCACTATTGCTTGGGAAATCAGAGGATATGATAACACTGAGACCAAATTCCCACATAGCAATCATCAACTGGAGCTGAATCCCACTTCCCCCTTGTGTACAGGAGCATGGGTATCAGTTTTGCTGTCGTCCACACCTCTTCCCTAATTCTTGTTTTTCTAATTTATGTTACCTACCTGATCCCTGCAAGCGTTGGCCTGTGTAAATCCTACTTTACATGTGACATGCTGTTGTTGTTTAGTCGCTCAGCAGTGTCCGACTCTTTGCGACCCCATGGACTGTAGCACGCCAGGCTTTCCTGTCCTTCACCATCTCCCGGAGCTTGCTGAAATTCACGTTCATTGAGGTGGTGATGCCACCCAACCATCTCATCCTGTGCTGTCCCCTTCTCCTCGTGCCTTCAACCTCTCCCAGAGTAAGGGTCTTTTCTAAGGAGTCGGCTCTTCATATCAGGTGGCCAAAGTATTGGAGCTTCAGCTTCAGCATCAGTCCTTCCAATGAATATTCAGGACTGATTTCCTTTAGGATTGACTGCTTTGTTCTCCTTGCAGTCTAAAGGACTCTCAAGAGTCTTCTCCAACACCACGGTTCAAAAGCATCAATTCTTTGTCTTATGTGATATAGCATATTAAAAAATAAAAGCAAGGGACAGATACAGAATATCATATATTCTGTTTTGTTCTAAAGGAAAAATAGCATAAAGATGCCTATATATACATATATGAGACATATGTGTTTATATACTTATACACCAGTGTTACTCAACATTTTTTATTACCCCATAAAAAGACTTTGTGGACATTTTTTATTCCTACCCTCCTATTAAATTTTGATATTATGGATACACTGTTTATCTGTTTATATCCTGTAGTCCTTTGTAAGATCACAAATTAGTGTAATACTAGCATCCATCCTTCCAAGAACCAATTTTCAACACTTGGGGCAATATCAACCCCGCTGCGAATGTATAATGTATAGTGTATATACCTATATTTTTCTCTTTCTATAAGTATTGAATTTACCCAGAAATACTGATTTTTATCATCTAAAAGAATACACACCCTATCTCTTACTATTAGTTACATGTACGTACAGGAAGTCTGATTAGAGTTGTAACATAAAAAATCATTACATTTTTCTTTTAGCAAGTGGAATGGTTTAATACAACATACACATATCATGGTCATTTTTAGTCCATTTAAGGGATGAACACATTAGCAGTTTATAGTTAGTTTTGTAAGAACCACAGAACTTTTCATATAGAATAACAATATATCTAGATAGTCATGAATCTTAACTTTGAATGACTTGTAAATTTTGGAATAAATAATGAACAAAGAACAAAACATAAATCTTTTACCTTTCTTTGGAAAGAGGACCACTGGCATTTCCTCTAGATTTGAAGGCATGGCACTGATAACTTTAAACAGTAAAACGTCAGCAGAGGTCACCAGTCTCCATCCTCATAGTCGTTTTCTGGACCATGGTGGGAGATGGTGTGGTGGAGGTGCTTTCCTCAAATATAAAAGACAAGCTAGTGAAAAAGGGAAAAAGGGATTCTCAAGGTCCATTTTAGAAATGGAATTTTATTCTCCTGGGACACAACTTGACTTAGAACAATCTAATGCCAACAAAGGTCCGTCTAGTCAAGGCTATGGTTTTCCCAGTGGTCATGTATGGATGTGAGAGTTGGACTGTGAAGAAGGCTGAGCGCCGAAGAATTGATGCTTTTGAACTGTGATGTTGGAGAAGACTCTTGAGAGTCCCTTGGACTGAAAGGAGATCCAACCAGTCCATTCTAAAGGAGATTAGTTCTGGGCGTTCATTGAAAGGACTGATGCTAAAGCTGAAACTCCAGTACTTTGGCCACCTCATGCGAAGAGTTGACTCACTGGAAAAGACCCTGATGCTGGGAGGGATTGGGGGCAGGAGCAGAAGAGGATGACAGAGGATGAGATGGCTGGATGGCAATACCAACTCGATGGACATGAGTTTGAGTGAATTGCGGGAGTTGGTGATGGACAGGGAGGCCTGGCGTGCTGCAATTCATGGGGTTGCAAAGAGTCGGACACAAGTGAGCAACTGAACTGAACTGAATGACTAACAAGTTAATTATTTTATCATCAGTGTATTACACCTTGGGAGGACTCTTTCAAGATGGGCTTTCCAAAGTACTTCCTGGAAGTATAGCTTGTTTATAGCTCTTCCTGGAAGTATAGCTTGTTTTTTACTCCGAGGTAGAATTAGGAGCATTCCTTCCTGTGGCCTCTCAGAGCTGGCATTTTTTGATAGCTCTAAATTCCGTGTAAATGTTAACTGCCATCCTTCATTCAATAAACTCCTTAGTACTGTGATTACAATTGCGTTCTCAGCTACTGGCATATAGAAGGTGTTTTAGGATGAATGAACCAGTGAGTGGACACCATGCTACTGAATTACCTTATTCTACAAATATAAATGCATTTCAAATATTCCCTAAGCAATGTTGTAGGCAGTGACTGTTCTGAAAACAAACTAAAATTTACTGGATAGTTGAAAAGGACTGACTACCTGCATACAAATAGCTTTTAGATAAAAATTCTTAAAATTATCATCAAAAAGAAAATTAAAAGATGCACTGGGCTAAATATATTTCTCCTAGTATTGGTTTCTTTCATTTTTGACACAGATAAACATTCTTTGTGATTTCTAAGGATCTGATATGTGACCAATAGCAAAGTATCTGAATTATATAATTCAGAATCATAACCTGTACCACTGTGACCTTTCTTTCATTTTTAAGCACATTAAATGAAGGGTTTGTACTTGATGCTCTTGAGATCCCTTATGAAAGAAGTCCCCTAAGTTTATTATTTTTAGTCAACGACTGTGTTAAATAAAATCACTCATAGGAAAATAAAAAGTGGTGTAGTGAAAGAGGATTTGGCATCAGACAGTCATGGACATGAATGGTGGCCCCAAAAAGGCCAAATTGCTTCATCTCTCTGAGTCTCAGTTGCCGCATCTGTGTAATGGATATAAAACCTATCTTCCAAAATTGCTGTGAGGAAGAAATGAGCTAATTTATTTAAATTGCCTCTCAGAGTTGGTACTCATAGAAGTTGCCTTTCTCGTCCTGTTTATTAGAGCTTCTCTCTGACATCAAACAATAGATCCCGCCTCTCTAGGTCAGTCCTCCTTGGCCTGAGGTCACAGATCTATCCCTATGACCTTCCGGCTGACTTTTAGAATGGCCCTTAATACATGGGACTGGTCCACCTGGCTTCCTGCCCATGTTTTAAAATAATTTTCCAGCTTCCCATCTGCATGGGAGCAATTCCTGGTCTCTGATATTTTTCCTGCTCCAGCCAGGGACTGCACCTCAGATTCCTTTCCCTAGTCTCTTGTGATCAGCCAACTTGATGCCTGACACCACATGCTAATTACCTGCAATTCGGATCTCCTCACTGAGTTCAAAAACTCTAGCCTGGTAGTTGAAGGAGACAGAAAATGTTGCCTGACAACAGCAGGATTAGTCTCAAAAAAGTAAAGCAGAAAAGTGGTCCAAAACAGAGCGATTTCTGAAAAGGGGCAAAAGAACAGCTTCATGGCCATCACTTCCTTAAAACCTAGAAAAATTGTCCCAGAATGAGGGTCACCAATGATCCTTAAGTCAGCTTCTTGGTATTTGAAGAACAATGTGTCTTTGAACTTTGTAATAGTGATTTCACTTCTCTGTGATCTTCCCGAGAGTTCTCTTTTATATTTAAAATGTTCCTTTTGTCCTGAATTTCTTCTCAAGTTTAAAAATAGCCCTTTGACCACAGGCATTTCATGTGAACACATCAAAGAAAGCTGCAAATCTTCTTTGTATCTGCAAGACACACTCTAAATACAACTTGGATTTTTATTCTTGGTTCATTTTTATGTTCTAAATTGAAATTACTACCTGTTTCTCTGGTGTCAAATAATATCAATGCTCATAGGTTTATCAAATGTATTTTGGAGCAACATAGTCTACCCAGAAAAATAAGTTTTTTTATGATGAGAGCCTTACCTTTGTTAGGAAAGATTTGTATCTGCTGCTCTAGATATCACTTGAGTCCATAAAGGAAGGCATTATCAGAAAAACATTCAGAAAGCAGGTATATATATTAATGAGAATTTAAAATAATTTTGCATTTAGAGTTGAGACGAAGATATTCTTTCTTCTACTTATACACATTCTGACACCTACTCCTGATAACTCAGAATTCTTAAAATAATAAGTGTTATCAGTTAAAACAGAGGAAAAGGCCATGACATTCATTATAAATAGCTCTTGTTACTTGACTCATTTGTGACATAAATGTGAGATATCAATGCCTGGATTCTGGGTAACTCAACCTTACAGCTCAAACAGGCATCAGGAGTGCATCGATTTTGGTATCAACGCCATTGCTACTCTTCTTATTTTTCTAGCTTATTGAGAGCTTATCAATTCTCACTTAAGCTTTCCATATCTGACCATTGATCAAGAACACTCTAGATCACTGTCTCTCAAATCATCTGCACTGAAAGACCTGCATTAGGTATCTATCACACAGTTACAAACTATCCCAAATTTAGTGGCTTAAGTTAATCCACATTTATTATCTCACAGTTTCTGTGAGTCAGGCATCTGGGAGGAAACTTGCTGAGTGTTTCTGGCTCAGGGTCCCTCTTGAGATTCAAGCTGTAGACTGGAGCTGCAGACATGTGGAGCTAGGAAATTTGCATCTAAGTCCACTCATATGGTGGCTGGCCATCTCAGTTCCTTGTGACTATTGGCCACATAGCTCAGATTTTCACCATGTATTCCTCTCCACAGAGTTGCTGATGGCATGGCTTCCCAGGGCAAATAATCCAAGAGAGGTAGCTCAAGGTGAAAATCCGTCTTTTACAATCTAATCTTGAAAGTGGCTAACCAACAGTTCTGCCACAGGCTACTGGTCGTACAGACTAATACCTCATGAGAGAGGGATGATAGAGAAGGTGGAAGAATAACAGGAGGGTGGTATCATTGGAGGCCACCTTAGAGGGTGACTATAAGAACTTCTCTCTTTTCAAATGCCCAGTCCATCACAGACTGAATCCATTTATTTGCCATTCAAATTTATGCCACAATTAGATGCAAGGCTCCAGGAGACAGGAATTCCTCTTACTCATGGTTGTATTCCTGTCACCTAGCTGAGGAATGACTCTTAAGGGAATTACTAAACACATCCTATTGTTAAAGATGCTAAAACAAAGCATATGGACTGAATATCTGTGTTTGCCCCTTCCAAAAGAAAAAAAAATTTTGTATGTTGAAACTCTAACCCCTAATCTGATGCTGCATGTGTGCATGCTAAATTGCTCAGTCGTGTCCAACTCTTTTTGAGACCTCATGGATGGCAGCCTGTCAGGCTCCTCTGTTCATGGTGATTCTGCAGGCAAGAATGGTGGAGTGGGTTGCCATACACTCCTCCAGGGGATCTTCCCCTCCAGCGATCAAACCCTCATCTCTTGAGTCTCCTGCATTGGCAGGCAGATTCTTTACTACTAGTGCCACCTGGGAAGCCCCATCTGACGGTTCAGTTCAGTTCAGTTGAGTCGCTCAGTTGTGTCCGACTCCTTGCGACCCCATGAATGCGGCACGCCAGCCTCCCTGTCCATCACCAACTCCCGGAGTTCACTCAGACTCACGTATGGGGATGTAATTAGGATTAGATGATTCCTGAGGGTAGGGCCCTCACGGTGAGTTTAGTGGTCTTGTAAAAAGAGTATGAAGGGCAAGAAAGAGGGATTCTCTCTCATTCTGCTCTCCTCTACCCCTTCCCACTTTCTTTACAAGTGCCCTACATACGAATATTCAAGTTGCAAAATTTCAAAGATGGAAATGTGCATCTGGTTCCACCAGGGAACCGGAATCTGTGCCATCAATGTCAGGCGAAAGTGACAGTGTAATTTTCCCTGTGTCTTATTGCTGACAATCCTTCAGCTTTGTCATTTCCCACCTCCTCTTCTGCTCATCAGTAACTCTTCTTGACTGTTTATGGAAGCCCCTGTATGTCAACTGTTGTACTGTACTCCTGTACTTCTCAAGGTACTGTAAGATTAAAAATGTTTTATTTTATATGTGAAAAGTATTATAAACCTATGACAGTACAGTTCTATATAGCTGACTGTGTTAACTGGGTACGTAGGCTAACTTGGTTGGACTTAAGAACAAATTGGAGTTACAAATGCACTTTTGGAATGAAGCTTGTTTGCGGGTAGGGGACTTATGGTACTTCACTCAAGCGCACAGTGAGAAGCCAAGTTGGCACCCACATCTTATATTTCCAGTCTTCGCAATGGTGAGACAATGAGTCTCCATTATTAAGCCAGTCTGTGATATTTTGTTGTGGCAGCCTGAGCAAACTAAGACCCAGAGGAAATCAAGAACTGCAAATTACAACACCATTTAGCGATTTAACACTTCAGGATTGGGATATGCTTAGTAATAACTAAACTAAATCCCTTATGCTGAAGTGGAAACTTATTTCCTCTTGTTAAATTCTCTATTTAGCAAATGGAGAAGTGCAGCTGCTACCAGCAGGTCTCAGCACTCATCATCACAGTGTGCCAGGCGCTGTGTTATATGAGGAAGACACAAATAACATAGCACCCCCGCCAGACAGAAAGCATAAGCTGGAAGTAGAGATGGCACAGTAAAAGAGCCTTTTAGAAGGGCCCTCCATGACTCACCCTGTGTTTCCCCTACCTCATCTCTCCAGCATATTCATCTGCGTTACTCATCATAGCATTTAGCTTTTCTAAGATGTTCCCACTTGTTTACATATATGCCCAAGTTTTTATTTGTTTCCTGATTCCTCCTTCTCCACTCCAAGATGCAAGCTCCCAGGAAAGCAGTATGGATTGTTTTTTTAATATTTATTTATTTAGCTACATCAGGTCTTAGTTGTGGTTGATGGGCTTAGTCGTTTCATGGAGTAGGGCGGGTTCTGGTGTTCTTGTTCATTATTTTATGTACAAGCCTGCCTGGAAATGGACTTGGCCCACACTGAGCATTCACCAGATACACACTGAATAAATAGTTAACTAGAGGCACACTCAAGGCAAGATGGTATCTATTACGCTTTTCTATAAATTCTCTCTCATATTGTCCATAACAAGGTCTAAAATTCTACTTCCTTCATTTATGCTTTCACTTAAGTTCTGACCTTTCAGCATTCTGATCGCTGATTTCTATCCTCTATGAGTTTGAGTAAACTCCGGGAGTTGGTGAAGGACAGGGAGGCCTGGCGTGCTGTAGTCCATGGGGTCTCAAAGGGTCGGACACGACTGAGTAACTGAACTGAACTGATACTGAGTCCTCTTAGCTTTTTAAGCTATGGAGCCAGAATAC
This sequence comes from Redunca redunca, assembly GCA_006410935.1. Taxonomy (NCBI): domain Eukaryota; kingdom Metazoa; phylum Chordata; class Mammalia; order Artiodactyla; family Bovidae; genus Redunca; species Redunca redunca. Next base: position 166,725 of record SJYQ01000654.1, on the reverse strand, counting down.
AAGCACAATATAGATGTGGACAACTGAATCACTTTGCTTTACAGTAGAAATTAACACAACTTTGTAAATCAACTATACTTCAAGAAAAGTTTAAAAATAATAATAATAAACTACTTTTTAGTTTTCAGAACATTTTCAAACCTATATCACCTATCCACCCTCAAACAAAACAAAACAAAAAAAAAAACTGGATCTTCATTAAATTAATGAGACCTGGTAAAATAATTTGTTTGACTTTACTCCTAGGCTTTGTGAAATTGACCTCAGCTACCTTTTACTGTGTCTGGTTTTTAAAAATGATTTCAGTATGTAGTTTAGAAATAAAGACTGATATTTGCATGAAAAGGATGATTTTTATCTCTTAATTTGTTTTAGTTGGGAAGAGATAATGACATATCATTGCCTGTTGAATATGAAGGATGCTAAATAATAGGCAGATAACTATTGGGGAAAGTTATTTCCACAAATAAACTTAAGAGTATCTGACTGTGAACTTTATTTATAATGAGAAGCATCATAGCACAGTGGTTAAGAACATGGCTAAATTTGACTTCTGTGGCTCCTGAACATCTTTGCTTTCATGGGCTCCTTCCTCCTTTAAATATTATTAATAAAATATATAATTATATCGTTATATTTTAAGATTGTGTTGGCATAAGAAATCATTATTATATATTCAGAACTACTGCATTATTGTTGAGTTTTTTTTGTTTAGTTGTTAAGCCATGTCTGACTCTTCTCAACCCCATAGACTATAGCCCACCAGGCTTGTGTCCATGGGATTTCCCAGGCAAGAATACTATAGTGAGTTGCCATTTCCTTTTCCAGGGGATCTTCCTGACTCAGAGATCAAACCTGAGTCTCTTGCTTGACAGGCAGATTCTTTACACTGAGTCACCTGGGAAACCATTAATTATATTATATTTTGATATTATACTTACTATACTTGATATTATTAAATTCATTTTTATTTCCATTTTTTATTTTCTTTTAAAAGAAACTCAGATTAAACTATATTTATGATTTCTAAAATACAGCAGGCCCTTGGCATTGTGTCTATGTGCCTAATAGAGAAATCAGCCTCACTTAGGAACATAAGATCTTGAGCCAGATTGACTTGTTGCAAATCCTAGCTTCTCTAATTAGCATCTGTGTGACCTTGGGCAAGTTATTTTACTTTTCTGTGCCTTTATCTGTTCTTTTGAAAAACTGGGATAATTAGATACCTCCATCACAGAGTTGATAATAGGATAAAAGGAATTATCTCTTATCTAGATCAATGCTTGGCACATTCATTTTCTAGCAGATTATACCAATTTATTTTATCATCTTAAAAATAACTGATACTACAGTTGAAGTTCTTCTGAATAGAAATAGGCTTCCACTTACCTAGGAAGCCAAATAATAATATGCTGGGACTTCCCTGATGACCCAGTGGCTAAGCCTCCATACTCTTGATGCAGGGGACCTGGGTTCAATCCCTGGTCAGAGAACTAGATCCCACATGCTCCAGCTAGGAGTTCACACGCCACAGTGAAGACCTGGTACAGACAAATAAATAAGTAAATATCAACAAAAAAAGGAAATAGGTTGCATTCAACATAGAGAAGATGGGAGAAGAGGTGGACCCTAAGAAAGATAAATTCCTGGGGCTATGCCTGTTGATTCCAACCTTGCTTCTGCCATTTAACAGCTGTGTGATCCCAGGCAGGTTGCTTAATCTCTCTAAGCCCTGTTACTACATTGTGGAAATATAACATCCAGTTTATAAGGTTTTTGTTATTATAGTTTAAATGACCAATTTTTAATACTTATAATAGCAGCTGTATACTATCAAAGATTATTTTTATTGAACTTTCTACCAGCTGTTTTGCACTTTATTTCTCCCTTATTGCTGCCACCTTTCTTTGGAATCCAGAATGTTGGCCTCAACTCCAATGGAGTGACGGCTGTAGCTATAGATGGGGAAACCATAATGGCCTCTGCTTCATCCTCTAATCCAAACTGTATAAGGAACTATGAGGCTAAGGAAACCCTACAGTATAAATATAACTTTTATCATTAAAAACATTCTTTCTCTCCATTTTCTCATTAATCTCCACAAGCACAAATCCCTTCTTAATTTGTATTATCAATTTAGCCATGACTAAAATACTAAAGTGGTGGGGTGTAGGCAATGAGAGGTAAGTATTAAGGGTAACTTCTAACAACATTTGCTGTCTATATTGTTGGTTCTAAAGAAGAATCTCTGATAAAACATCATTACTAAGAACAACTGAAATGATGTTTAAATGCAAATCAATCAATCTTTTCAGGGCAAAATAAAATTTAGGGACAAAAATACAAGTGAATGTCTATTTAAGTATGTGGATCCTTGTTAAATGCTGAGTCCCCTCTTGTCTAGGACAGGACTACTTGGAGGCATTATAAGTCTCTCCTATTACCTTCTATTCTCCCACACTTTCAAGAATGAAAAGGATAGGAGAGATATGTATATTTGTTCCCTGGTGGTTCAGATGTTAAAGAATCCACCTGCAATGCGGTAGTCATGGGTTCAATTACTGGATCAGGAAGATCCCCTGGAGGAGAGCTTGGCAACCCACTCCAGTATTCTCTCCTGGAGAATCCCCAGTGACAGAGGTGCCTGGCTGGCTGCAGTCTATGGGGTCGCAAAGAGTCGGACATGACTGAGCAACTAAGCATGCATACATTTCCCTTATATTCTCCCAAACTTTTAAGAATGAAAAGGGTAACATACATATGTATATCTGATATTCATAATCTCATTCTAATGGTTGACTTATGTTCAACGTAATTCTATAACTCAATGAAGTGGCGTATCTTTAATGCAAGAATAATAAAGAAGGATAATTGCATTTCTTTTTGCTAAAGTGAATAACATATATAGAATTTAGGAAATGACTGCTATAATTGTCAGGAGTTAGTTATAAACTATTATGAAAGATTTTTTTTCCAACTGATATCATAGTTCAGTTCAGTTCAATTGTTCAGTCATGTCTGACTCCTTGTGACCCCACGGACAGCAGCACACCAGGCTTCCTTTCCCAGAGCGTGCTCAAACTCATGTCCGTCAATTCAGTGATACCATCCAACCGTCTCATTCCCTGTTATCACCTTCTCCTCCCGCCTTCAATCTTTCCAAGAATCAGGGTCTTTTCTAATGAGTCAGTTCTTCTCATCAATATTGGAGTATACTGAAGTACTGAAGATTTAACTTCAGCATCAGTCCTTAAAATGAATATTCAGGAATGACTTCCTTTAGGATTGACTGGCTTGATCGCCTTGCAGTCCAAGGGACTCTCAAGAGTCTTCTCCAACACCACAGTTCGAAAGCATCAATTCTTCAGTGCTCAGCTTTGATTATGGTCCAACTCTCACATCCATACATGACTACTGGAAAAACCATAGTTTTGACTAGATGGACCTTTGTTGGCAAAGTGATGTCTCTACTTTTTAATATGCTGGGCTTCCCTTATGCCTCAACTGGTAAAAAATCTGCCTGCAATGTGGGAGACCTGGGTTTGATCCCTGGGTTGGGAAGATCCCCTGGAGAAGGGAAAGGTTACCCACTCCAGTATTTTGGCCTGGAGGATTCCATGGACTGTATGGTTCAGGGGGCCACAAAGAGTCGTACATGACTGAATAACTTTCACTTTTAATATGCTATCTAGGTTTGTCATAGCTTTTCTCCCAAGGAGCAAGTGTCTTTTAACTTCATGGCTATGATCACCATCGGCAGTTACCGTGGAGCCCAAGAAAATAAAATCTGTCGCTGTTTCCATTGTTTCCCCAACTATTTGCCATGAAGCGAAGGGACTGGATGCCATGATCTTCTTTTTTTGAATGTGCAATTTTAAGCCAGCTCTTTCACTTTTATCAAGAAGCTTTTCAGTTCATATTCACTTTCTGCCATAAGAGTCATGTCATCTGCATATCTAAGATTATTGATTCCAGCGTGTGCTTCATCCAGCTTGGCATTTCACGTGAGGTACTCTGCATATAAGTTAAATAAGCAGGGTGACAATAGACAGTCTTGATGTACTCCTTTCCCAACTTGAGAGAGAATAAGATGGCAGAGTAGAAGGACGTGCGCTCATCTTCTCCTGCAAGAACTCCAAAATTGCAACTCACTCCTGAACAACCATCCACAGGAGAATATTGGATCCCACCAAGGAAAGATACCCCACATCCAAGAACAAAGGAGAAGTCCCAACAAGATGGTATGACGGGCGAAATCACATTTAGAATCAAACCCCATATGCACCAGAGATGCTTGGAGGGCTCAAACAAAACCATGTGCACACCAGGACACAGAGACCCCACAAAGACTGAGCCAGACCTGCTGTAGAGTGTTTGAGTGTCTCTTGTGGAGGCACTGGTCAGCAGTGGCCTGACACAGGGACAGGGCCTCTGGCTGCAGCAGAGCTAAGAGTCACAGTGTGTGAGCCCCACCGTAGAGCCCACCCAGCAGATGACCCACAAACTAGACAGCAATTATACCAAAGAAGTTCTTGCAGTGTTACACAAATTCTAGGACCCACAACATATTTCCCAACTTGGGGATCCAGCGAAGGGACTGAGAACCCCAAGGGAATTTGACTTTGGAGGCCAGTGTGATTTGATTACAGAACTTCCACAGGACTGTGGAAACAGGACTCTTTGAGGGCACAAATAAAACCTTAGGTACACCAGGACCCAGGAGAAAGGATCAGTGACCCCACAAGAGACTGCACTAGACTTGCCTGTGAGTGTCTAGGAATCTTGGGCAGAGGTGTGGGTTGATAATGGCCTGCTGCAGGGTTGGGGTACTGAATGCAACAGTGCTGGCATAAGCCCTTGGGAAGGAGGTCACCATTATCCCTACCATAGTTTGGCCTCAGACCAAACAACAGGGAGGGAACACAGCCATGCTCATCAACAGAAAATTGGAATAAAGATTTACAGAATACACCCCCACCCATCAGAACAAGAACCAGATTCCCCCAAGCCAGTCCCTCCCATCAGGAAACTTCCACAAACCTCTTATCCTTATCCATCAGAGGGCAGACAGAATGAAACTGGAATCACAGAAAACTAACCAAACTGATCACAAGGATCACAGCCTTGTCTAACTCAGTGAAACTATGAGCCATGCCACGTAGGGCCACCCAAGACAGATGGGTCATGGTGGAGAGTTCTGATAAAACGTGGTCTACTGGAATGGCAAACCACTTCAGTATTCTTGTCTTGAGAACCCCATGAACAGTATGAAAAGGCAAAAAGATGTCATATATACATGCATAATTCTTAAGTCTAGAAAGGAAAAAGTTGAGAATTTTAAATCAGGGTTTGAAAATATGGGTAATTTACAGTATGTGTATATAGGAGCTTCCCAGGTGGGGCTCAGTGGTAAAGAATCCTCCTGCCAAAGTAGGAACCATAAGAGACACAGGTTTGATTTCTGGGTCAGGAAGATCCCCTGGAAAAGAGAATGGCAACCCATTCTAGTTCTGTCTGGAAAATCCCATGAACAGAGGAGCCTTGCAGGATACAGTCCATGGAGTCACAAAGAGTCAAACACAACTGAGTGTACACACACACACACACGTGTGTGTGTGTGTGTGTGTGTGTGTGTGTGTGTGTGTGTGTGTATATATATATTTTTTTTTAATGTGGGATGAAGGACTTCCCTGGTGGCTAAGACTCTGAGCTCTTAATGCAGGGGGCCTGGTTTGATTCCTGGCCAGGTAGCTAGATCTCACATTCTGCAACTAAGAGTTTACATGGCGCAACTTAAGATTCTATGTCTGTCAAATAAGACCTGTCATAGCCAAATAAATAAGTAAATATTAAAAAATAAAATAAATATGGCGAAAAATATTTATGTCATATTTGTCTAATCACACGAATTTTTACAATTTGAGTGCTTAGCTTACCTTCTGTGGGTTAAAGAAACTAAAGATAAGATTTCTTTGCTGTTTAGATATAAAAATTTCATAGACACTTCACAAGGCAGACTGCATTCCTCCCACATCCTGTATTACCTACTTCATGTCAGTTATTCTTATTCTTTTTCTTTAAGAAGTAGACACAAACTTTATTTGCTAAATATTTTTGTACTTTGGTAGGTATAAAGGACAGCCAGAATGTTGCACCGACAGAATTAACCCATCCAACTTTCTTTTCATCCAATGGAAGATAAATGGCTTAACTTTCTTTTCATCCAATGGAAGATAAATGTTTAAGTATATAGTTCCTATACAACAACATAGTTACTATACAACATTTTCAGGGGTGTTGCCATGGAAATTTTCATCAATTCTATTGATGTTGCATGTTAACTGAAGTCTGCATTGATTGTTCTTTTTTTCTTCAAGACTTCTATCTTGGTTCTAACACATGAATAGGGCTCCAGAATGTCTTAATGGGAGGACTTCAGATGACAATAAGTCAACAATCTCTTCTGACTGAGAGGAAGGGCAGTGGAACATGTAGCGCTTCTGCCTCACAAGCATAATGTTCTTATATGGATTTTATTTAGGGTGAATTGGGACATCAATCTTCAAGTCAAATAGACAAGAAAAGGAAGGCCATCGTCAGTATTATATTAATTTACGTGTCTTTGATAGTTATCAATTTTTCAAAAAAAAAAAAAGACTTGCTGGCTATCTATTAAGGTAGTATAACTGATAAATGCATGCAGGGTTCTTCTGAATAAAACTGATGTTGACTTAAAAAACTGTACATCATGAGAATTGCTAGTTAAACTTTATTTGGGGCAAAATAAGGACTGCAGCCTGGGAGACAACACCTCAGATAGCTCTGAGAAACTGTTCTGAAGAGCCAGGGTAGAAGGTCAGTATATATGTGATTTTTGGGAGGAGGAATATATGCAATCAAGTACATATTTTTCCAGAAGGTTTCTACCAGTCTCATGAAGCTTTCTGTTAGTAACAAAGAACAGTCATTACAATGAAAGATTTTAGTGCCATTCTAGATATGGGGAGATCTAAAAATTGGGCCCATTAATTCGGCTCCTGAATATATCTAACTATCTGAAGACCTGTCCTGCTAGTTTCTTGCCCCTCCCCTGCATACCTGAGCACAGAGTGCCACATTTCTGCTCTCCACCCTGAACTCCTTCAGGGAATGTTAAAGGTCAGCAGCTGCAGCAGCACATGAGCTGACTCTACGTCTTTAAAAAAAATTCATTATGCTCTAGATTTAACATTGCCTCCTCCATAACTTTTGGATTTCAAATTATGTCTCTGCTTCACCTAGCTATACAATGGAACCAATAGTTTTTCTTTCCTGCCCTCAAATCCTGTGTACCTGAGTATTCGGAGTTTCAGATGAATGCCTTTGATTTTAGTCTCATTGAAGTATTGCAAATAGCCCTTTGATAAAGGCTAATGTGCAAAAGAAAAGTATGCCCATTCTGAGTGTATTATTATCGAACTGAGTTCCAACAAACATTCTAGATCTTTCCATTCAAAAGAATGCTGGAGCCCTGATATTTCAGCTCTCTTATTAGTGGTGGGCACATGACATAACAGATGCCTCTAGAAAAGGGCATTTCTAGAAGAAAATAGGCAAACATACAGGCCTTATATTTAGTGAATTAAATATAATAAATAGACTAAAGGATGTTGTTTATTTCAAAGATAACTGCTATCACCTAAAACACTTTTAGATCTCATCCTTTGTAGCTGGCATCAATGCCTGCAACATATTCTTGTTGAATAATTTTAATATAGGGGAGTCTTAGAGCGTGGATTTTCTTTGAAACAACTTGTATCTTTTGGAGGGCATCTTGTGATTAAAACAAAGTTGATAATGTTGCTTTTCTTCTAACACAGCTGTGAGTTTCAGTTCAGTTCAGTTCAGTTCAGTCACTCAGTTGTGTCCGACTCTTTGCGACCCCATGAATCACAGCATGCCAAGCCTCCCTGTCCATCACCAACTCCCGGAGTTCACTCAGACTCACGTCCATCGAGTCAGTGATGCCATCCAGCCATCTCATCCTCTGTCGTCTCCTTCTCCTCCTGCCCCCAATCCCTCCCAGCATCAGAGTCTTTTCCAATGAGTCAACCCTTCGCATGAGGTGGCCAAAGTACTGGAGTTTCAGCTTTAGCATCATTCCTTCCAAAGAACACCCAGGGCTGAACTTCTTCAGAATGGACTGGTTGGATCTCCTTGCAGTCCAAGGGACTCTCAAGAGTCTTCTCCAACACCACAGTTCAAAAGCATCAATACATACCAGTAATGAGGTTCACTTTGTTGTGTAACTCAGACGGACTCTGAAGATATAAGAAAATGAAATTCTAAAAGAATTAGCTGATGAGAGAGTCTTTGTAGAGACTCCTTTAACTGTCAGTGTTAATACATGAATGGCAGTCAAGATGGCAGTTCTAAGCATATTTGGCTAAAGGCTAGGGAAATAAAGTATTTGGAAAAAATAAGCATTGTAATAGCAAATTCAAGCTGGCTGAAGCTTTGGAGTATCTCATTATGATCTTTTTAACCTAGAGACAATACTTTTGAGAAAAGAGTTAAGCAATTTAACCAAGTACACAGATGTCAAATTAGAAACTAGGACTAGAATTAGGATACTTGACACACAGTAGAGTTTTTTTCCCACCACTGCTTCATGAATGGTGACAAGTTCACTGGGTTGTCTCTCAAAATAACTAAGCTTTGTAGAGGCAAATCTCTTGAATGCATAGTAATGTACAAAGATAAGGACTAAAGAATGCTGTATTTTTTTATGTTAGGCTTCACCCCTTGGGTTTGTGAAAACAAATTTGAAAGCTTTAAATTTTTCTGTGCATTGAAAAGTCCTAGAAACAGAAATAGACTCACAGAGTAGAGAATGAAGTAATGGTTGTCGGGGGTGAAGGATGTGAGTAGGGGATAATTAGGGAGTTTGGGATGGATAGGTACACACTGCTATACTTAAAACGGATAGCCAACAAGGACCTGTGGTATAGCACAGGGAATTCTGCTCAATGTTGTGTGGTAGCCTGGATAGGAGGGAAGTTTGGGGAAGAGTGGATATGTGTTTATGTATGGCTGAGACCCTTTGCTCTCCACCTGAAACTATCACAATATTGTTAATAGGCTATATTCCAGTACAAAATAAAAAGCTTAATTAAGAAAGCAGGAAAAAGTACTAAAGGTACTAAAATATAAAATTTTTAAATTTCATCTATTGTCTCAATTTGCCATAGTGTTTATATGTACATATATTATAGAATGCTATTCTAAGTAAACAAAAATTAACATTTTAAATTATTATCATTAATTTTATCATTCCTTTCTATATTGTGTAAGACATGCTTTAAGTCCAAATATTAAAGCACTGCCTTCTCCGTAAGTCATATGTAGAATTGCTGAAATTACAC
>SJYQ01000654.1:129713-141928 GCA_006410935.1 Redunca redunca | reverse complement strand
GACTGTGAAGAAGGCTGAGCACTGAAGAATTGATGCTTTTGAACTGTGGTGTTGGAGAAGACTCTTGAGAGTCCCTTGGACTGCAAGGAGATCCAACCAGTCCATTCTGAAGGAGATCATTCCTGGGATTTCTTTGGAAGGAATGATGCTAAAGCTGAAACTCCAGTACTTTGGCCACCTCATGCAAAGAGTTGACTCATTGGAAAAGACCCTGATGCTGGGAGGGATTGGGGGCAGGAGGAGAAGGGGACGACAGAGGATGAGATGGCTGGATGGCATCTCTGACTCGATGGACATGAATCTGAGTGAACTCCGGGAGTTGGTGATGAACAGGGAGGCCTGGCGTGCTGCAATTCATGGGGTCACAAAGAGTCGGACACGACTGAGCGACTGAATTGAACTGAACTGAACTGAAGAATTTAAATACCACCTTAAATATTCTGAAATTCCCAAGTCATGTTTGCAAATGGGCCCTTTCTCTCGATTAACTGACCCAGACATTCAATTGATGACTTGAAGCTTCACTTGGATGTGCTTTACATGTACTCACAGGACAGGCTTCAAACTGAGCTCCTTTAGCCAACACCTCCAAACCTCCTTTTCTTAGAGCTTTTCCCCATCTTTATAGATGGTAGGTCCATTTTGCCAGATATTTTCAAGATAGTCTGGACATTTTCCTTTCTTTTTCACACTGTTCATCTATTCCATCAGCAAAGACTTTTCTTTGCTCTTTCTTCAAATGTATCAGATTCTCAGAACTTCTTAACACCTCTACTGCTGCCTCCCAAGATTAAGCCTCCATCTTCTCACTTGAACTAGAGCAAAAGCCTCTTAACACTTTGCTATGGACTGCATATTTTTGTCTCCTCAAATCAAATGGAAAAACCTAGTGCCCAATATAATGAGATTAGGTGGGGTCTTTGAAAGTTGCTTAGGATATGAGACTAGAGCTCTTATGAAAGGTATGAGTGCTCTTACGAAAGAGGCCCTGCAGAACTCCATAAACCCTTCTTCATGGGGAGCTACAGCAAGAAGTCAACAGTCTACAACCTGGAAGAAGAGGTTCTCACCAGAATCTGAATATGCTGACACCCTCATCATAGACTTACAGCCTCTAGAACTGTGAGCAATACATTGGTATTGTTTATAGGCCATCTAATTTATGATATTTTGTCATAGCAGCTGAAAGCACTAAGATACTCTTCTTCTTGCTTATGTCCTTATTCCCCTAAAATTATTCCCAATGGAGAGGCAAGAGTAATCCTTTCAAAATGTAATTCATCACTGCTCTGCTTACAACTTTTCAAGGGCTTTTCATCTCAGCCAGAGTGATAAAAAGTCACCACAATTGCCTATAGGATCTCTGTTGTTGTTATTCAGTCGCTAAATCATGTCCAACACTTGGCAACCCCATGGACTCCAGCATGCCAGGCTTCCCTGTCCTTCACCATCTCTCTGGGTCTGCTCAAACTCATGTCTGTTGAGTCAGTGATGCCATCGAACCATCTCATCCTCTGTCATCCCCTTTTCCTACTACCCTCAAGCTTTCCCAGCATCAGGGTCTTTTCCAGTGAGCTGGTTCTTCACATCAAGTGGCCAAAGGATTGGAACTCCAGTTTTAGCCTCAGTCCTTCCAGTGAATATTCAGTGCTGATTTCCTTTAGGATTGACTGGTTTGATATCCTTGCTGTCCAAGGGACTGTAATGAATCTTCTCCAGTACCACAGTTCCAAAGCAACAATTCTTTGGCTCTCAGCCTTCTTTATGGTCCAACTGTCACATCCATATGTGACTACTGGAAAAATCATAGCTTTGACTAGATGGACCTTAGTTGGCAAAGTGATGTATGTGCTTTGTAATATGCTATCTAGGTTTGTCATAGCTTGTCTTCTAAGGAACAAGCATCTTTGCTGTCAATACATTAATCATCAATGGCTGTATAACAACTTACCCCAAAATTTAGAGGCTTAACAGAAGAAATATTTGTAAATCACAGTTTGTGTAGGTTAGGAATTGAGTGCAAATTAGTTTGTTCCTCTGGCTCAGGGTTCCTTAGATGCCACAATCAAGGTGAGATCTGGGGCTGCTGTATCCTGAAAGGATCCACTGTGGAAGACCCACTTTTGGTCTCACCCATGTGGTTGTTTGGCAGGTTTCAATTCCTGGCTAACTACTGGCTGGAGGTCCCCCCTGGTTCTTGCCAGGGGCCTTTCCTTCAGGTCAGTTCACAGCATGGTACCTGACTTCCATCAGATCAAGCCAGCAAGAAAGCAAGAGAAGTCAAGTAAATTTGGAATCAAAGTGTTTTTAAACTTAACCTTGGAAGTGATATCCCAGGATTTCTGTTTTATTTTCTTCACCAGAAACCAGTCACTAGGTCCAACTTGCACTACATCACTGGGAGTGAAACACGAGCATGGATACCAGGAGGTGAGTACCCTTGGCAACCAACTTAAAGCTGCTCACCACAAATTACGGCTCCTCTTCCATTACACACTTGACTTTTTCTCTTGCCATTTTCCTCTGGGTCACTCTGCTTCACATTGCCTCCTTGGATATCCTGTGTGAGCTATACCTTCTCGGGCCATTTGATCTAAACACAGTGAATAAATTTTTGGTTTTTAAAGCATTGCATACAAATCCTAAGAAGTTGTTGGGAACAACAAGGATGGTAGAAATCTCATCACTGTTGTCCCTAAATCAGGAATGTGTTTAAAATCTTGCTGCTAAGAGTAGGCAATGTGAGCTATTACTGTGAATTCACGGCATCGTGCATGATGGAAAGTATCTCAGAAATCATATGAAGCTGGTCTTGTGACCTGTACGATTCTCCTGACAAGTTTTGATTTTATCAGTAGGTAGGAAATGAATCTCAGTTATCCAGAGCTAGTTTATTAGTTAAGATAGACAGCTAGTGGGAACCTACTATAAAGCATAGGGAGCTTAGCTCAGTGCTCTGTGATGACCTAGAGGGGTGGGGTGGAGGGGATTGAGAGAAAGGTCCAAGATGGAGGGAATATATGTATATTTATAGCTGATCCACTTCATCAAAATACAGAGATTAACATGATATTGTAAAGCAATTATACTCCAATTAAAAAATCATGCTATGGTGGCTGCAATATTTAGAATGATCAGAAGAGAAATACTCTGTAAAAAGTCACAAAACAAGTTCAGATGGAAAACAAAACTCATAATGCTAAACAAAACAACGAAAATAATAAAGAGAAAAACAAAACTATTACAGAAGTTAAGCAGGTTGAATTTCAGAAGACTTGAAGTGAAAACTACAGGCAACTTAGAAGGTATGAATTAATGAATTAAAAAGTGAATATAATAGAATAGGTGTAAAATATACCACTATTATAATAGAAGTAAGGTCAGGGATGTGTACCTATATTGTGACTGTAAAATAGTACACATCATTTATCTGTTTTGATGAAACAGCAAGAGGAAATGAGAAAATCCAAAGGACAAAAATATTATAAGAAGAACTTCATTGTTATACAATATTTTGCCTTTTTTCTACCAGCTCTTTCATTAGTAACTTCTTACGAAGGCTGACTATTTTAGCAAATACTCCTTCAGATAACAATCAGGCTTTGTGGGTTTCTTTATAACTTTATTGATGATTAATAAATATTAAAGAATTAATTTTGACTCAGCAAACAATGACAGGATCTTCAATAAAGCACTACATTCTCTGGACTGCTACATTATCCACAGATAAAAACATTTTTAAATAAAACATAATAGTATTTTTAATTAGAGTATATCTTTTTATTAAGTAACTATCTCTTATAAAACATTTATAGTGCATTGGATATAAACTCATATTTTCTATTTAAATATCAGATAAAATTTGTATAAACTAATTACCTATGTAAGTATCAAACACTAACAAAGAATATTTTAAAAGAAGTAATATTAGCACCTGGAGGAGGGCCTGGCAACCCACTCTGGGTATTCTTGCCTGGAGAATCCCATGGACAGAGGAGCCAGGCAGGCTACAATCCATAGGGTCGCAAAGTGTTGGACATGACTGAAGTGACTTAGCACACAATTTTACCATACTATGAAAAGGTCCAGACATTTAAAATTTTCTATTTTGCAAAATGTTTACTGAAAGTTAGATTACTAACTCAAACATTCCCAATTGCTAAATAGCACATAAATAGTAAGGTTTTTAATATTATATGCTAATGAAGGAATTGTGGTTTAGATTAAATGTTTCTAACACAGAGTTCTCTTTAAGATTGTTTACCTGACATATAAAAATAGGAAGAAATGCATCTAAATCTATACTACACGTTCAAAATTGATAGTTTATATTTGGTATAAAAGGGGTAAAATTTATAGTCCTGAGTGACAATTTTATGTAACAAGGCATGAGAATGTAAAATTCCATTCAAATTCACTTCTTAATCACTATTCATGAAAACAGCATTTCTCAGCTAGGAAAGCTAACAGTGGTATTACATGGTGATATTATTTCAGAAGAGTTGTCTATGATGCAGAATATCTAATTTTTTCACACATTAGTAAGGACTATATAAAATTTAGCATTTAATTTACATTCTATACACAATATTTTAAAGGGCAAGAGTAAGTATTTTTTGAAATACTAACCTAAATTAGTTTCAAAGCAAAATTTAATATACATGTACTTCTTTTCTTTTAATACTTTCCAAATATAATAACTTTTCCAAAAAAATAGTATGTCTTGATATATTAAGAAACAAACACTACTATTGCTGCTTTAGTAAAAAAGGAAACTGGAGCATGGAATTGCATAAATGATTTTTTGAAGGGAATCCAAATAAAGTATAGGGTAGAGGAACCATAATATAGCCACAGGATTCCTCCTTTCAGTGCTTGATGCTTTTGTTTTAAATATTAAAACCAGTAGAACAGCCTAATAACATCCTATGCAAGCAAGGAAGATGTTAACTGCACTGTTTTCACGACCTTAAGGAATCACAGTTGAGGCAAAACCATGCAATTTAATTCCCTGTCTTTATGGATAAGGAAATTTAAGTTTAGAGGCATTGTGACTTGCCCAAGGCCATAGTATGTATAGGGAGCACAGAGAAGAATCAAGCTCAGGTGTCCCTTATCCCTCATATAGTGCTGTATCCACTATGATTAAAATGAACAAATTTAACCCCATTGCCAGATACTCTGATCCTTTAGTTAATTAGATTCATGGTAAACAGAGTTTTGGTTTTGGCTTTGGTATGTTTCAAACATAATCTGCACATGAAGCATTATTTTCACCTATCTTTTATACTTAAGAGGGAACATAAGTTTAATAATTAGTTTTACCTAATTCAGAAATAGAACGAAATATCTGCTACTCTTCACATCTGATTCTCCACTTATTTATTTTGTAACAAAATAGCCACCAAATCTCATATTTCTGCAGGATAGCCATCTAAAGCAAATGTCAGCAATCTTTTGCTGTAAAGACATGGGGAGCAAATGTTTTTGTAACCACACAATTCTGGTATAACTCCCAGGGTTTGTAGCCTGAAAGCAGCCATAAACAATATGCAAATGAATAAAAGTCACTGTGGTTCAATAAAACTTTATTCACAAAAAACAGGTCATTGACCCTTGGGCTGTAGTAGTTTGTTGGCCCTGATCTAAAGCATGGTGACTGCAGAATGAAAGACCAAGGTGAATGCTGTGGCATTTTGGATTCAGGAGTATTTCAGTTAAGGCTGAGAGTTCCAGTTTTCCAAGTGATACCTAGAGACCTGCTGAGTTGACAAACTTTTTAAAAAATAAAACTTCTTAACTTTAGAAAAGAAATCTGAGAAAAGCTATCTTTGTGTTATCATTCCTTCATATTTTTAGGAGAGAAAACTGAAGAATTAGACAATATAGAGAGTTGAAACTTTTTTTTAGCTGTGCCATGCAGTTTGTGTGATCTCAGCTCTGTGACCAGGGGTCAAATCCGCACCCTTGGCAGTGAAAGCATGAAGTCCTAAGCACTGGATCAACAGAGAATTCTCTATAGGGTTTAAGCAACAACACATTGTCTACTTTCTTAATTTAAAGCTTTCCAAACCTTTGACACTCACACCCAATTGTCTCATCACTCATCTTTGTCTCTTCAGAGTCCCAGGGAAACACCAATAAAAGAATTCAAATCAAATTAGTGTATGTAACAAAAAAGATGGAGACTCACAGATGTAGAGGACAAGCTAGTGGTTACTAGTGCCTGGAAAATCCATGAACGGAGGGGCCGTTCATGGGCTGCAGCCCATAGGGTCGCTAAGAGTCAGACATGACTGAGCAACTTCACTTTCACTTTTTACTTTCATGCATTGGAGAAGGAAATGGCAACCCACTCCAGTGTTCTTGCCTAGAGAATCCCAGGGACAGGGGAGCCTGGTGGGCTGCCATCTATGGGGTCGCACAGAGTCGGACACGACTGAAGTGACTTAGCAGCAGCAGTGAGGTGGAGGAGGGGCAGTATCAGAGGAGGGGACAAAGAGGTATAAATTATTAGGTACAAAATAAGCCACAGAGATATATTATACAACACAGGGGATATAGCCAATGTTTTATAGTAACCATAAATGGATTATAACCTTTAAAAACTGTGATTCACTCTACCAGTCCATTTGAAACAAATAATATTGAACAGCACCTACGCTTCAATTTAAAAGAGAAAAGAATTTAAAAAGGTATAAACCCACAAGGTTACAGAGAACTGGAGTGAAATGAGGGGTCAAAATTCTAATTGTATGTTTCTAAGATGGGAAGCAGAAGGAGCGATGGTGACTTAGATTAGTGGAGGAGGCTAAGTACTAGAGGAGGAGGGCCTGGAAGAGAGATGGGCTGATCTCAACCTCAAACTGCAAAATATTAGGGAGACTCAGCACTTTGAAGGCCAGCATCGAGGCAAATAGACAAGGAAGTTAAGATGTGAGGCATGGAAGCAAAGATTGGTTTAAAGTTTGCATATGAAATGTGTAGTTGCCTTCTCCCTACCTCTGTGGTCTCAACTCTCTCACAGACTCACATTCCTTCAGTGTCTCCGTAATCAGTAGGAAATGGATGTTTACTTGGAAGTAATGAACCTGAGAAGATTAGGGCTCAAGGCTCTCCATTCTGATGGGGAGCTGGAGAGGGGTGGGACAGAAAACAAGGAAGTCAAGTTACAAGAATAGTGAATTTGAAATCTTCCACGCTTCCTTGCTTATCTGGCTCTTAGAACACCAGTCATAAACCCAGGGAGACTTCTCCTGAGGAACTAATAGTCCTGGAAAACAAGTTAGAATCTCACCCCACTATATCCTAATATATGAGAGTCTCAGCCACTCAAATTCTCAAAACTCAAGTTAAGGCCATATGGATTATGACATCTGGAATGACATGGTGAGAATAAAACATCAAACAATGAAAAATCTGGGTCCTAGAGCTCAGGATAAAGATCATTAGAATTATTGGAAAAGAAGAATTATTCAATATTAATTAAATATTTAGAATGCATCAAGTGCTAAGATAAGCCTTTTAAACATATATGTACTATTTTACTCTCAATGACAACCTTGTGGAATGATTATAACCACCTTTGATTCATCAGTTAGTAGCTGAGACCAAAAAAATATTTCTCCATCTTTCTTCTACAAACTCCCCTCCCAGCCCCCAGAGCTCCTCTCAGCTTTTCAGCATTTTATTATTGTATGTGCTTTGTCAGCTAAAGATCACCAATTATTGCAAGAAAATCTCTGACATAAAAAGAAGACACCAAATAAAACATTACAAACCAAAAAGAAAACACAAAAACAGGAACCTAGAAGAAACAGACCTCACACAGGAGATAGAAAGAAACTTACATTTAATAGCATCAAAGAGATAACAATATTTATTACATCTCCAAAATGGGAATAGAATGCTATTATAAAAGTTTGACAGTGACTATAAATCAAAGGTAGAAAGATAAAAGAGAAAATCTCATAAATTACAATAAAGAAGCAAAAAAGTGAAAAATAAAAAAGTCAGAAGATTGATCTGAAATGACCAACATCCAAGAAAGAGAGTTTTTTAGAAAGACACAAAAGACAAGGGAGTTAAATTATCAAAGAAGCAACAAAAGAAAATTTTGAGGCAATTATAAATATTTTTAAAGAAATTCATAAAGTGTCGAGCATATTTTAATATTTTCTAGTCTGCAGTTCTTTTATACATAAAGAATGGCTGCAATAGGGATCAGAAAATGTGATACTATTAAAATTTAGAGCAATTTTAATATGTTGACAAATGAAATAAATTATGGGTAACAAAGAGGCTAACTTTAATCTACTCTGCTTTAGTCATATTGGAAATGGGATACTATATTCTGTATCATACTTTCAAGGGACAGATATTTCAAGGGTGAAGTCATGGAATAAGCAATTTACTGTATCAATTATTTCCCTGCTGTGTGTGGAATGTGCCCAGTCACTCAGTCATTTTTGAGGCTTTTTCCACTCCATGGACTATATCCTGCCAGGCTTCTCTGTCCGTGGGGTTTCCCAGGAAAGAATACTGGAGTGGGTTGCCATTTCCTACTCCAGGGGATGTTTCTGACCCAGGGATTGAACCCAAGTTTCCTGAGGCTGCTGCATCAGCAGGCAGATCGCTTACTGCTGTGCCACCAGAACCTGCCTGGCAATGCAGGAGCCACAGGAGGCTTGGGCTCAACCCTGGGTCGGGAAGATCCCCTGGAGGAGACGATGGCCCTCCACCCTAGACACTCTTCCTGGGGAACGCCATGGACAGAGGAGTCTGGCAGGCTATAACCCATGGGCTCACAAAGGATCCAGCGTGAATGAGCGACTGAACAGCCACAACAACAAATATTTATTGGTAGGTAACAAACCACACCAAAACTTTGTGGGTTCAAACAACAGTCATTCCATTTGTTCATGATTCTGGAAATTAGCAATTTGAGCTAGGCTCAGCCAGGCAGTTCTTCTGCTGGTCTTGTCTGGGGTCATTCAAGCAACTACAGTCATCTGGTCTCTAGACTGGGACTGGAGAGCTCCTTTGTGTGTCCTCAGATTGCTGGTGACTGACAGCTGAGCAACTCTCACCCTCAGGGAGATCACCCCAGGCTTCTTCACATGGATGTCTCGGATTCCAAGAAAGCGAGACTAGAGGCAATGAGACCTCTTTGGAATTATATTTAACTGTCTCATAACTTTACTTCTATCATATTTTATTGGTCAAAGCAGGCTACAAGGCCAACCTGGATTCAAAGTGGTGGAGCAATGATGTCCCTCTATTCTTGTGACAAGTTACAAAGGCATGCGCATAGAGGGATGGGAAGAAGCTGTGTCCGGTACTTTGTAATCTGCTGTATTTACTCTGAATGACGCCATATGAAGACTGCTTGAAAAATTAGGCTGTTAGCCGGCAGTACAGTGTATTAGCTGTGGTCATTAGTTTTGACATTTGACGTGTTGTCATGTGGAGAGGACATAACACTTATTTTTTATGGACCCTAGAGATCAAATGAAATAGGTGTACAGAAGTTTCAGAGAGTCAATTTCTGAACAATATGAGAAGGAATTTTTTTTTTAATTGTGAAATGCTCAGTCAGAGGATGGATTCAGGTGTATGGGGAGCACTGTTTCTTTAGGACGTGGCAGAAAGGATCTGTTATAGGAAGACAGCTATATGGCTTTTAGTGTGTTTTTCAATACTGGATTCTGACCTGTCTTTACAATCTGTAGAGAATATAATAGAGTGATGAGGACTAAATATTGTGTTTGGGAGTAGCCTGTGAATAAGCAACTCACTTCAGTATTTGGATGCATCATTGACTCAATGGACATGAGTTTGAGCAAACTCCGGGACATAGTGAAGGACAGGGAAGCTTGGTGTGCTGCAGTCCATGGGGTTGCAAAGGGTTGGACATGACTGACTGAACACCAACACACTCGTAGCCTAAGTTTATAAACAGAAAGAAGAGCCAAAGAGAGGCAGACCCTGAAACTCTAGGTGGGGAGGAAGAAGAAGTGGTGCCACAGAAAGGAGTAGCAGAGAAAACTTAAAAACAACAGGTCAGCGTCACTGATTTCACACAGTGTGTTACCTCGGCGTTCGCTTCGCATGGAAAATTTTGTACTGTATTTAGAATATCTATTTCACTTCATTCCTCTCTGATACATAAATCTTTTTCATCTGAAATTTCTATTTGTGAAGTTATTGCTTGGTTTCAGAGTTATTCAGACTCAAATGGCTCCCTCCCCTCAGTTTTCCATTTATAATACCATCCTAACTAGTATATCTTTCCTGAGAGGATAAATTACCACAGCTGTGGGTTTAAAAATCTATGGTTACCTTCCAGCCTCCTGAATTTTTAACTGAGTTTATATTCAGGCTCTTCTGAGAGAAATATGACTAAATAACCAGGAGAAGGCTGCATTACCTAATCCAGTGATACATTAGTGGCAGGGTGAAACCAAACTCTAGCCCCAGTAAGCACGGTAGACAGTTTCCTGGAGACTCTTCTGTTTCCTATTTTTCTATTTACCTCTTCAGTTCAGTTCAGTTCAGTCGCTCAGATGTGTCCGACTCTTTGGACCCCATGAATCGCAGCACGCCAGGCCTGCCTGTCCATCACCATCTCCCGGAGTTCACTCAGACTCATGTCCATTGAGTGGGTGATGCCATCCAGCCATCTCATCCTCTGCCGTCCCCTTCTCCTCCTGCCCCCAATCCCTCCCAGCATCAGAGTCTTTTCCAGTGAGTCAACTCTTCACATGAGGTGGCCAAAGTATTGGAGTTTCAGCTTTAGCATCAGTCCTTCCAAAGAACACCCAGGGCTGATCTCCTTCAGAATGGACTGGTTGGATCTCCTTGCAGTCCAAGGGACTCCCAAGAGTCTTCTCCAACACCACAGTTCAAAAGCATCAATCCTTCAGTGCTCAGCTTTCTTCACAGTCCAACTCTCACATCCATACATGACCACTGGAAAAACCATAGCCTTGACTAGACGGACCTTTGTTGGCAAAGTAATGTCTCTGCTTTTTAATATATTTTCCTCTTACGTGGTACTAACTTCAATAAGATAACGGTGAAAAGTAACTGATACTGAGACGCCACATTCTTATGAATCCTGCCCTACTCACATAGTCATAAGACCTTTATAAATTTAGTATTTGAAAGACCACAGAAAGAATAAAAACAAAACTGTCAGTAAAAGATTAATTATAAGAAATCTTTTCAAATAGAATCATGAAGTCTGCAGGTAAAATGGGTCAATGTAAAAGAATTGTATAAGTGGAAGACATTATGTGCAGACAAGGTAAGAATTGGGTTTGTTCCACCCTCAGATTTAACACTGAATGATGTGTGATGTGAGTGTGTCACTTTAGTGAGGGGGCTTAAGGCAAAAGGAGGGAATGGCTTGGCTGGAAGAATTCATGGATTTATCCAGCGCCTTCCTCCAGCCTTCTGGAGATGGGTCAGTGAAAGGATGCGCTCATGTGCTGCCTGCCTAGGTTTTTCTACCTGGAAACCCTCTGCAGGCACAATGGACAATCATTCCCTTGAGGTGTTTCTAGCCACGTAGCTGTGTGTCCTACTACATCCATCATTAACATTTGTCTACATTCTTTAAACTGGACTATGTCTAAGAAATTAAAATTCTTCCTTCCAAATTATTCCACTACAGCATTCTTTTATGACAAGGTAATAGAAAAAGCAAAAGAATACTAGAAAAACATCTATTTCTGCTTTATTGACTATGCCAAACCCTTTGACTGTGTGGGTCACAATAAACTGTGGAATTTCTGAAAGAGATGGGAATACCAGACCACCTGACCTGCCTCTTGAGAAATCTGTATGCAGGTCAGGAAGCAACAGTTAGAACTGGACACGGAACAACCAACTGGTTCCAAATAGGGAAAGGAGTACATCAAGGCTGTATATTGTCACCCTGCTTATTTAACTTATATGCAGAGTACATCATGAGAAACGCTGGGCTGGAAGAAACACAAGCTGGAATCAAGATTGCTGGGAGAAATATCAATAACCTGAGATATGCAGATGACACCACCCTTATGGCACAAGGTGAAGAGGAACTCAAAAGCCTCTTGATGAAAGTGAAAGAGGAGAGTGAAAAAGTTGGCTTCAAGCTCAACATTCAGAAAACGAAGATCATGGCATCCGGTCCCATCACTTCATGACAAATAGATGGGGAAACAGTGGAA
>SJYQ01000654.1:91520-129101 GCA_006410935.1 Redunca redunca | reverse complement strand
AGAGGAACTCAAAAGCCTCTTGATGAAAGTGAAAGAGGAGAGTGAAAAAGTTGGCTTCAAGCTCAACATTCAGAAAACGAAGATCATGGCATCCGGTCCCATCACTTCATGACAAATAGATGGGGAAACAGTGGAAACAGTGGCAGACTTTATTTTTGGGGGCTCCAAAATCACTGCAGATGGTGATTGCAGCCATGAAATTAAAAGACGCTTACTTCTTGGAAGGAAAGTTATGACCAACATAGATCTTCAAAAGCAGAGACATTACTTTGCCAACAAAGGTCCATCTGGTCAAGGCTATGGTTTTTCCAGTGGTCATGTATGGATGTGAGAGCTGGACTGTGGAGAAAGCTGAGCGCTGAAGAATTGATGCTTTTGAACTGTGGTATTGGAGAAGACTCTTGAGAGTCCCTTGGACTGCAAGGAGATCCAACCAGTCCATTCTAAAGGATATCAGCCCTGGGTGTTCTTTGGAAGGAATGATGCTGAAGCTGAAACTACAGTAGTTTGGCCACCTCATGTGAAGAGTTGACTCATTGGAAAAGACTCTGATGCTGGGAGGGATTGGGGGCAGGGGGAGAAGGGGACAACAGAGGATGAGATGGCTGGACGGCATCATGGACTCAATGGACATGAGTTGAGTGAATTCTGGGAGCTGGTGATGAACAGGGAGGCCTGGCATGCTGCAATTCATGGGGTCACAAAGAGTCGGACACGACTGAGCAACTGAACTGAACTGAAATGAATCCATGTAGTGCCACATTATCCAGCTTTCTAAATGAGTCCCAAATTTGAACATTTACATAAATTTTACTTAAATATATATTATAAATATAAGAAAATATTTATATGCATTATATGTAAATTTTATTTAGAGGCATAAATATATACCCCAGGTCTCAAAGATCATTCCTGTTAACTACTGCATCCCTACTAGGATTTCCCACTTCCAATATTGGTGACATAGTTTCAGATCAACATACATAGTTCTCTCATTAATTTTAATAGCTTACACAATAATCTTCTATTCTACTTAATTATCTCTTCATTGACAGACATGTAGGATTTTGTTTTTTTACTCCATTACAATCAATGGTACAATGAATGTACATAGAGGTATACACTTAACACTGTTTTTTTACTATAGAGCATAATTTTGTAAGTGGAATTATTGAGCAAAAAACAAATTTACTTGCTAAACAAGACTCTATCAAATTTGTATTCTCATTAACAGTTCTTGAGAGGATCTTTTCTTCAATAATCCATTTCAAAATATTTAAAAATTTTTAACAATGATGGGTAAAAATATTTAACTGGTATTTACTTAATATTTTAGTGGAATAACCATTGCTACATAATCTTTGCCCATTTTTGAATTAGACTATCTTATTTTTTGTATTGATTTGTATCTAATGATTTGGATATTTATATTTGTGGCTCAACATAGATCTGTTATATTTGTTACAAATGTTTTTCCATTAATTTTTCCTATGAAAGTTCTTTGTGTGTTGTTTCCTAAATATACCTTGTTACCTGTTCCCACTCTATAGAGATAATCATCTGGAAATTTATTTTTTTTCTCATTTCTTGCTGTTTTTCAAAAATGTAATTTTAGCACATATGTATGTAAGCCTAGACATGGTGCTGAATTCTGCTTGTTTTTGAACTCTGAAAACATGGACCTGCACTGTTTGCATTCTTCTGTATCTTGCTTTCTTCAAAGAGGTATTTCCAAGTATTGATTACATGCTGATACTTATATCTGTAGTTCATTTCTTTTCAGGTATTTTTCTTATGCTCAAAAAACTTGCTAAATCCTATTTTTAATTATAGTTACACCTGTACTTTGTTGTGTTTTCTATGTGGGCAATAACACCATTAAGTAATGATTGTTCTATTTCATCCATTCCAATTGCTATCTCATTTATTTGTTTTTCTTCTTTAATTGTTCTTAGCCCTCTACGCGGTCATGTTCTGACAAACAAGCTTCCTCCTATGGAGCCCCACCTTCCCTTCACCTTCTACCCTGAAGTCCTTGGTTTGTGGTATTTGCCATTTTCAGTGATACAAATGATTCTTGGTAGTTTAGTTGTTAAGTCATGTGTGACTCTTGGGACCCCATGAACTGTAGCCTGCCAGGCTCCTCTGTCCATGGGATTTCCCAGGCAAGAATACCAGAGTGGGTTGCCATTCACTTCTCCAGCAGATCTTCCTGACCGAGGGATTAAACCCAGGTCTCCTGCAATGCAGGCAATCTTTTGCATTGCAGGCAGATTCTTCACGATCAGAGTCATCTGGGAAGCCCTTACCATGGTCATTTTCAAGCTACCAACAGTATCTTGGAGGTGGAAAGAGGGAGAAGACTTCCTAAAGGACTCTCTTTGAGTCTATGAGTAGGGTCTAGCGAGTCCATCAAATTGTAGGCACTTTAGTCTTGTCCCTAGCCTCTTTTTATAATTCAGTCAGATGATTGCTGTACGTTTTTTTCTTTTTCTTTTTTTAATAGATAACTTTGATAGGTTAGAGAGTTCTCTTCTGTCTCAAGTTTGCTATTTTTCATTTTTTTTTTTTTTTAATATTCCAGTAGGTTTTCTGTACCTAGTGAGATGATCTTTTCCTTGTTCCTTCCTCCTTTCTCTGCTAATATTTAAATGAAATTTAGAAATTTTCTAGTGTTGACACTCTTTATTTCTTGGGTAACCTAACTTGGTGATTATCTATTAATATTATCTTTATATCATGTTAGAGTGTATGTTAATGTTTTGTTTGGGGTGTTTTATCTGCATATAAGTGGTAGTTTATATCGGAGAAGGCAATGGCAACCCAAGCCAGTACTCTTGCCTGGAAAATCCCATGGATGGGGGAGCCTGGTAGGCTGCAGTCCATGGGGTCGCTAAGAGTCAGACACGACTGAGCAACTTCACTTTCGCTTTTCACTTTCATGCATTGGAGAAGGAAATGGCAACCCACTCCAGGGTTCTTGCCTGGAGAATCCCAGGGACGGGGGAGCCTGGTAGGCTGCCATCTATGGGGTCACACAGAGTCGGACACGACTGAAGCGACTTAGCAGCAGCAGCAGCAGCAGGTAGTTTATATAATACTATCTGGCACTGTAATACCTTTAGTCTTAACATAGTTTGGGAAGATTTTCTTCTTTATATGGTTGAGATTACACATGTTCTCAATTATCTGTTCCAAAAATATTTGATGGAATTTTCCTAAAAAGTTGATAGAGATTGGTGCCACTTTTTTAAGAAGAGTTTCAGTTAATAAGCTTAACTAATTAATATAGAAAACTTCAGGTTTGCTTTTTTTTTCATGCTTTTTGAGTCACTTTTGGTAAGGCTTTTTTTCCTAGGAATTTTCTATTTTTTGTATTACATATTTTTAATATAGATAAGTATTTCTTTGTGTTTTCTACCTTTTATCCTTTATTATATCCCTAATTATGCTCAGTTAAAACTGGACATGGAACAAAAGACTGGTTTCAAATAGGAAAAGGAGTACATCAAGGCTGTATACTGTAACCCTGCTTATTTAACTTATATGCAGAATACATCATGAGAAACGCTGGGCTGGAAGAAGCGCAAACTGGAATCAAGATTGCCAGGAGAAATATCAGTAATCTCAGATGTGCAGATGACACCACCCTTATGGCAGAAAGAGAGGAGGAACTCAAAAGCTTCTTGATGAAAGTGAAAGAGGAGAGTGAAGAAGTTGGCTTAAAGCTCAACATTCAGAAAACGAAGATCATGGCATCTGGTCCCATCACTTCAAGGGAAATAGATGGGGAAACAGTGGAAACAGTGTCAGACTTTATTTTTTTGGGCTCCAAAATCACTGCAGATGGTGACTGTAGTCATGAAATTAAAAGACGCTTACTCCTTGGAAGGAAAGTTATGACCAACCTGGTAGCATATTGAAAAGCAAAGACATTACTTTGCCAACAAAGGTCCATCTAGTCAAGGCTATGGTTTTTCCTGTGGTCATGTATGGATGTGAGAGTTGGACTGTGAAGAAAGCTGAGCACCGAAGAATTGATGCTTTTGAACTGTGGTGTTGGAGAAGACTCTTGAGAGTCCCTTGGACTGCAAGGAGATCCAACCAGTCCATTCTAACGGATATCAGCCCTGGGCGTTCTTTGGAGGAATGAAGCTAAAGCTGAAACTCCAGTAAATTGGCCATCTCATGTGAAGAGTTGACTCACTGGAAAAGACTCTAGCTGGGAGGGATTGGGGGCAGGAAGCGAAGGGGACAACCGAGGATGAGATGGCTGGATGGCATCACTGACTCGATGGTTGTGAGTCTGGGTGAACTCCGGGAGTTGGTGATGGACAGGGAGGCCTGGTGTGCTGCAGTTCATGGGGTCACAAAAAGTCGGACACGACTGAGTGACTGAACTGAAATGAACTGAACTGAACATGTATTACAAAATTCATGAAAAGAAATATAGAGAAAAACCTCTTTGTACAACTCTCTGCCAGCTTCTCTCCCTCTAAGTTCTCATTGGAGACGGTTTCTCTTATTAGAGACGTTCTATGCAATACCAAATATAAGTATGTTTTCCTTTTACTCTCACAAAATAATAGCATGTATTTTGCCTTCTTAAATTTAAAATGGTGGCAATTTTGTCAACACTGGACCTAAAAGGTTATATCTGATGAACATCAGAAACAGTTTGACAAATTTTCAACCAAGTCTATACGCTGTCTCAAACATATGCCAATGCCATTTTTCAAATGCTATTGCCAGCAATTTAAATCCAGGGAGGTAATATTTTATCATCATATTAAGTCCATTTTTCAATTAAAACAACAAATTATATCAATCTGTGGATAATATTATTTGAAAGTTGAAATATGCTAGTGTTTTGTCATCATAATGTACTGAGGAAGGAAATGTTAATTTAAATATAAATGTATATATAGACATGTATATATGTATATGTTGCTGTTGTTTAGTCACTAAGTCATGTTCAACTCTTTTGTAACCCCATAGACTGTAGCCCACCAAGTTCCTCTGTCCATGGGATTTCCCAGGCAGGAAAACCCATGGGCAGAGTAGGTTGCCATTTCCTTCTCCAGAAAATCTTCCAGACCCAGGGATCAAATCTGTGTCCCCTGCATTGGCCAATGGATTCTTTTCCACTGAGCCACCAGAAGCCCACATACATAAATACACTCATATTTTTCATAAATTGAGGCCAAGTACTATTCTCACTATGCCCCAGTTTCCTTTTATGGCAAATTTGAATGAAATAATCGAGATCACTTTCAGCTCTAAAAGTCTACTATTTTTATTATATTCTCAAAGCAATTCTTTCCCGTTAACTCAAATACAGTAGACAAAATATTGGAAGGATACTGTAATAAGTCTTTGCCCTCCTGGAGGAGGTGAATGATTGATATTTTAAAAGTTTTGTGATCACAGCAGTATCAGTGGTCTAAGCAATTGCCAGCCATAGGCTGTTTTGGAAAATATTATCACTGATATGATTCAGTCTTCTAAACTTCCCTTTTCCCTGCCTCTGGGTTCAAAATTGTAAATTCTTAGGATTTAGTTATCTGGAATTACTCAACCCAGCTTGAGTTTCCAGCCACCTCTGGAGCAAGGGGCTAGAGGTAGCAAGACATATAGAATAATTCTCATTGTTAGAACACTTCACTGTGAATTCAAGCTCTTCTGAAAAGAGGACACCATTGTTATGACCTTGGTATCTGTATCAACAGATCTTTATTCAGCCAGTATGAAAGGTGCTTGAAGTATAATTCTTTAATAGTAGGCATATCTTAGTTTTTATAATACATTAGGGAGAAAGTACTGAAAACCAACATTAAGTAAATATTTCTATTTCACAAGGGCAGTTCAACTGTAAATACTAAATTTGCAGTACTTTATTTCTACATACATAAAAATTATTGAATTTTCTTTTCAGTTTACTTTCTTGTATATATATGAAATTACTGCCAAAATGTTAAGTTTCACTCCTTGAAAAGATGTTGAAGTCTAATGGAAAATGGAGTAAGTGGTATTGATTTCACTGAGTCAAAGAATATAATTTCTAAGATAATACACTCATGTTTGTTATCATATAGCTACTTATTTAATGGGTATGGCAGTAGCTTGAAAATCAAGGCATGTTACTTTGCTTATCTATGAATAAGGACTAGTAATTTTGGCCTATGGAAATAAGAGATGGTGAAGGTTAAATAATATATTTAGAGGAATTTAGGAATAAAAGAAGTTGAAAAGGTGACATTGCAAATGGTTATTCATAGCCTAGCTTTTCCTCAATAGTTTTATCAGGTGATTGCTAGCTTGTGAGGTCTCTAAGGACTGGAATCAAATTCTTATCACTTATTTTCCCCAGAAATTGTGGCAAATGATCAATGCATCTGTATTTGACAGAAGAAAAGTGATCCTAGGGGAAAAAAGAAATGGGGTTACAATACAAAATATACTTAAAATGAGACTAATAAAGCCATAATTGCAAAGGTGAACTGGCATAGGAACTCGACAGGAATGCACACACAGAGGAAACAGAATCAGGGGAAGTGGAGATCATAGTCTGGCTGGGCCAGACAACAAGCACACGCAGGAGGGCATGACCAGCGCTCTGTTACCCTAGGTAACTGTTAATCATCTTCCTGTCTTTGTGCCAGCCTGTCACTCTCTTCTGATTCTTTGAAACCATACAGATTCTACAATAGTCCAAGGAATATTTCTCTTTTATGGCTTTGAAGCTTTAAATCATATTCGGTTGATATTTGACATAGTTGTTGACAGCCTAAATGGATTTTTTAATAGTGTAGCTTAGATAAATCTTCTGTTGTAGGGAAGCCAAAAACATTTTTATGGCTAACTCTAGCTTAATAAGCAGCAGAGCTTTAAAAAATGTAACCATTTAATTTTTAGTATGGATTGGTTCCTTTTGCTAATTAAAAACAAACATTTTGTAAAACTGCCAACATATTAATCAAAAGAGTATAGGGTTATGAACGTTAGGCATTTAAAAATGTTTTAAACCTTTCTGAGGTGGAATAGTGGGATAAAATTAAAATAGATGGAAACAAGGCCCTTAACTGCCTATTCCCAGTGTAAAGCAAAGGTCATATATATAACGTTCACTTAGGGCCAAAATAAATTTCAGTAGATTCTAAGGGTTACATGAGGTAATATATATCTAAATGTTGTATCACTACATTAACATGTAGGACTAGGAAATAAAAGAACTATCTTTTGCCTAGGCCTCAAAATTCTTGCTATTAGTCAAGATTAATAAATGATTCAAATTGGTTCCATTTTTCTCATTAGTAGCAGTGCTAATATGCTGCTCTTAGGTCAGAATAACAATATATTATAGCTATAACTTTTTGGTTTTGTTTTGTTTTTTGGCAATTTAGAGCTAGAAACTCACTGTGTTAGCCAGAGACCAAATTTAAAAAGCCCCAAAGGAGAGTTTTCTTTCTTTTTGTGCCTAGAAGTCTGTGATTTGTAAGCTTCCAGACATAAGGATTATCAAGTATAATTATTTCAAGGGTCTTGAAATGATTGTGCTTTGTGCAGTTTGTTTAGTGTGCTGGCATTTCATCCACTTCTATTATTTCTGTACAGCCAGAGATGTTCTAGGTTTTGTTTTTTTTTGCCATCTTAGTTATTGCATCAGTAAAACAGACATCAAATACTAGTTATCTTACATTGGTTTGAAATAAAAGTCAACATGTTAACAGTTTATCTTAATATTAACATCATGTATCTTACAGCTTTGCTAATGTCTTACTAATTTTTAACATAAAATCCTGATATACATGTGTTTGTATAATATTATCAATATATTATGTCATCCTAGCGGCTTTCTTGGTTTAATTGGAATATTAAGAATGATCAGACAGCAAATGAAACCACAAATGATCCCCAATAGCCAAACCAATCTTGAGAAAGAAGAACAAAGCTAGATGAACCATAATTTCTGATTTCAAAGTATATTACAAAGTTAAAGTAATCAAAATAAGGCAGTTTTGCCATAAAAACAGATACGAAGATCATTGAACAGAAGAGAAAGACCAGAAACAAATGTATGCGATTAATTGTCAACAAAGGAGCCAGGAATATAAAATGGAGAAGGGATAGTCTTTTTGATAAATGGTACTGGGAAAACTGGATGTTCTGTGCTTAGTTGATCAGTCATGTCTGATTCTTTGCGACCCCATTTACTGTAGCCCCCCAGGCTCCTCTGTCCATGGGGATTTTCCAGGCAGGAATACTACAGTCGGATGCCAAGCCCTTCTCCAGGGGATCTTCCCAATTACCCATGGATTGAACCCAGGTCTCCTGCATTGCAGTCAGATTTTTTACCATCTGGGCTACCAGGAAAACTGGATGTCCACATGCAAAAGAAGGAAACTGATCTCTATCTTACACCATATTGAAAAATCAATTTCAAATGTTTGATAAAGATTTGGACATAAGGTCTAAAAACTTAAAAGTCCTAGAAGCAAACACAGAGGGTAAGCTCTTTGACACTGGTCTTAGCAATAATTCTTTTGGATTTGATGCCAAAACCAGAAGTCAACAGAAGCAAAAAAAAAAAAAAAAAACCCAAATAGGACTACATCAAATTAAAAAGCTTCTGCCCAGCAAAGGAAACCATCAAAAATAAGGCAACTTATGGAATGGGAGAAAACATTTGCAAACCACATGTCTGGTTAGAAGTTGATATCCAAAATATATAAGGAAGGCACACAACTCATTAGCAAGTAAGCCAAATAATCCAATTTAAAAATAGAAGATCTGAACAGACTTTATTTTTCAAGGAAGACATACAAATGGCCAACAGGTCCATGAGGAATAGCATCACTAATTATTCAGTTCAGTTCAGTCGCTCAGTCGTTTCCAACTCTTTGCAACCCCATGAATTGCAGCACGCCAGGCCTCCCTGTCCATCACCATCTCCCAGAGTTCACTCAGACTCACATCCATCGAGTCAGTGATGCCATCCAGTCATCTCATCCTCTGTTGTCCCCTTCTCTTCTTGCCCCCAACCCCTCCCAGCATCAGAGTCTTTTCCAATGAATCAACACTTTGCATGAGGTGGCCAAACTACTGGAGTTTCAGCTTTAGCATCATTCCTTCCAAAGAACACCCAGGGCTGATCTCCTTCAGAATGGACTGGTTGGATCTCCTTGCAGTCCAAGGGACTCTCAAGAGTCTTTTCAACACCACAGTTCAAAAGCATCAATTCTTCGGTGCTCAGCCTTCTTCACAGTCCAACTCTCACATCCATATGTGACCACTGGAAAAACCATAGCCTTGACTAGACAGACCTTAGTCGGCAAAGTAATGTCTCTGCTTTTCAATATGCTATCTAGGTTGGTCATAACTTTCCTTCCAAGGAGTAAGCGTCTTTTAATTTCATGACTACAGTCACCATCTGCAGTGATTTTGGAGCCCCCCAAAATAAAGTCTGCCACTGTTTCCACTGTTTCCCCATCTATTTCCCATGAAGTGATGGGACCAGATGCCATGATCTTCATTTTCTAAATGTTGAGCTTTTAGCCAACCTTTTCACTCTCCTCTTTCACTTTCATCAAGAGGCTTTTTAGGGAAACTCAAATAAAAACCAGAATGAAAACCTTCTTATCACCTTACACCTTCAAAAATTATTACCAAAATGACAAGAGATGACAAATGTTGGTGAAGATGTAGAGAAAAGGCAATCATGGTAAATGGTTGGTGGGAATTTAACTGGTATACCTCTGTGGAAAATACTATGGAGGTTCCTATATTAATTTTTAAGAAATTAAAAATAGAAGTACAACATGATCCAGCAAGTCCACTTCAGATATATATATATATATATATACACATCTTGAAATCACTATCTCAAGGAGATTATCTTGGAGGTAAGATATATTTATATCTTGGATATATATGTGTGTGTGTGTGTGTGTGTGTGTATATATATATATATAATGAAATCACTATCTCAAAGAGGTTATCTGTGTTTCCACATTCAGTATAAAAAGGCTTCCCTGGTGGCTCAGTGGGTAAAGCATCTGCCTACAAGGCAGGAGACCCAGGTTTGATCCCTGGGTCGGGAAGATCCCCTGGAGAAGGAAATGGCAATCCACTCGAGTACTCTTGCCTGGAAAATCCCACGGACTGAGAAGCCTGGTAGGCTACAGTCCATGGGGTCGCAAAGAGTCAGACACGACTGAGCGACTTTCCCATATACATATATATATACATATATATAATGAAATCACTATGTCAGAGAGGTTATCTGTGTTTCCACATTCACTGCAATATTAATCACAAAGGTATAGAAATAACCTAAATTTCAGTCAATGCACGAATTGATAAAGAAATGTGATATATTTATGAATATTAATATGGGTATTAAATATTATTAACTTGCCTTTTGTGATAATATAAATGAAACTGGAGAGCACTATCCTAAGTGAAATAAGCCAGACAGAAAAATTCAATTACAATATAGTTTGACTATATGTGGAATCAGAAAATAATAAAAGTCAAACTCATAGAGATTAGAATAATGGTTGCTAGGGTCTGGGATTGAGGGAAGTAGGGATAGGTGTTAAAAAGGAATAAACTTTAGCTATAAGATGAATCTGGGTCTGAGGATGTAATGTATAACATGGCAACTATAGTTGACAATGTTGTATTGTGCAATTAAAATTTGCTGAGAGGTGAACTTAAAATTCTCAAATAAACTCCACAAAACACAAATATGTGAGTTAATGGATATATTAATTAACTCAGCGGGAATCCTATCACAATGTACAATGTTATTTCACTGGTCAATTAAACCTCCCTAAAGCTGCAAACAACAAACAAAAGGAATGATCAGACATATTTTGACTTTGTTAATCCTATTCTTTCAAAAGATTGTGCTGTGAAAGTCATAAAATTCTTAATGAATGAGTGGTCACTCAGTTGTGTCCGTACTGAACTTAATTTTTCTTAATAAATAAAGCTAGCTTACTAGTAATGATCATCAGTTAAATGATGAACTCAGTGCAGTTAATTCAACACACTGAATTCGAGAGAACATTCCCTTTCTTTTCAGAGAACTGATAAGTTTCAAGTGCTCGTAGTTTGGCCTACATAACATTTACAAGTTTTAAGCACTTTGAAATGACGCGAAGATGCAGATGGAGTTTGGCCTGAAACTTGAACTACCATATAGATCTGTCTGCTTCCTCCTGATTGTTAGTTTTTCCCTGTACTTTTGCAGAACTATGAAGGTGAAGATCACTAGACTCTCATTTTCTTTTTGTTGATGGAGCCACTGAAAGCCCCAAACCACCACAAAGTCAGGAAATGCAAAGTGTGGTCGCTTTCCACAACCTATTATGAAACAAAATTGCTTAGTCTTCTTGCGTTATGTGAGGTTTCAGATATTGATCCGGAGCATACATCATCAACAAGCAAACAAGTGAATGTGGCCCTCGTCCCCCACCCTTTATTCTTCATAATAATCAGCCAGATATTAGAGCCAGCCACAGAATTCTCTCTGCACCCCCCAAAAGATTAGTATAGGTGCCCCACAAAAAACAGCGTTTTTTATTATTGTATATTATTAATGTGCAGTTTATTTTTGTGATGAGACTCTAAAACTACTTAAAAAAGAAAGGGTGACTATAGTTCTGTGTTTGGCAAATACAAGTGTAAACAATAAACAATTAACAGTGCTCCAACTTGTACAATATACTCAGTTTTGGCTGTTGGAAAGTAAGGTCATTTCATACATACCACTGAATAGAAATGGTCTTTATTTACTCCCCCAAAATCGCACTTACATTTTGCCAATTAATGCAGCTCTCCAAGTAAAAATGTATAGGCTAAAATAATCTTCCATTTAAAATATTTTTTTTTTGGCCAGAGCATCATTTAAACTTTTCATATTTTCTTCAGAAATAACTTCTTCAATTTTCCCCTGAAATGATCTACCATATTTACAGCTATGAACTAAGATTATTAGGAGATGATTTGAAAGTTCTTTACAGTTTATCTAACGCCCCCAAAAGTCTGTGGTGCAAAAATACTAAAGGATTTAAATGTGTTCTTTGTTCTAGGATCACTCCCATCTTTATAAAAAATAAAACAAATTCAAGCCAAAATCCAAAACTAAAAATCCCAAACCAATTCTATAATTACAATGTAGTGGTTGGGCTTGTAGAGTTTGGAACCATGGCAACTTGGGTTTGAATCTCAGCTTTTCTCTGTTACCTTGGACAAAATATTAGCTTTTTAAATTTTTCAAATCATATGTAAAATTCTGGGCAATGACAGTGTCAATCTTGCAGATTCTTGGAAAGAGTCCATGATATGTCTGTTTAACAGAAGAGATGCCTTATAGGAGACAGTGGTTTTCAGGCAAACACCTGTTGGCTTTCATCGGACTTTATATTGTTACAAACTGATTCAGGTAAGTCCATCTCAAACTCCCACATTGAAGTTCTAACACTCAGAATGTGACTGTCTTTGGAGATAGGGCCTTTCAAGAGCTGAGTAAAGAAAAATGAGGTTAACTTGCTGCTAAGTCGCTTCAGTCGTGTCTGACTCTGTGCGACCCCATAGACGGCAGCCCACCAGGCTCCCCCGTCCCTGGGATTCTCCAGGCAAGAACACTGGAGTGGGTTGCCATTTCCTTCTCCAATGCATGAACGTGAAAAGTGAAAGTGAAGCTGTTCAGTTGTGTTCGACTCTTAGCAACCCCATGGACTGCAGCCCACCAGGCTCCTCCGTCCGTGGGATTTTCCAGGCAAGAGTACTGGAGTGGGGTGCCATTGCCTTCTCCAGAGGTTATCTTGGTGGGCCCTAATCCAGTATGACTAATGTCCTCAAAAGAAGAGATTTTTACACAGATAGATGAGTACACAGAGGAAAGAGAGAAATCAGCTACCCACAAACCAAGGAAAGATATCTCAGAAGAAATCAACCATGATAGTACCCTGATCTTAGAGATCTCAGAGGCTTGCAGATCTATGAGAAATTCAATGTCTGTTGCTTAAGCCTGAGATATTTTATTATGGCAGCCCTAGAAAACTAAAACATCTACCCTGACAAATCTCTCCTTTTGTTTTAGACCTACTGCAATGGACAGAAGAGTTGAGCTTTTGGCTAGGCTGTGATCATAGCACTTTCTAGCAGTAATAGTCATCTGTCCAGGCTATGCACAGGATCAATCAATGTCCTTCTGTAGGCTTTTTCTACTGAAGCAGGTAGCATGTTCTCTAATTATTTACTTTAGATTATGGACCAAGAGGGCTCACAGCACATGGACCTAAAACTTCTGGTAATCATATGCAGCAATGCAGGGATAAGCTTGAGAGGATATAGTACATATCCAGAGAAGCAAAGGTGAGAGGCAGAGAGATATACGGTTCCAGAGCTCTCCTTCAACTCAGCAATCCTCTTTAATTTTGTGAGCTTCTTTCCAAAACTTTTTTTCATTTTAAGTTGGGTTGCTTTTAGCTAAAAGAATACTGACTGTTATTTTGTTTGTTGTTATAAAATTGCACATATAGTTCCTTGAAGGGAAAAAGCATTCTTACATCAACAGAGTTGATATGTTATGGGTTTCACTATATCTTCTCAGTCCCCAAAATAAGATATGTCAAAGTCCTAACTTCCAGTACCTCAGAATGTGACTTTCTTTGCAAATAGAGGTTTTGTAGATATAATTAGTTAAGATCAGTTTATATTATAGGAGGGTAGGCCCTTAATCCAATATAACATATGTCTATAAGAAGATTACCATATGAAGAAGCAGAGACACAGGAGATGGTTTTTAAATGTAGGTATCATTTCACATTTTTAATAACACCAATGGTCTCTAATATAGTAGATTTTCAAAAATTACTTATTGAAGCTATTTTCATATGAGGGTTCAATTCCATGAGCAGAATGTCTTGTTTAAAATCTTGGATCACTCTGCCATTATGTATCAGAAGGGTGTATCTCTTGAATTGTTGGTTCTGAAGTTAGTCTTTATCTTTTTTCAGCTATTATTTTATTTCACTTTCCTATTTTTTTCGTATCATATTTTCAGTTTCAACATGCTATAAAATCAATTGAATGGAATATCCAAATGAATGAGCACATTTCAGGTTTGTAGTACAACAGGTTCTTATATCTGGGAACACTGTTGTACTGACAAAAATTGCAAAACATTTCCATAACTTTCTCTGAAAGAGTCATAGCAGATAAGTTATATATAATTAAGGGATGCACTCTTAAAGAATGTTTTTGGCTGATCATTATCATTTTGCTCTTTATGGACACATGAAAATGATAATATTCTAGGTTTTGATATCATATAGATGACAAGTAACTTATCATTGAAGAAAGAATATACATAATTTCACTGAACTGTTTATCATTTTGGAAAATATTTCAGAAAATCTTTTACATAATGGGAACATAAAAGTCTCTGGACTGAATTTCTGAAAGTCAGACTGAGGTTTAACTGCATAATAATTGTGATTTAGAACCAAATGTCTTTAGTTCTTAGCATTTCAGGTTCCTTTCTCATATATTGTCTTCAAAGCATCTCATCAAGGTAAATAAATGGAAAGTCATTTTTCTCTTCTCTTAGCAAGGTCTTACTTGCATGTGAAAGTACAGTCCTTTCTTTAAAAGGAAAATTTCATGGCCTAACTAGTCCTAAAATGAATACTTAAGCATAAGTCTAACTAATGCATTGTAGGGAAGACAGGCTATGATTTCCTCCCCTTAAGATGATGTCCTAATCATG
The DNA here is from genome assembly GCA_006410935.1 of Redunca redunca. Lineage (NCBI taxonomy): Eukaryota > Metazoa > Chordata > Mammalia > Artiodactyla > Bovidae > Redunca > Redunca redunca. Next base: position 114,319 of record SJYQ01000654.1, on the reverse strand, counting down.
CCATGTAGATTGAAAAACTGAGACATTTTGCCTTCCTTCAAACTGCTCACTTAACTAGCATTCAGAGAGCTTAGCATCTGAGTAAAACACAGGCTAAAGGGATGAGAAGAAAGAAAAGGAAGGAATCAAACCTGTATCCACTATAAAAGGAATCTAAAAGACTAAATGATTTAGTGGAAAATATTCTAAATTGCAGCTATACAAGGAAGACATTTTAAGATGAAACTCTATTTGGGGTTCATAACCTCACATCCACTAAACCCTGGATCCATAAACATATTTCAAGGGCTATGTGAACTTGTATGGGGAAAGATCACAACTTTATTTTCATTATCCTCCAACTGAAATTCATATTTCCTTCAATGATAAATGCAGGCACCAGTAGTAGCACTCCCTATAATTAAATCATCAGTAGAAATCAGAGATGGTTAAGACCACATTACAGATGTGATATCACCAACTATTGTTCATGCTCATCACTTCTTTGACAGTGATTCTACATGTTGTTAAGCCTTATTACTCAATGTGTTAACAGAGTCACACAATTAAAAAAATTAAATAGTTGCATTTTCAAATAATTGGTTTTGTTTGTAACCCCATTATTTTTAACCTCATTGCTTTGTTTTATTCATTTCAGACCATCATTTTCAGAACTTAGTCTGTAATCCATAGGCTAATACCAAAAGGTCCATAGGTGAAGAATCACTGATAGGCCAATACTTGTATTAAATAATTATAATCTGCAAAGATTTGTGTTTTAGACCAATTTCAAGAACAGAGTAAAAAGAATTAGGTGAAATTTTCCTAAAATTAGAAAATGGTATAATATTATAAATATTTTAAAAAATCCATATTGAAAAGAATATAATTAAATTAAACTTATAAAGTTANTGATGGGACCAGATGCCATGATCTTCATTTTCTGAATGTTGAGCTTTAAGCCAACTTTTTCACTCTCCTCTTTCACTTTCATCAAGAGGATTTTTAGTTCCTCTTCACTTTCTGCCATAAGGGTGGTGTCATCTGCATATCTGAGGTTATTGATATTTCTCCCAGCATTCTTGATTTCAGCTTGTGCTTCTTCCAGCCCAGCATTTCTCATGATGTACTCTGCATATAAGTTAAATAAGCAGGGTGACAGTATACAGCCTTGATGTACTCCTTTTCCTATTTGGAACCAGTCTGTTGTTCCATGTCCAGTTCTAACTGTTGCTTCCTGACCTGCATATAGGTTTCTCAAGGGGCAAGTCAGGTGGTCTGGTATTCCCATCTCTTTCAGATTTTTCCACAGTTTACAGTGATCCACACAGTCAAAAGATTTGGCATAGTCACGGAAGCAGAAATAGATGTTTTTCTGGAACTCTCTTGCTTTCTCGATGATCCAGCAGATGTTGGCAATTAGGTCTCTGGTTCCTCTGCCTTTTCTAAAACCAGCTTTAACATCTGGGAGTTCACAGTTCATGTATTGCTGAAGCCTGGCTTGGAGAATTTTGAGCATTACTTTACTAGCATCTGAGATGAGTGCAATTGTGCGATAGTTTGAGCATTCTTTGGCATTGCCTTTCTTTGCGACTGGAATAAAAACTGACCTTTTGCAGTCCTGTGGCCATTGCTGAGTTTTCCAAATTTGCTGGCATATTGAGTGCAGAACTTTCACAGCATCATCTTTCAAGATTTGGAAGAGCTCAACTGGAATTCCATCACCTCCACTAGTTTTGTTTGTAGTGATGCTTTCTAAGGCCCACTTGACTTCGCATTCCAGGATGTCTCGCTCTAGATGAGTGATCACACCATCGTGATTATCTTGGTCATGAAGATCTTTCTTGTACAGTTCTTCCGTGTATTCTTGCCATCTCTTCTTAATATCTTCTGCTTCTGTTAGGTCCATACCATTTCTGTCCTTTATCAAGCCCATCTTTGCATGAAATGTTCCCTTGGCATCTCTAGTTTTCTTGAAGAGATCTCTGGTCTTTCCCATTCTGTTTTTTTCCTCTATATCTTTACATTGATCACTGAGGAAGACTTTCTTATCTCTTCTTGCTATTCTTTGGAACCAAGACAGGCGGGCATGGTGGAGAGGTCTGACAAAATGTGGTCCACTGGAGAAGGGAATGGCAAATAACTTCAGTATTCTTGCCTTGAGAACCCCATGAACAGTATGAAAAGGCAAAATGATAGAATACTGAAAGAGGAACTCCCCAGGTCGGTAGGTGCCCAATATGCTACTGGAGATCAGTGGGAAAATAACTCCTGAAAGAATGAAGGGATGGAGCCAAAGCAAAAACAGTACCCAGTTGTGGATGTGACTGGTGAAAGAAGCAAGGTCCGATGCTAGAAAGAGCAATATTGCATAGGAACCTGAAATGTCAGGTCCATGAATCAAGGCAAATTGGAAGTGGTCAAACAGGAGATGGCAAGAGTGAACATGGACGTTCTAGGAATCAGCGAACTTAAATGGACTGGAATGGGTGAATTTAACTCAGATGACCATTATATCTACTACTGTGGGCAGGAATCCCTCAGAAGAAATGGGGTAGCCATCACGGTCAACAAAAGAGTCTGAAATGCAGTACTTGGATGCAATCTCAAAAATGACAGAATGATCTCTGTTCGTTTCCACAGCAAACCATTCAATATCAGAGTAATCCAAGTTTATGCCCCAACCAATAACGCTGAAGAAGCTGAAGTTGAATGGTTCTATGAAGACCTACAAGACCTTTTAGAACTAACACCCAAAAAAGATGTCCTTTTCATTATAGGGGACTGGAATGCAAAAGTAGGAAGTAAAGAAACACCTGGAGTAACAGGTAAATTTGGCCTTGGAATATGGAATGAAGCAGGGCAAAGGCTAATAGAGTTTTGCCAAGAAAATGCACTGGTCATAGCAAACACCCTCTTCCAAGAACACAAGAGAAGACTCTACACATGCATTTCCCCAGATGGTCAACACCGAAATCAGATTGATTATATTCTTTGCAGCCAAAGATGGAGAAGCTCTATACAGTCAACAAAAACAAGACCAGGAGCTGACTGTGGCTCAGATCATGAACTCCTTATTGCCAAATTCAGACTTAAATTGAAGAAAGTAGGGAAAACCACTAGACCATTCAGGCATGACCTAAATCAAATCCCTTATGATTATATAGTGGAAGTGAGAAATAGATTTAAGGGACTAGATCTGATAGACAGAGTGCCTGAAGAAATATGGACAGAGGTTGATGACATTGTACAGGAGACAGGGATCAAGACCATCCCCAAGGAAAAGAAATACAAAAAAGCATAATGGCTGTCTGAGGAGGCCCTACAAATAGCTGTGAAAAGAAGAGAAGTGGAAAGCAAAGGAGAAAAGGAATGATATAAGCATGTGAATGCCGAGTTCCAAAGAATAGCAAGTTATATGTATATATTATCAACTGGTGGGAGGGTAACTATCTTCTAATATAGCATGCTAACAGAATCCTAAATGCTGATCCTCTGTCAGAAAAGGAAAGTTTTCTTACCTCTTGCAGTCTGTCTGTAGTGTAGATATGTGTCTGTCAGAGAAAAGACAGTAAGTCTTTCCATTACTTTCACAATGCCTTTAAAGATACACATATGAAAATTCTCTCAGAGTTTTTGACACATTGAACATCAGCTTCTGCATTGTTTGCACATTTTTGTGAAGAAATTTTCCTGGGCAACATTGTCCACATGATGGAAACATAATTTTAAACAACAGGTGTCTTTCTGTAAGTCTAAGAAAAGAAAATCTTTAAATGTAGCATTGAATTTGGACCCCCACCAAGAAGATTCTCACCAATCTTCACTTTTTAGGGCATCTCTGCTTCTAGAAAATTTTCCACTTTCTATAATTTCTAAGGAATTATTGAAATGTTTCTTTCCTTGCATTTTGTTTAAGTGGACATAAAAATGTTTTTCATGTCACTATTGCAATTGAAAAAACTCTATAGGCAGTGAGAAACCACCAGACTGGTTCTGAAAAGGAAAATGAAGCATATTGAAAACAAAAATAAGCCCCAATATCAGTAACAAATTGATTGTTAGGTCAAGGAATAACAAACCAAATTTAAAAACTACTGGGCTTGAAAACAGGGCTAATAAATATTATTTATTTTAGGAAAATCATACTGTGTGACTGTCATTTGCATATTAATTATGATTTATATTTGAATGTGANAAAAAAAATTTTAAATTTATTTATTTTAATTGGAGGCTAATTACTTTACAGTATTCTATTGGTTCTGCCACACATCAACATGAATCCGCCACAGGCGTACACTTGTTCCCAATTCTGAACCCCCCTCCTCCTCCCTCCCCGTACTATCCCTCTGTGTCATCCTAGCAAAAGAGACACAGATGTATAGAACAGTCTTTTGGACTCTGTGGGAGAGGGAGAGGGTGGGATGATTTGGGGGAGTGGCATGGAAATATGTATAATATATAAGAAACAAATCGCCAGTCCAGGTTAGATACAGGATCCCTCTATTTTTATAATCAGGAAGACTTTTGTCTAACTCACCTGTGGAAACTTAGCTCATTGTTCATTTACTTGTTAGTTACTCTCTGAAAATATGTCATAAATTCCAACACAAACAAGGCAGGGACTGTATCTTTTGCCTTTCTTGCTTGCTCTAAGACATCTCAAAATATAATGATCCCTGATGAATGATCCTTGTATGAACAGATTTTTACCAAATGTAAGCTCTCCCTCACACATGATTTTATTCAATTCTTACTAAAACTCAGAAGTAGATGCTGTGGTGTTCTGGAGCCAGCCTGTCTCATCTCCTGAGAACTGATTGCTAAATTTTCAGAAATAATTTCAATAAAATTAAATATTAACCAATGTAACTTATAATCACATAAATTATATTTGAAACAAAGGTACTAAATACTCAAGACATTGTTTCCTAATTACTTCACCCACAAATTCTATCAATCAGGGAGTTTTTTTCCTCCTCCCCTAAGTAGTTATTATTACCCTATCTTTATTAATGGGAAAACTGAATCTTAAAGGGTGGGGGAAGTGAGTGACTTACTCAACACAATAGGAATTAGAGTGGGGCCTCTAACCCTTATATTCTCACTCTCACTTTAGGGGTTCTTTTTTTCTTTTGTTAGTCACATAGTCCACAAATATTGAACACTAATCAATAAGTGAAAAGCATTGTCACTGGAAATTTAGAATGAAAGTCTAACTCCCCCTTCATCCTTACTCTTAGCTGATGACTCGCTCTCCATACCATCAAGAACACAGAAACTGTCAGAAGAAAATGTACTCAAGGTCCTTCAATCACATTTGCATCCTTGCATCTGCCTGTCATCTTAGGTATGTTATCAGCATCATTTGATAGTGAGGACTACTCTTCTCTGACACTTCCTTCTCTGGTATTCTAGGAAATCACTGTACGCTAATTTTTCTCCTCACCTTTCTGGCTGCACCATCTCACTTGCCTTCCTTCTCATCTCACTGACCTCCAAATATTGGGCTGTGAATAGGGACTATCAGAAAAGATCATGATGCTGGGAAAGACTGAGGGCAAAGGAGAAGTGGATGACAGAGGATGAGATGGTTGGATGGCATCACTGACTCAATGGACATGAGTCTGAGCAAACTCCAGGAATTAGTGAAGGACAGGGAAGCCTGGCATGCTGCAGTCCATGGTGTTGCAAAGAGGTGGACATGACTTAGGAACTGAACAATGACAATTCCACATCTCATGACTTTATAGTCTGTCCTTCTGTCTCTTTATCTGCCTTCTTGACTATCTGTCAGATTTATATATCCCCATTTCGGAAATCTCTTCAGAACTCCAGATCTCTGTCCTTCACTGGCCCATTTGACATTTCCACTTAGATTTGATGTCTTAAATTTAACATGCTTAAGTTTAAGATGGAGTTCCTGATAAACTTGCCTATAACTTAAAGCTACATCAGCTCTTCCTATAGGCTTTTCATTTCAGGTCCCAAATCTTGATTCCTTTTTTTTCATTACCCTCCAAGACTACCTAAAAGCATATTCTTTTAGTAATATTTTTGCAATATATGTAGAATCTGCTGGCTTCCCAACACCCTCTTGGCCACCAGCCTGGCCTAACACGACCATTCAGCCTTTAGCTTGAACAGAGCAACAGCCTCTCAACTCATCTTTCACTCTCCCCTTATGCACCTGTAGTCTGTCACCAACACAGTAACCAAAGCGGTGCTCTTAAACCTTGTCAGAGCGTGCCACTTCTCTACCTGGAACCTTCCAGAGGCAACCCACCTCATCTGGAATAAAAGCTACCATCTGTACTGTGACTGAAAGATTCATCATGATTTGGGCCTCAGCATCTCAGTCCCTCCTGGACTCACCTCCCCCTGCCCGTGGCTCTCTGACCTCATGTCCTAATGCGCTTCCTCTTGCCTATTCTGCTAGTCTTTCAACACACTCAGCCGAAGGCCCTGTTGTTTGTTTTCTCCTGTATGCCTAGAATTTTCCAATTATGCTCATAGCAATGCTCTTGTACTTGAAAGTTGTACTGAAAGGTAACTGTCCCTGTGGCCTATTCAGGCCACTTCATCTAAAATTCAACATCCCACCTTCCCTCCTTCAGTATTTCATATCCCCTTCCTATGTCTTATTTTCTTCTCTTTTCTTTCTTTCTTTCTTTTTTCTTTCTTTTTTTTTTTTGTAGCATAATCACTGTCTTATAAAGCAGGGGTCCACAACCTCCAGACCACAGACTGTTACCTCCTGTCAGATCCTCCATGTCAGATCCTCCTGTCTAATCCATAGCTCAGAAATAAAATGCACAATAAATATAATGAGCTCAAATCATTCTGAAACCACCTCCCCCCGCCCCGCCCCGCCTCCCATCCCATTAATAGAAAACCTGTCTTCCATGAAACAAGTTCCTGGCACCAAAAATGTTGGGGAATGATGTTATAAGCTATGTTTAACTTTTTCATTTTCTTTGTGGAATATCCTTTTCTATAACATAATTTTCAGGAAATCAGGAATTTATTTTTCTTGCTTCTGTTTAGTATCTTATTCTAAAACCTAAAACAGTGTCTAAAGCATAGATGTTGCTAAATAAATATTTGTTGAATGAAAGATTAAATGGCAAGACAAAACATGGAAACTAAAGCCATGAACTACCCCAATTAGGTTGCTATTGATATAAAGAAGGGAAATTCAGCCAAGGTTTTTCAACTTATGTAGGAGTGATATATACTGAAGAAGTCAAGAATTCTGAGGTTTATTACCAGGTAATACCAAGTCAGAACAGGAAATATAGGCAATAACAGCTTTTGGATCCTCACTTAAGCACTGAACATTTGCCTTCATTCAGCAGCTCAGGGCAGGTCTCACCATTTTTCCTCCCTGCTTTCAGACAATGTATTTTTTTCTAACTGCAGAGTTTTTACTCTCTCATGTCCTTGACTTGAGCATAGCCCAAGTCCATCCACACCCACACCCTATTTCTGGCTTTATATATCAGCTTTCAGCTTCCTTGCTGTTTACTTTTCTCTCTTATACATAAGTCATAAATCATAAGAGATACAATCTTCTCTAGCAGGTATATTTACACTTTAGGTAACTGGTCAATCAGAATTGGCTGTTTTTGTTTCAGACACACTCCTAGATCACCATCTGGTAAATGGCAATAGTGTCTTATTTTACAAAAAATGTTTAAAATGTCAATTTTAATTGAAGATAAAATAATATTTCATTGACTCAAAAAATCTCTTTCAGGATTAATGGCTACTGCTAGTAATTTGGATTTAACATTTCCTTGATAATATCTTCTGCCAGGATGTGAGAGTTAGACTGTGAAGAAGGCTGAGTGCCAAAGAATTGATGCTTTTGAACAGTGGTGTTAGAGAAGACTCTTGAGAGTCCCTTGGACTGCAAGAAGATCCAACTAGTCCATTCTGAAGGAGATCAGTCCTGGGTGTTCATTGGAAGGACTGATGCTAAAACTGAAACTCCAATACTTTGGCCACCACATGCAAAAAGTTGACTCATTGGAAAAGACCCTGATGCTAGGACGGATTGGGGGCAGGAGGAGAAGGGGACGACAGAGGATGAGATGGCTGGATGGCATCACCGACTCGATGGCCATGAGTTTAAGTAAACTCTGGGAGTTGGTGATGGACAGGGAGGCCTGGCGTGCTGCGATTCATGGGGTCGCAGAGAGTCAGACACGACTGAACGACTGAACTGAACTAAACTGAACTGACAATATCTTTTAGACAATAAAGTAAGGAACACTGCCATTCTATTTCATTCATTCCATACAATAATTGGTAGTTCATACATGAACTACCACATTGAAGTGTTTACCATTATGTTTGAAAATATAATATACTCAAGACCAAGACTGAGTCCTAAGGACTAACTCTTTAACAGAGGCTATCAACAAGGAATGATTACTTAGAAAGAGTCATGGGCCAGTTATGGCATCCAGGCTGATATATTCAGTAAAATGTAATCATGTAAGAAGCATCAATATTATCTTCTAAAAAAGCACCATTATCACAATGCATGCTAGCGTAGTAAGTCACTCAATACTTATTTATTGAGCAAGTTTTATCTCCCTATACCAGTTCTAGACACCATGCTGTAGTGGTAAACAAAATCCATAGAGTCCTTGCTTTATGATGCTTAAAGTTTGAGGATGAGATAGACATTAAACAAGTAAATTAAAGAATTTCTGAGTGCTGTGAAGAGAATTAAAGTGCCAGGTGTTACTTTAGATTGGAAAAAAGTCTCTCCATGATGGGTATTAAGCTGAGATGTACACAACAAAATTATACCAGCCATGTGACTATTCAAGGGGGAATGCTACTGCATACAAGCCATGCCATAAACTCTGTAAATGTGAAGAGTTTAATGATAGTGTGACTAGATCATAATGGTGGAAATGTAGAGAAGATCAGACATTTAAATTGAGGATGTTAGATTATACTCTATGTAGGATAGGAAACCACAGAAAGTTCTTAAAAGATGAGTGCTGCTTCTGCTGCTGCTGCTAAGTCACTTCAGTCGTGTCTGACTCTGTGCGACCCCATAGACAGCCTCCTAACAGGCTCCTCGGTCCCTGGGATTCTCCAAGCAAGAACACTGGAGTGGGTTGCCATTTCCTTCTCCAATGTATGAAAGTGAAAAGTGAAAGTGAAGTCGCTCAGTCATGTCCGACTCTTAGCAACCCCATGGACTTCAGCCTACCAGGCTCCTCTGTCCATGGGATTTTCTAGGCAAGAGTACTAGAGTGGGGTGCCATTGCCTTCTCCAAAAAGATGAGTAGCATGATCTTATTTACTAAAATCAGTCTGGTTGCATTTGTTGTAGACACAAGAGGAAGATGGACTACAAATCTTTAGACTACCACATTCATCTATCATCCAGGTGAAAAGTTGAGGCCTAGACAAGTAAGGATAAGTAATGGACATAGAAAGAAAGGGGAGACTTAAGAGAGTTTTAGGGATCAAGTTGATGAAACTTGTTGATGAGTTGTACTTTCTAAATTAGAAAGACTGGATAGTAAGAAGTTTGAGTGTGTGTGTGTGTGTGTTCTGTGTATGTTTGGTCATGTCTGACTTATTGCAACCCCATGACCTGTAGACTGCCAGGCACCTCTGTTGATGGAATTCTCCAGGCAAGAATACTGGACTGGGTTGCCATTTTCTTCTCCATGGGATCTTCCCAACCCTGTGACTGAACCCACGTATCTTGTGTCTTCTGCTTTGGCAGGCAGATTCTTTACCACCATGCCACCTGGGAAGTTCTGTAGAAATTTGGTTACATCTAGAAGACTCTTTTTTTTTTTTTTTTGCCATTCCCTTCTCCAGTGGAACACATTCTGTCAGGCCTCTCTCTACACATGGACATCACCAGACGGTCAACACCGAAATCAGATTGATTATATCCTTTGCAGCCAAAGATGGAGAAGCTCTATACAGTCAACAAAAACAAGACCAGGAGCTGACTGTGGCTCAGATCATGAACTCCTTATTGCCAAATTCAGACTTAAATTGAAGATAGTAGGGAAAACCGCTGGACCATTCAGGTATGACCTAAATCAAATCACTTATGATTATACAGTGGAAGTGAGGAATAGACTTAAGGGTCCAGATCTGATAGATAAAGTGCCTGATGAACTATGGAATGAGGTTCGTGACATTGTACAGGAAACAGGGATCAAGACCATCCCCATGGAAAAGAAATGCAAAAAAGCAAAATGGCTGTCTGGGGAGGCCTTACAAATAGCTGTGAAAAGAAGAGAGGTGAAAAGCAAAGGAGAAAAGGAAAGATATAAGCATCTGAATGCAGAGTTCCAAAGAATAGCAAGAAGAGATAAGAAAGCCTTCTTCAGCAATCAATGCAAAGAAATAGAGGAAAACAAATGAATGGGAAAGACTAGAGATCTCTTCAAGAAAATTAGAGATACCAAGGGAACATTTCATGCAAAGATGGGCTCAATAAAGGACAGAAATGGTATGGGCTAACAGAAGCAGAAGATATTAAGAAGAGGTGGCAAGAATACACAGAAGAACTGTACAAAAAAGATCTTCATGATCCACATAATCATGAAGGTGTGATCACTCACACTCATCTAGAGCCGGACATCCTGGAATGGAAGTCAGGTGGGCCTTAGGAAACATCACTACGAACAAAGCTAGTGGAGGCAATGGAATTCTAGTTGAGCTATTTCAAATTCTAAGAAATGATGCTCTGAAAGTGTTGCACTCAATATTTCAGCAAATTTGGAAAACTCAACAGTGGCCACAAGACTGGAAAAGGTCAGTTTTTATTCCAGTCGCAAAGAAAGGCAATGCCAAAGAATGCTCAAACTACCGCACAATTGCACTCATCTCACATGCTAGTAAAGTAATGCTCAAAATTCTCCAAGCCAGGCTTCAGCAATACATGAACCGTGAACTTCCTGATGTTCAAGCTGGTTTTAGAAAAGGCAGAGGAACCAGAGATCAAATTGCCAACATCCGCTGGATCATTGAAAAAGCAAGAGAGTTCCAGAAAAACATCTATTTCTGATTTATTGACTATGCCAAAGCCTTTGACTGTGTGGATCACAATCAACTGGAAAATTCTGAAAGAGATGGGAATACCAGACCACCTGACCTGCCTCTTGAGAAACCTATATGCAGGTCAGGAAGCAACCGGTTAGAACTGGACATGGAACAACAGACTGGTTCCAAATAGGAAAAGGAGAACGTCAAGGCTGTATATTCTCACCCTGCTTATTTAACTTCTAGTCAGAGTACATTATGAGAAACGGTGGGCTGGAGGAAGCACAAGCTGGAATCAAGATTGCCGGCAGAAATATCAATAACTTCAGATAAGCAGATGACACCACCCTTATGGCAGAAATTGAAGAGAAACTAAAGAGCCTCTTGTGAAAGTGAAAGAGGAGAGTGAAAAGGTTGGCTTAAAGCTCAACATTCAGAAAATGAAGATCATGGCATCTGGTCCCATCACTTCATGGCAAATAAATGGGGAAACTGTGGAAACCGTGGTTGACTTTATTTTTCTGGGCTCCAAAATCACTGCAGATGGTGAATACGTCACACTGAATAGACTTCATTGAAGTCTACATTCTGATCATCTTAAGTGATAATTGTTGTGTTCAGTAGGACTGCTGTGCATGCAATGGAAACTGAACTGGAAACCAGATGATTTCTTGTCCTCCACACCAACTTATTTAACTACCCAAACACCCCTTCCTATGTGCCCTCCACTGACTTCATCTGTTACTTTATCATTCTGTGAAGTAGCTAAAATATTTTGGTTGGAGGTTTCTGCCTTCCTAGTTAAATGATACAATAATGATTATTATTAACATAATCATCATGATAATGATGAGTTTAAAAATATTTCACTTTCAGGAGTTCTATCAGACCATAAATGTTGGTTTGTTTAGTAGATGCCTCTCAATCAATGTATATGGAACACAATACTTGCCTGAGATATTTCTTCTTCTTTCTATATCAAATTGATGTATCTGGGTGAATTTTTGCCACATCATTTTTAAATTTTTCAGGTAACAGCCAAGGTTATATCACTTGACAGTCTATATTGAACAGTCATGGTAAAGGTTCTTCTACAGTTGCAATGAAGTTCTGTTTTAGAATTTGAGGTAAGTTGGACAAATATGAGTAGACAGAAATTTATTTTTATTTTCCAAAGAATAAAAGGGACTTACTGAACTAGAGAATATTATGTTACAGAGGAAAGTACTTCTCTTTTAAGAGGACTAGCTGCTTTAAACGCTTGCTAAATTTTTCAGTAATCTGAATTATACTTTCAGTATAAAGCATATAATTTTAGTCTTCAACAGGTATTGTTCAATGTAGCTTGCTTTTTTGCAATCCTCATTTTACGTTATTTTCTACTTACTAGAGCAAAATGGCACCCCACTCCAGTACTCTTTCCTGGAAAATCCCATGGACGGAGGAGCCTGGTAGGCTGCAGTCCATGGGGTCGCTAAGAGTCAGACACGACTGAGCGACTTCCCTTTCACTTTTCACTTTCATGCATTTGAGAAGGAAATAGCAACCCACTCCAGTGTTCTTGCCTGGGGAATCCCAGGGATGGGGGAGCCTGGTGGGCTGCCGTCTACGGGGTCGCACAGAGTCGGACATGACTTAAGTGACTTAGCAGAGCAAAATATCTACATCCTTTGGTTAAGCTTGTTGTGTGTTAAGAAATGATTACATATATATCTTTTAAAAAGTCAAGTATTCAGCTATAAGTTGAATAGGTTTTCTCCAATTATCTTGAATTAGCCCTCCAGACCCCTCTGTCCATGGGATTTTTCAAGCAAGAATATTGGAGCGGGTTGCCATTTTCTTCTCCAGGGGATCTTCCTGACCCAGAGATCAAACCTAGGGCTTCTGTGTCTCCCGCACCGCAGGCAGATTCTTTACCAGCTGTTGACTATCACGAAAGCCCCCTTAAAAAGTCTGGTATTCAACTACAAGTTAAAAAGGCTTTCTCCAAATACAAGGAACTCACAGAATTTTTTATACAACTTAGTTCTTTTTTGTGTGAGAAGATATGGTAGAAAAGAAGTGATACATATAGAAGAGTAATTACTGGAGGGTTTTTTTTTTGTTTTGTTTTGTTTTTTAGAATATTTTAACCCAAGACAATCAGAATTTTTTCATCGTGATAGCATAAGGGGGTGAGAATATATAGGTGGCGTTTTCTAGGTGTCTAAGCCTGGAAAATTACCTTCTACCCTCATACATATGGTTATGGGGGAGTGGGTGGGTGGGTTAGCTGTTTGGCACACTATCTCTCAGCTCCTCTTGTCATAGTATGTTGTTGTTTAGTTGTTAAATTGTGCCTGACTTTTTTGTGACCCTATCGACTGTAGCCCACCAGCCTCCTCTATCCATGGGATTTTCCAGGCAGGAAATATTTCTCGTCATTTCCTTCTCCGGGGGATCTTCCCAATCCGGGGATCAAAACTGTTCCGCTTATTGGCAGGCAGGTTCTTTACCACTGAGACATCAGAGAAGCCCTTGTATTAGTTTATCAATCCAAAATGTGCATCTGACTTAAATCTGGTTCTCTAGCACCCTGTTTTAGGATTTTAGCATTGTCATCTAGAATAGTAGGTGTCAGTTCAATTCAGTCACTAAGTCATGTCTGACTCTTTGTGATCCCATAGACTGCAGCATGCCAGGCTTCCCTGTCCTTCACCAACTCCTGGAGCTTGCTCAGACTCATATCCATTGAGTTGGTGATGCCATCCAACCATCTCATCCTCTGTTGTTCCCTTCTTCTCCTGCCTTCAATCTTTCCCAGCATCAGGGTCTTTCTAAATGAGTCAGTTCTTTGCATCAGGTGGCCAAATATTGGAGTTTCAGCTTTAGCATCAATCCTTCCAATGAATATTTAAGACTGATTTCCTTTAGGATTGACTGGTTGGATCTCCTTGCAGTCCAAGGGACTCTCAAGAGTCTTCTCCATCACCATAGCTCAAGCATCAATTCTTTGGCACTCAGCTTTCTTTATGGTCCAAATCTTACATCCATACATGACTACTGGAAAAACCATAGCTTTGACTATATAGACATTTGTCAGCAAAGTAATGTTTCTGCTTTTTAATATGCTGTCTAGGATTGTCATAGCTTTTCTTCCAAGGAGCAAGCATCTTTTAATTTCATGGCTGCAGTCACCATCTGCAGTGATTTTAGAGCCCAAGAAAATAAAGTCTATCTGTTTTCATTGTTTCCCCATCTATTTGCCATGAAGTGATGGGACTGGATGCCATCATCTTTCTTTTTTGAATGTTGAGTTTTAAGCCAAGTTTTTCACTCTTCTCTTTCACTTTCATCGAGAAACTCTTTAGTTCCTCTTCATGTTCTGCCCTAAGGGTGGTGTCATCTGCATATCTAAGGCTATTGGTATTTCTCCTGGCAATACTGATTCCAGCTTGTGCTTCATCCAGCTTGGCATTTCACTAGATGTACTCGTCACATAAGTTAAATAAGCAGGGTGACAATATATAGCCTTGATGTACTCCTTTCCCAATTTTTAACTAGTCTGTTATTCCATGTCCAGTTCTAACTGTTGCTTCTTGAACTACATACACATTTCTCATGAGGCAGGTAAGGTGGCTTGGTATCCCCATCTCTTTAAGAATTTTCCACAGGATTTTGTGATCCACACAGTCAAAGGCTTTAGAGTAGTGATGAAGCAGAAGAAGATGTTTTTTATGCAATTCTCTACTTTTTCTATGATCGAACAGATGCCTGCAATTTGATCTCTGGTTACTCTGCCTTTTCTAAATCCATTTTGAACATCTGGAAGTTCTTGGTTTACATACTGTTGAATCGTAGCTTGGAGAATTTTGAGCATCACTTTGTTAGCATCTGAGAATGTGCAGTAGTTTGAGCATTCTTTGGCATTGCCTTTCTTTGGGATTGGAATAAAAACACTTTTTCCAGTCCTGTGACCACTGTTGAGTTTCTCAAGTTTGCTGGCATATTGAGTGCAGCACTTTCACAGCATTGTCTTTTAGGATGAGGAGATAGCTCAGCTGAAATTCTATCACTTCCACTAGCTTTGTTTGTAGTGATGTTTCCTAAAGCCTGCTTGACTTCAGACTCCAGGATGTCTGGCTCTAGGTGAGTGATCACACCACTGTGGTTATCATCATTGAGATCTTTTTTTGGTACAGTTCTTCTGTGTATTCTTGCCATCTCTTCTTAATATCTTCTGCTTCTGTTAGGTTCATACTGTTTTTGTCCTTTATTGTGCCCATCTTTGGATGAAATAATTTTCTCTTGTTGAAGAGAAAATTAGAGATACTAGTCTTTCCCATTGTATTGTTTTCTTCTATTTCTTTGCACTGATAGCTGAGGAAGGCTTTCTTATCTCTCTGTGCTATTCTTTGTTAACTCTGCATTCAGATGAATTTATCTTTCCTTTTCTCCTTTGCCTTTAGATTCTCTTCTTTTCTCAGCTACTTGTAAGGCCTCCTCAGACAACCATTTTGCAAATTTGCTCGCATATTGAGTGCAGCACTTTAACAGTACATTTCTTTTTCTTGGGATGATTTTGATCACTGCCTCCCATACAATGTTACAAACCTCCATCTATAGTTCTTCAGGCACTCTGTCTATCAGATCTAATTCCTTGAATGTGCTTGTCACTTCCACACTGTATAACTGTAATGGATTTGATTTAGATCATACCTGAATGGTCTAGTGGTTTTCCCTACTTTCTTCAATTTAAATCTTATGTTTGCAATAAGGAGTTCATGATTTGAGCCACAGTCAGCTCCCGGTCTTGTTTTTGCTGACTGTATAGAGCTTCTCCATCTTTGGCTACAAAACAATATACTAAATCTGATTTCTCTAATGACCATCTGCTGATGGCCATGTGAGATTTGTCTCTTATGTTGTTGAAAGACAGTGTTGCTATGGCCAGTGCACTCTTTTGTCAAAACTGTTAGGTGTTGATCTGCTCCATTTTGTACTCCAAGGCCAATCTTGCCTTTTACTCCAGGTATCTCTTAACTTCCTACTTTAGCGTTCCAGTCCCCTATGATGAAAAGGACATCTTTTTTTGGTGTTAATTCTAGAAGGTATTGGAGGTCTTCCTAGAACCATTCAACTTCAGCTTGTTCGGCATTAATGGTTGGAGCATAGACTTGGATTACAGTGATATTGAATGTTTTGCCTTGGAAATGAACAGAGATCATTCTTTCATTTTTTAGATTGCACCGAAGTTCTGTATTTTGGGCTCGTTATTTGACCATGAGGGCTACTCCATTTCTTCTAAGGAATTCTTGTCCATTGTATTAGATATAATGGTCATCTGAATTAAATTTACCCATTGTGGTTCATTTTAGTTCACTGATTCCTGAAATGTTGATGTTCACATTTTTCCATCTCCTATTTGACCATTTCCAATTTACCTTGACATGGACCTAACTTTCCAGGTTCCTATGCAATCTTTACAGCACTGAACTTTACTTCCACCTCCAGTCACATACACAACTGGGTGTTGTTTTTGGTTTGGCTCAGCCTCTTCAGTCTTTCTGGAGCTACTTGTCCACTCTTCTCCAGTAGCATATTGTGTACCTACTGACCTGGGGAGTTCATCTTTCAGTGTCATATCTTTTTGCCTTTTTATTCTGTTCATGGGGTTCTCAAGGCAAGAATACTGAAGTGGTTTGCCATTCCCTTCTCCAGTGGACCACATTTTGTCAGAACTCTCCACCATGTCCTGTCCATCTTGGGTGGCCCTACATGACATGGCTCATAGCTTAATTGAGTTAGACAAGGCTGTGATCCTTATGATCATTTTGGTTAGTTTTCTGTGATTCTGATTTTCATTCTGTCTGCTATCTGATGGATAAGGCTAAGAGGATTTCAGAAGCTTCCTGATGGGTGGGACTGGCTTGGGGGAATCTGTGTTTTGTTCTGGTGGGTGGGGCCATGCTTAGTAAATCTTTAATCCAATTTTCTTTTGATGGGTGGGACAGTGTTCCCTCCCTGTAGTTTGGCCTGAGGCTGAAAAACTATTGTTGGGGTAAGTGCTTCAAAAGGAATTATGCCAGTATGCTGCATCTTCCAGGACTGTTGTATTCAGTGTTCCTGGCCCCATGGCAGGCCACTGTCAACCCAGTCTCTGCCTGAGACTCCTGGACACTCCCGGGTAAGTCTGGCTCAGTCTCTTGTGGGTTCACTGCTCCTTTCTCCTGTGTCCTCTGTGTACAAGGTTTTCTTTGGGCCCTCCAAGAGTCTGTTTCCCCAGACCTGTTAAAGATCTGTAGTCAAATCCCACTGACCTTCAAAGTCAAATTCCCTGGGGTTCTCAGTCCTTTTGCCAGACCCCCAGTTCAGGAAATCTGCTGTGGGCCCTAGAACTTTTGCAACAGTGTAAGAACTTCTTTGGTATAATTGTTCTCTGATTTGCAGGCCACCTGCTCGGTGGCTCTGTGGTGAAGTTAATGGTGACCTCCTCCAAGAGGGCTTATGCTACACACCATGCCTCCCAGGTGCTATGACCAGAGCCCCTGTCCCAGTGGCAAGCCAGTGCTTACTCATGCCTCTGCAGTAGACACTCAAAGACTCAAAGGCAGGTCTGGCTCAGTCTCTTTTGGGGTACCTGGATCCTGGGGTGCACAAGATTTTGTTTAATCCCTCTGAGCATCTCTAGAGGGTATGGGGTTTGATTCTAAACACTTCGCCCATCCTATAGCCGTATTGAGGCTTCTCCTTTGTCCCTGGATGTGGTGTATCTTTTTCTGGTAGGATCCAACATTCTCTTGTCCATGGTTGTTCAGTGGTTAGTTGCAGTTTTGGAGTTCTTGCAGGAGAAGATGAGTGCATGTCCTTCTACTCTGCCATCTTGTGATCTTTAGAATAATAGGCTTGTCTCTTTCTAATGGCAGTGGTAGCATGTAAAATGTGAGCTGTTTGCGGCTAATCTGAAGAAAAGCTGGCTGAAGAAGAAGAGCAGAGTTGAGAGATGCAAAGAATATCCTGTGGCATCTGCATCCCTGTATCTGGTGGTTCCTCTCATCCAGGTACATTCTTGTTCTTGAGTTCATCAGGCATAGTATCTCATATTAATGATCTTTTTTTGTTGCTTATGAGGGATGAAATATTGTTTATGTCAGATGCAACCAAAAGAGTTCAACCCAGGATAATTAGTAGTTCCCCTAGCTAGTAGTCAAAAGGTTTTATTTTGATGTCAAATATAGTTCCTACTGGAAATAGCTGCCTGTGATATTGGGTTGAGATGGAATTTAAGATATATATGGGATTCCCATGTGGCACTAGTGGTAAAGAATCTGCTCACCAGTGCAAGAGATGCTGTAGACTCTGGTTGGATCCCTGGGTCAGGAATATCCCCTGGTGTAAGAAATGGAAAGCCACTCAAGTATTCTTGTCTGGAAAATTTTATGGACAGAGGAGCCTGGTGGACTGCATTCCATGGGTTTGCAAGGAGTTGGACATAAGCACATGCACACAGACATACACACACTCATATGTTTATATGTATACACACACACACACACACACACACACATATATATAGAGCGGGGGGAATAGAATAGAGAGATTAAAAATATGGAGGTAGAATGAGACAGAGAAGTGGGCATGATCATGCAGAACAGGGCTTCTCAACACACACAACTGACATTTAGAGATAAAAAATTTTTTGTTGCGGGCTGTGCGTTGCTATTCTGTGTATTGTAGGATGTTTAGGAGAATCTTTGAGTCTGCTACTAGATGCAAAAGAGCATCTACCCACCCAGCTGTGACAACTAAAAATGTCTCCAACATTGTTGTCTATCTCCTGGGAGGCAAAACTCTTATTGGTTGAGAACCACTATACAGAGATATTTGCAAGGGATGGCAAAGTAGCAATAAGTTAACCAAATGTTTTCTAACCCAATTTATATCACATAAAGTGTGCATCCAACTTCTCCAAAGATAATTCATAATGGATATTTATTTATTTGTAAGTTAGCTGCTGTTTCAGTTAAAAAGATAATCATATATATTCACATGTTTACATAAAAGCTAAAGAAATCCACAGAAAGAACAGAACATGAGCACAACCAGATTTTACACTCCTGTTATTTCTCCATGAGCAATTTGACATGTGTCCTTGGTGACACCACTTTCATTCCTGTGAGCAGTAACCATTGCCTGAAACTGCTCTGACACTCTTCTAAAAATGACAGCAATCTAGAATAGTGAGGGCCCTCATGTAGAGAGAAACCATAGGGGATTAAGCCACCTCAGAGTAAAGCTGAGTTGAGAAATGGGTAATATCATTTGAGTCTGGAACCCACAGGAACTGAAGTCAGTATTTTTCAAATACATGAGATAACAAATCTACTTTTTTGACTTTGACTGATTTTAGTNGTTGCTATTCTGTGTATTGTAGGATGTTTAGGAGAATCTTTGAGTCTGCTACTAGATGCAAAAGAGCATCTACCCACCCAGCTGTGACAACTAAAAATGTCTCCAACATTGTTGTCTATCTCCTGGGAGGCAAAACTCTTATTGGTTGAGAACCACTATACAGAGATATTTGCAAGGGATGGCAAAGTAGCAATAAGTTAACCAAATGTTTTCTAACCCAATTTATATCACATAAAGTGTGCATCCAACTTCTCCAAAGATAATTCATAATGGATATTTATTTATTTGTAAGTTAGCTGCTGTTTCAGTTAAAAAGATAATCATATATATTCACATGTTTACATAAAAGCTAAAGAAATCCACAGAAAGAAAAGAACATGAGCACAACTAGATTTTACACTCCTGTTATTTCTCCATGAGCAATTTGACATGTGTCCTTGGTGACACCACTTTGATTCCTGTGAGCAGTAACCATTGCCTGAAACTGCTCTGACACTCTTCTAAAAATGACAGCAATCTAGAATAGTGAGGGCCCTCAAGTAGAGAGAAACCATAGGGGATTAAGCCACCTCAGAGTAAAGCTGAGTTGAGAAATGGGTAATATCATTTGAGTCTGGAACCCACAGGAACTGAAGTCAGTATTTTTCAAATACATGAGATAACAAATCTACTTTTTTGACTTTGACTGATTTTAGTTGTTTCCTTCTTTTACAACTATAAAGATCCTGAACAATGCAAAAAGTATGTCTAAGAAAAATCAGGGTATAATTCTTTCATTATAAAGTTTCTTATATTCATTTTGCATACCACAAGGAGATGTTATGAAGACCCTGAAAGTGGTCTAGTGAAAATATTTTATGAAATAGAAAAATGAATTTTATGAATACAGTTTGTAACATATCTAGAGGGAATAAAATATAAAAGGGCTTAGGTATAGTTGACTGATTTCTATGAAAAATTTTGCCATGTATATAATAATATACCAAACTTAATAGGGACATCACCAATCAACATGTCTCTCAGTCTGTGGCTCCTCCTCTTGCAATAGGGGAGGGGAACTATTTCTCTGTGACTCCTGCTGAAGAGCTTTTTCTGGGAGCCGTGTTTTATCCATGTGACCTAACTCCCAGGTACAGAACCAGTTAGACTAGGAGCGGTCTCAAAGACAGTTAATCTATACATGTAATGATGTCTGGAGTAAAATAATGAACTTTCCTAAACAGATTCCCTCTTTCAAGAACTTGGGACATTAGGTCCTGATAGAATACATGTTAGAAATGGATGTTGAAGCTGAAATGTCTCACAAAGAAAGCAGAGTGACTACAATGAACATTTAAATTTAAATGATAACGAAGCAACTCAA
The DNA here is from genome assembly GCA_006410935.1 of Redunca redunca. Classification (NCBI taxonomy): domain Eukaryota; kingdom Metazoa; phylum Chordata; class Mammalia; order Artiodactyla; family Bovidae; genus Redunca; species Redunca redunca. Next base: position 93,549 of record SJYQ01000654.1, on the reverse strand, counting down.
GAATGAGAGAAAGGTAGATTTAAGAGAGATACCTTGAGACAAGACCTATGGTTAGGAGGAAAAGAAACAGAAAAAAGGAACTGGTCCCTAAGCACAGGCCTGATTGCTCACGATTTTCTAGTGTCATTCCATAGGTTCATTCCATTCACAGTTGTGCCAGTTACCACTTGACTGCCTCTCAGCTCCACAGTCACCCTTCAGGACATGTTCTTCAATCATGGATTTGACTTCAAGCATTTCTCCCTTACATGAACACATGTTCAACTGTAGAAGGCACAGGAGAGACATGGCGGGAGGAAGAAGACTTCTGATTCTGAGATGCTTATTTGGTATTTTATTTTTGGCTCCTACTGTGTGTTCTGTCAGTCTGTGAATGTGTAGGCTCTCCATTGATACTGTCCCAGTTATACCCCTAGAACCTGCAGTTCCTCAGTGACTTTGCAGCCTCTCTGGTTACTATCTAGGTGGTCTTCTCGCCTGGAATACCATGTACTTAAAATTCCCCACTCTTTATGCTTCCCCACCAGCTCTGCCTATGAACACAAGCACTCCAGGACTCACAGCAGTTCTTTGACATCCCTTTGTGCACCTGTCCCAAGCCTTGGCTTGTTTGCACACCTGGAAGGGCTGCTTCCCAGGGCCCTGTTTACACCACAGGCTGTAATTCTCCAGCAAAAGACCCCCCAATCTTTATACCTCATTTAGGGTCTTGACTATCTGCAACCTTATATCCTGTTGTGGTAAACTGGCTCTGACCTAAGCAACCTAGCAAACTCTCCAGGGGACTGCAACTACACCTTTTTTAACAAGATCCAGTTTGTTGAAGCCCTGCCCCCATGCCACACCTTTGCAAACTTGCCCTTCATTGCACGCTTTTCCTAGCCCTTAACTAACCCACAGAGTTCTCCGTATGTCCTTATTAGTTTCTCTTTTATCTTAATTTAATCATACTTTACACTATAATTTGCATACAGTCAAATTGTTGTGACTCTTCTCCTTATTGGCCTCAGACAGATTCACCCTCTTTAGTAAATTCCATCTCTCTTGGGCTAACTTCAATACATTTCTATATTTTGTGATCACAAGTTGCCATGCACGTTTGCTAAGTCGTTTCAGTTGTGTCCAACTTGTGACCCCATGGACTGTAGCCTACAAGGTTCCTCTGTCCATGGGGATTCTCCAGGCAAGAATACTGGAGTGGGTTGCCATGCCTTCCTCCAAGGGATCTTCCTGAGTCAGGGATGGAACCCCAGTCTCCTGCATTGGAAGATGGGTTCTTTACCACTGGTGGAACCTGGAAAGCCCAAGAGCTGGATTCAAAAAGCCAGGACACACCAACTAATTCTTCTCTCTGAGATTGAGATGTTTCTGCTTTTTACTCTTATTTCCACAGAATTTCATTAAGTTGAACTCAAGACCTAGGTATGACTGAACATGCCAAAGTACAAAACACTTAGATCAGTTTTGATGAACACAGAGTTTGACATATTTGTCAATAGTACCAAGGATAGTTTTGCATACTAGAATATTTAACAGCCACAGGAGAAGGGCAAACCAATATAATTAAGGTTAAGAGTATATGGAATAACTGGCTCAGAGAAGCTTAATGTCTCCCTATTTCTGTTGTAATTCTGTTCAAGTTCATAAATCAATGAGATAGAGAAAAGATAACTAAACAAAGTAAATATTCAAACAGAATTTGCTTGCGTTTCCCAAGGTGGATTATTAAGCATGCAGTCTAATTTATTCTCTGAGAAAGCAAGTAATTTTCCTGATATGCCCATATGCTCTTGGGCTGCAATCAATTCTTTCATTTAAGAAAAAAAATCACAAAATTTTCTTCAATAGTTATTCAATGATTGGTTTCATTAAGGTGTATATCAAACAAATTTCTGCAAAATTAGATTCACAGATGTTGGTCCAGTTTGGCACAGAGAACTTTTAAAGATGGAAATTTGGAACAACACTTCTATAACCTATCAATGCATTCTATGTTTAAATATGCTTAGTCATTAATTACATCAACTAA
>SJYQ01000654.1:15003-91385 GCA_006410935.1 Redunca redunca | reverse complement strand
ATAATAAATATTTTTAAGTGATGTAGTCTATACTAACAAGGGAAAATTAAAAGTAGTTTGACAATCAATAATTATGCAATAATACTGGAAAGAGCAAAGTACAGTGATTTTCAGTATAGCTGACCCTTTAATTACAGATAAAACATGTTATGGAATATGAAAAGATGAAGAGCATTTCTGCTTAGGAAAGCTGATTATACATTATAGTATACAATCAATATGATGTTTGCAGAACATCAAAAATTAGTACCAAAATATTAACTACCTCCAAGGAAATGATGGCTAGGTCATGCCACATTACAGTGACATTGAAAGAACTCACTAAAAAATGTCTTTCTGAAGAGTTTGCTTTTTCATAGTACAACATAAAATGTAAGGGAAATGTCTTATAAATATTCTTGAAATAGCATTTAACTGAGAGCAACACTTCTAGTGTCTTAACATATTAATAAAAACAAAGAAGGAATGAGAATTATGGGTAAGAAGTGGAGTACCAACTGGGTTATCACAAAAACTATTTCTCCTAAATTAAGCACATTTGTGCATGTGTTAGTTGCTCAGTCATATTCGACTCTTTGCAACCCCATAGACTGTAGCTTACCAGGCTTCTCTGTCCATGAAATTCTCCAGGGAAGAATACTGGAGTGGGTTGCCATTCCCTTCCCCAGGGGATCCTCCTAACCCGGGGGGTGGAACCCAGGTCTCCTGCATTGCAGGCAGATTCTTTGTCCTCTGAGCCACCAGGGGAGTCCTAATTAATCATATGGATATTATTTAACAATATATTTTATGAGCATATGGAATCATACATTTCTAATGCAAGTACACTTACTCTAAAGAACCCACAGTATTTTGTGGAGATATTTCTTAAATATATTTCTTATATGTAGAATCACAACTTAGGGTATAAATCAAAGGTATTCAGAAATTTTAAGTGTTCAACAAAATTGAAATAAGAAAGACTGAAGGACAACTCCCTGAAGAGTAAGAATTACAGACTGTTAGTGAAATATATTTGAATGCAAGAAGATAAAAAACAATGATATTATGGGAAAACNAGGCTATGGTTTTTCCAGTGGTCATGTATGGATGTGAGAGTTGGACTGTGAAGAAGGCTGAGCACCGAAGAATTGATGCTTTTGAACTGTGGTGTTGGAGAAGACTCTTGAGAGTCCTGTGGACTGCAAGGAGATCCAACCAGTCCATTCTGAAGGAGATTGGTCCTGGGTGTGCTTTGGAAGGAATGATGCTAAAGCTGAAGCTCCAGTACTTCAGCCACCTCATGTGAAGAGTTGACTCATTGGAAAAGATCCTGATGCTGGGAGGGATTGGGGGCAGGAGGAAAAGGGGACGACAGAGGATGAGATGGCTCGATGGCATCACCGACTCGATGGACATGAGTCTGAGTGAACTCCACGAGATGGTGATGGACAGGGAGGCCTAGCGTGCTGCGATTCATGAGGTCGCAAAGAGTCAGACACGACTGAGTGACTGAAATGAACTGAACTTAATATCTATCTTATGAGATTATGTGAGTGTCAGATAAGTGCATATAAAGTGGTTTGGATACTGTAAAATGCATAATAACCACTGAACATTATTAGAATATAGTCTGGTTTATTTAGTACCCTTTCAACAGCATTGGTTTTTATACACACATGACACAGTAATAATTAAAGATGATAATTATCTCTTCGCTCAGCCTACTCATTCCATCCAAAATAGTCTTATTCAGTTTTCATCATTCTATTCCACTGTTAAAGAACTAAAAATGTTTCCCTACTGCCTAGACCAGCAGAGGTAAGTTTTATTTGGATCCTAAAACTTCTGTAAGTGAAGCTAGTCTTACTACTTTAAGCCCCTTTCCTCTTTACCCCACATTATATTCCATTTGTTGAACTTGAGATGGCCCATTCTTTCCTACAAGGGACATGCCTTTGTTGATCTGTCTCATTGGCCTAAATTTCTATCCCTTTCCCATTCTTTCAGAGATAGTTCAAAAGCATTTCATTTCTTTGTGCTTGGAATTCCTTTCATCTCCATTCATTAATCAGGAATACTTGAATAGCTAATCTTTGCCAGGCCCTGCTAGATACAGTAGGGAGTTAGCCAGCATGATCCCCAATCTTAATGACTGTACAGATTTGTAGAGGAAACCTATGATGAAACAAGCAACCAAACTATAATTGCTATGTCTCTGTGCTCATGCTTAGTCGCTCAGTCCTATCTGAGTCTGTGACCCTTTGGACTGTAGTCTGCCAGTCTCTGCTGTCCATGGGATTTTTCAGGCAAGAAATACTGGAGTGGGTTGCCATTTCCATCTCCAAACTGGTCTGCCTACATTGTCCTTTTCCAAGCTCTTCACAAGACCCCCTCCATCTCATCCTTTAGGCCTCAGCTCCAACAGTACCTTCTCTAAGATGGTTTTTACTGGGATGGGTTGTCATGTCCTCCTCCAGGGGATCTTCCCGACCCAGGGATGGAATCTGCATTTCTTACTTACAGGAATCCTGCATTGGCAGGCAGGTTCTTTATCACTGGTGCCACCTAGGTTTTTTTGACCATCCCATCTAAAAACAGTACCCGTCCTATGTACAGTCAGTATCTGTCTCATTACCTCTTGAATACTTTTATAGCATTTATATTATCTTAAAATGTCATTTCCACAGATGGATGTACTTATCAAGAAGAGAGTTGCATTATCTCCCCACTCAAACCCCCAGTTATTGGTTATAATAATGATGTCATTGCTTGGTACTGATACTCCTCAGCATTAAAGTGGGGCATGATTGGCACAAATTCATCAGAATAATTTCTCCACCCTTGCCAGAATAAAGGGTTCAGAAAAGGTCAGTATCCCAGACGTAAGCTATTCAGTGCAAGACATCCTCCTGGCCACAAATGTAGTACAACTCAGAGTCCAATATTTGGAAAGGGAACAGAAGAGAAGAAAAGATTTATCTTTTGTTCTGAACAGTGCAGTGTGCATAGATGAAGTCTGGAATTGCTACAGCCATTTGGCTGCAAATAGGGCAGTTTTGCTTCTTCCTTTTCAAATTGTGTGTCATCTATTTCCTTTTCTTGTCCTACTATGGTAACTAAATCTTCTGGTAATATGTTGAATACAAGTGATGAGAGTGGATATTTATTCCTTCTTCTTGATATTAAGGGAAAAGGATCCAGTCTTTTATCATTAAGTACTGTGCTGTTGACTACAAGTTATTTGATAGATGCTTGTTGGCAATTTGAGGTAATTATATTTTATTCCTAATTTGCTAAAATGTTTTAAATCCCAAATTTGTGTTGGATTTTGTTAAATTCTTCTTCTGGGCCAACTGACATGATCCACACAGTTTCCTTTTCAACCTATGGATATGATGGACTACAATGATTTGATAGTCAAATATTTAACCAGACTTGTATATCCAGAATAACTACCACTTGGTCATGATAAAGAGTTCTTTTAATATTTTGTTGTGTAAGCTTCACTAATATTTTTATCAAAGGCATTTATGTATACATTCTTGAGAGATATTGATCTATCATTTTTTTACTGTCTGACTTTGGTATCAGAGTAATTCTGGCATCATAAAATGAGTTGTGAAGTGTCCCTCCCTCTTCTACATCTGACACAGATAGTGTAAAATTTGTAAAATTGGTGTTAATTCTTCTTTAAGTGTTGGTAGAACTTTCCAGTGAAACAAGCTGGAGTTGGAGTTGGCTATTTCCACTTTCCACTTTGTGAGCTTTTAAAATATGGATTCAACTTCTTTAATAGTTATCCAACTATTTGGATGATCTATTCCATTTCAGTTCAGTTTAGGTAGTGATAATAGCTTGTGATGAACCAGATTTCTGATCTCTGAAGAAAAAGATTTAGCTTCAGGATCAGTGACCAGTCTTGATCACTCAGAGCTTTTGTGTGGCAGAAATTTTATTACAGTGAAAAGGGACAGAAAAAACTTCTGACATAGACTTCAGAAGGGGGATAGGGAATGCCCTACTTGCTAGTCTTATCAAGGCCTTATATACTTTTACCAGACCCACTCCCACAACATACATCTTCAATTAACAAGATTAGACCTAACAAGGGCTTCCCTTCTGGCTCAGATGGTAAAGAATCCTGTGCAATGTGGGAGACCTGGGTTCAGTCCCTGGGTTGGGAAGATCCTATAGTATTCTGGCCTGCTCAGTTCCATGGACTGTGTAGTCCATTGGGTCACAAAGAGTCAGTTAGGACTGAGGGACTTTCACATACATACTAAAACTAACAATAGAGAGGTCTTACCAGACCCACTCTCTTATAAGCTAACAGGATTAGTCAAAAGGTTCCTGTTAAGAAGAAAAAACATGTCTTCAAGCAAGATACATTGTTGTTATACAATCATTAGTACAGAGCTTAAGGCAAAACCTACCCTTTAGCAAGATGAGTTGTTTTGTTGTGTAAACATTAGCTCTGGGCTTAAAGAAAGTTAGTCTTAAGGATTGTTGTCATAACAACTCAAGAGTTTAACTCTTGAGTTTATGTGACTAAGACAAAGCAAGGTAGAAAAAAAGTTTGTCTCTTTCTCCTCCTTGAAAGCCCATGACCCCTTTCTCCTCCTTGAGGGCTCCAGAATCCTTCCTCCTTGAGGGCCCTGGACTCCTTATCAACCTACCTAAGAATTAACTGTCTCAGTAGTTCACAGTTTTCCAGGTATCCAAAAAGTTTTCATTTTTTCTAAGTAGTCAAATTTGTGAGCATAAACTTATTTGTTCTATTCCCTTAATGTTCTTTTAATGGCTATAAGATGTGTGATGTTTGTCCCTGTTTCATTCCTGACACTGCGGATTTGTATTCTTTGTTTTTGTTGTTGTCTGTCTTGCTAGAAGTTTGTCAATTTTATTGATTACTTTTGAAGACCAACTTTTGTTCAATTGATTTTCTATTGTTCCTTTGTTTTTAATTTGTTGACTTCTTCTCTTTATTTCCTTTCTTCTACCTTCTATGAGTTCCTTTTGCGCTTTCCTTTTTTTATATATTCTTCATGTGGGAACCTAGAAGACTTATTTGAGATCTTTCTTTGTTTCTAAAGTAAGCTTTTAGCTATATATTCTCTTCTCTTAGTTATAGTTGCATCTCACATATTTGGCTATATTTTAGTTTTCCTTCAGCTCTATGCTTTTTTAAATTTCCTATGAGTCTTCATCCTTCACTCATGAATCTAAGTTTGTTGTTTAATTTCAACATATTTAGCAATTTTCCTGTTGTCTTTCTGTTACTGATTTCTAGCTAAATGTATAGTCAGGGAACATACTGTATATGATATCAATTAAAATTTTTTTTTATTTTACAGCTCATCTTGATTAATTTTCCATGTGCACTGTGCTCTTGTTGGGTGAAATGTTTTATATACATGGATTGAATGCTCTCAGTTAATTGTGCCTGTTCAACTCTTCTAGATCCTTGCTAATTTTCTGCCTATTATTTCTATTAGTTGCTAAGAGGAGAATGTTGAAATTTCCTGCTGTAATTGTGGGTCTATTTCTCCTTTTAACTTAATTAGCTTTTTGCTTCATGTATTCTGAGACTGTTTTTTTGGTGTATACATTTAGGATCACACATTTTCCTGGTAGATGGATTATTTTTAAAAAATCATTAGATCTCATCCTTCTTTGACTCCAGTAATTTTCTTTTTTTTAATGTCCATATGACTAGATATTTATGTATCCACTACTTTTTGTTTGTTTGACAAATGTTTGCACAATATATCTTCCTCCATGCTTTTAGATTCAACTTAGCTATGTCACTGAATTTGAGATGAGTTTTTATAAATAATATGCAGTCTATTTTAAAAATCTTTCATTCCAAACTATCATTTGATTGCTATTTAGGGTAATTATTCATATTAGGACTTAGTGAAGTGAAGTTGCTCAGTCGTGTCCGACTCTTTGCGACCCCATGGACTGTAATCTATCGGGCTCCTCTGTCCATGGGATTTTCCAGGCAATAGCACTGGAGTGGATTGCCATTTCCTTCTCCAGCGGATCTTCCCAACCCAGGGTTCGAACCCAGGTCTCCCGCATTGTAGACAGACGCTTTACTGTCTGAGCTACTAGGGAAGTCTTATTAGGACTTAAGTCTATCATTATATTGTTTGTTCTCTGATATTCATCTATGGATTATTTAAACATTGTTTTTTTAGTGTTCTGTATTATTTATAGGCTGGGTATCATAATATACAAATGCTATTTATCACAGTCTACTAGTATAAATATTTTACCACTTATAGTGACATGAGAGATCTTCACTTCCTCTCGGGTTCCTTTACTTTCCATACTCTAAATATCACTATCTAGAGTATTGGATGGCATTACAATTTTTTCTTCAGTCAGTTCAGTTTAATTCATTTGATCAGTCGTATCTGACTCTTTCTGACCCCATGGACTGCAGCACACCAGGCCTCCCTGTTCATCACCAGAGTTTACCCAAACCCATGTCCATTGAGTCAGTGATGTCATCCAACCATCTCATCCTCCATTATCCCCTTCTTCTGCCCTCAATCTTTCCCAGCATCAGGATTTTTTCAAATGAGTCAGCTCTTCGCATCAGGTGGTCAAAGTATTGGAGTTTCAGCTTCACCATCAGCCCTTCCAATGAACACCCAGGACTGATCTGCTTTAGGATGGACTGGTTGGATCTCCTTGCAGTCCAAGGGACTCTCAAGAGTCTTCTCCAACACCACTCAAAAATAATTTATAAAATTCATGAGGAAAAGATGATCCATTTTATCTACCTGTATTTTTGCTTTTTCTATTGTTCTTTCTTCAGTCCCAACACTTCAAGATTTTCTTTTATTTCACTTCTTTTCTGTTTAAAGGACTTTCTTAGACAACCTTAAGGTACATATGCTAGTGAAAATTTTCTTTAGTTTTCTTTCTTCTGAGAATCTTTATTTCTCTTTAACTCCTGAGGATATTTTTATTATATAATTCATAGTTGACAGTACTTTTCTCTCAACACTTGAAAAATATTGTGCCACTTGCTTCTGGTCTTCTTTGACACAGAACAGAAACTATTTGAAATGATGTTCCCCTGAAGGTAACATGTTCTATCTCTCTCGTTTTCAGGAATAAATTATAATGCACCTTGGTATGGATTTCTTTGGTTTTATCCTGTTGAGATTCATTTGACTTCTTAGCTCATAGGGTTGTGTCCTTTGCCAAGTTTGGAAAGTTTTCAGTCATTATTTCTCTGAATACTCTTATTCTATCTCTTCTTCTTGGATTCCAGTTATATTAATGTTGGATATTTGTCATTGTTAAAGAGGTCCCTAAAGCTCTGATCAATTTTTTCCATCTGTTTTTCTGCCTGTTATTCATATTGGGTATATTTGATTGTCTTTAAGTTCACTGATTTTATCCCCTGACATCTCCAGTCTAGTATTGGATCAAACCAGCAAGCTTCTTATTTTGTTACTGAACTTTTCAGTTCTACATTTTCCATTTTCTTCTATTGGTTCATTTTCTATAACTTTCATTCCTTTCCTAAGATTTTTGTTTTCATTTGTTTCAAGACAATTTATAATTGATGTTGAAATATTTTTACAAACTACTTTAGACAGAGTGCTGACAAACTCAGTTCTGAGTTATCTCTGTTGACAGATGTTGATTCTCTGTTTTCATTCCAGTTTTTGTTTTCCATATTATTTTAATTTTATCATAGTTCTTACTATGATAAGGGATTTTTGTTCGTACCCTATACATTTGACCATTATGTTAACAGGCTCTAGTTGTACTTTAAATCTTCTCTTTTAGCAATCAGCCATTCCATTTAGCATGCAGATTCTAGCCTCATTTTGTGGACTGTTGTTCCAATGACAGCTTGATTCTATGGGGTTTCTATTTTAGCCTTTTGGTTTTATTTTGGTCTCTATGGCTTATTGTGTGCCACTTGGGCTCTCACTGCTTCTTGTTGGTATTGGCTGAGGGAATGTATAGGTAGGGATTTAACCAAAGCAGACTGCTTGGCCTCACTCAGTAGTAGAGGAACACAGGCCCACAGGTTCTTTCTTGTGTCCCTCCACTCCAAAGGAAAAAAATTCCTAATGGACACTTGTCCCCTATCCTAGCATAATTATACTGTAATAAAAGAAATGCTACTAGCAAAGTACCGCAAGTGATTTTGCTGTTGAACCTTAGACAAATGTAGAAGAAGCTTGTATCCCAGATTTTGTATCCCAGCTTCCTCATATGAAATTTTAACATTAATCACTCAGTTGTGTCCAAATTCTTTGCCATGCCATATTCTGTAGCCTGCCAAGCTCCTTTGTCCATGGGATTCTCCAGGCAAGAATACTGGAGTGGTTTTCCATTTCCTTCTCCAAGGGATCTTCCCAACCCAGGGAATGAACCCGGATCTCCCACATTGCAGGCAGATTCTTTACCATCTGAGCCATGAGGGAAGCCACCTTAACATAATGAAAGGGGGCAGCCATTCAGGACATAATAAAATGGACGTATTGAGATGGTTATTTATAAATGGCATGTAACAGAAGATTGACAGTGTGCTCACAGAAAGCGTGGTAGAATTTTATAGGTAATTTAGACACTTACAACTCTTGCCTTGAACTTTCTAGGCTATAAAAATCTCAAGTCTAATATGCTCAGTCTGAACTTAGAACAATAACAGAAAAATTCTGATGGGCCCCCATATTGGTTGTCAAAATGTTCTATGTAAGAAGAAAATTGACATGAAGATCAAGGTCACTTGACCCAGTCTCCAATAAAGTGCTTCAATATTGGTGAAGTGGATTGAGGATTGAATAGAAACATCTTTAGGTCTATTAGATAAGAGAGTACAATGTATAGTACTGCCTAGACCTGATAATAATCCTCTTAATAGTGTAAACTTAATGTATAGGGAAATGGAGATGCTATAGTAGTAGGGAAAATTAATCTTTGGTTAAATTTTGGAATTTATGATAAAAAATATATATGTCTTGATGGCATGTATATTACTTGTGTAGATAATTGGTATAGACATAATAATTGAATGAAAATTCCTCCTAACCAGATACAAATGAAAAGATCAGTTCAGTTCAGTTGCTATGTCATGTCCAACTCTTTGCGACCCCATGGACTGCAGCATACCAGGCCTCCCTGTCCATCACCATCTCCCGGAGTTCACTCANAATAATTGAATGAAAATTCCTCCTAACCAGATACAAATGAAAAGATCAGTTCAGTTCAGTTGCTATGTCATGTCCAACTCTTTGCGACCCCATGGACTGCAGCACACCAGGCCTCCCTGTCCATCACCATCTCCCGGAGTTCACTCAAACTCATGTCCATTGAGTTGGTGATGCCATCCAACCATCTCATCCTCTGTAGTCCCCTTCTCTTACCTTCAATCTTTCCCAGCATCAGGGTCTTTTCAAATCATTCAGTTCTTTGCATCAGGTGGCCAAAGTATTGGAATTTCAGCTTCAACATCAGTCCTTCCAATGAACACTCAGGACTGATTTCCTTTAGAATGGACTGGTTGGATTTCCTCGCAGTCCAAGGGACTCTCAAGTGTCTTGTCCAACACCACAGTTCAAAAGCATGAACTTTTTGATGCTCACTTTCTTTATAGTCCAACTCTCACATCCATACATGACCACTGGAAAAACCATAGCCTTGACCAAACAGACCTTTGTTGGCAAAGTAATGTCTCTGCTTTTTAATATGCTGTCTAGGTTGGTCATAACTTTCCTTCCAAGGAGTAAGTGTCTTTTTGTTTCATGGCAACAATCACCATCTGCAGTGATTTTAGAGCCCAGAAAAATAAAGTCTGCCACTGTTTACATTGTTTCTCCATCTATTTGCCATGAAGTGATGGGACCAGATGCCATGATATTCCTTTTCTGAATGTTGAGCTTTAAGCCAGATTTTTCACTCCTCTTTCACTTTCATCAAGAGGCTTTTGAGTTCCTCTTCTCTTTCTGCCATAAGGATGGTGTCATCGGCATATCTGAGGTTATTGATATTTCTCCTGGAAATCTTGATTCCAGCTTGTGTTTCTTCCAGCATGGTATTTCCATGATGTACTCTGCCTAAAAGTTAAATAAGCAGGGTGACAATATACAGCCTTGACATACTCCTTTTCCTATTTGGAGCCAATCTGTTGTTTCATGTCCAGTTCTAACTGTTGCTTCCTGACCTGCATACAGATTTCTCGAGAGGCAGGTCAAGTGGTCTGATATTCCCATCTCTTTCAGAATTTTCCACAGTTTATTGTGATCCACACAGTCAAAGGCTTTGGCATAGTCAAGAAAGCAGAAATAGATGTTTTTTTGGAACTTTTGCTTTTTTGATGATCCAACAGATGTTGGAAATTTGACCTCTGGTCCTCTGCCTTTTCTAAAACCAGCTTGAATATCTGGAAGTTCATGGTTCATGTATTGTTGAAGCCTGGCTTGGAGAATTTTGAACATTACTTTAGTAGTGTGTGAGATGAGTGCAATTGTGCGGTAGTTTGAGCATTCTTTGGCATTGCCTTTCTTTGGGATTGGAATGAAAACTGACCTTTTCCAGTCCTATGGTCATTGCTGAGTTTTCCAAATTTGCTGACATATTGAGTGCAGTACTTTCACAGCATCATCTTTTAGGATTTGAAATAGCTGTACTGGAATTTCATCACCTCCACTAACTTTGTTCATAGCGATGCTTTCTAAGGCCCGCTTGATTTCACATTCCAGGATGTTTAGCTCTAGGTGAGTGATCACACCATCTTGATTATCTGGGTCATGAAGATCTTTTTTGTACAGTTCTTCTGTGTATTCTTGCCACCTCTTCTTAATATCTTCTGCTTCTGTTAGGTCCATATCATTTCTGTCCTTTATCGAACCCATCTTTGCATGAAATGTTCCCTTGGTATCTCTAATTTTCTTGAAGAGATCTCTAGTCTTTCCCATTCTATTGGTTTCCTCTATTTCTTTGCACTGATCACTGAGGAAGGCTTTCTCATCACTCATTGCTATTCTTTGGAACTCTGCATTCAAATGGGAATATCTTTCCTCTTCTCCTTTTGCTTTTGGCTTCTCTTCTTTTCACTTCTCTTCTTTCGCTTTCTCTTCTATTTGTAAGGCCTCCTCAGACAGCCATTTTGCCTTTTGCATTTCTGTTTCTTGGGGATGGTCTTGCTCCCTGACTCCTGTACAATGTCATGAGCCTCCATCCATAGATCATCAGGCACTCTATCTATCAGATCTAGTCCTTTAAACCTATTTCTCATTTCCACTGTATAATCACTAGGGATTTGATTTAGTTCAAACCTGAATGGCCAAGTGGTTTCCCCTACTTGCTTCAACTTAAGTCTGAATTTGGCAATTATGAGTTCATGATCTGAGCTACAGTCAGCTCCCAGTCTTGTTTTTACTGATTGTATAGAGCTTCTCCATCTTTGGCTGCAAAGAATATAATCAGTCTGATTTCGATATTGGCCATCTGGTGATGTCCATGTGTAGAGTCTTCTCTTGTTTTGTTGGAAGAAGGTGTTTGCTATGACCAGTGCTGCTGGGAGCCAGTGTGAGGAACTCCGCCCTTGGCAAAGGTCATGAGGAAGGAGGCTCGGCATATGCAAAGGTGGGATTGAGCCTCAGGCAATCCCCTGTTCCCGAGCACCTACCCCCCAAAACCAGAGTCTGCCTACGTTACTGCTTTATGCTCTCACCTACACCTCTGACTTTATGGGGGGCTGTCCCCCACCACCTCTCTCTGAGGAGTTAACTTAGGGCTCCAGCTAATAAAATTCCTGGGTTGACAAGAGTGTTTCAGTTCACAAACTCCTCCGAAAGTTCTCTAGCCTGCCTGACAGGCTCGTCTGGCCACATGTGATTGTTCACAGCCTCCCAACCATGAGAGGCACGAGATGCTTTTAACTTTCTAAATACAGATTCTCTTGAGAAGTTAGAAAATTATTAGTATAGTATTAGTGGGTTGGTTAGAAATCATTGGTGAAGGGTTTTTCATTTGTTGAGCCAATATCTGCTGCTAAAATTTCCTTATACACATTAATGAATATAACTAGCATATAGGAAAAATAAGTATTAACCTTGGATATTAATCATGTTAAACCTTAGGCTAAGTAAATTCCTTTCTTAATTGTAACCCACTACACCCTCACCCTATAGGAATGCAACTTTATCTGGTACCTTCGGAGGGTGGCACCTGGTTTAAGAAAAATCACCCCTGGAAAATAGGTTTTCTGGTTGACTGACCGTTATCAGAAAGAAAGGGCCATAAAATGTTAGCAGGCCCCCTGGCCAGAAGATGATGTAAATCCCTTAAGACCTTTTGTATACATTTATATGAAGCACCTGATTTTGATAAAGGTCAGACCCCACATGACTTTGTATTCTATCTCTATGTATAACAAAAAGTATATAAACAAACCTAGAAAATAAAGAAATTAGACCAGTTCCTGGAAAGACTGGTTTCCCCTGTGTGGTCCTTTCTTATTCTCTTCTTTTCTGGCTGAATTCCCATCAGGAGCGTGGAGGCTCGCCATGTCTACTTACTTGCCCTGGCTTCTAAGACCCACACGAGAGGGAGCCCAAGGTGGGGCACCCTCCGCTATTCAAGCAGGTGCCGGTGGCCTACGTAGACGGTGCAAACTCCTTGTCTTGGAGTTTTATTGGTTTTCCACGTAAACCAAGTTATTCAGCCTCTTTTTCTCCACTAATTTTCCTACTACACTGTTCTTTTCTAATCTTTCTTTATATCTGTAATTAAATAAGTTCTTTCCTAGGATGCCGACTCCATTCTCCCTTTGAATTACCCTAGATCCACTGGGGCTGGACCCTGGCACAGTGCATTCTCTTGGCAAAACTCTATTAGCCTTTGCCCTGCTTCATTCTGTACTCCAAGGGCAAATTTGCCTGTTACTCCAGATGTTTCTTGACTTCTCTCTTTTGCATTCCAGTACCCTATAATGAAAAGGACACCTTTTGGGGGTGTTAGTTATACAAGGTCTTGTAGGTCTTCATATAACCCTTCAACTTCAGCTTCTTCAGCATTACTGGTTGAGGCATAGATTGGATTACCATGATATTAAATGGTTTGCCTTGGAAACAAACAGAGATCATCCTGTTGTTTTTGAGATTGCATCCAAGTACTGCATTTCAGACTCTTTTGTTGACTGTAATGGCTACTCCATTTCTTCTAATGGATTTTTGCCCACAGTAGTAGATATAATGGTCATCCGACCATTATATTCACCCATTCCAGTCCATTTTAGTTTGCTGATTCCTAAAATTCCTGTTCAGTCTTGCCACCTCCTGTTTGACCACTTCCAATTTGCCTTGATTCATGGACCTAACATTCCAGATTCCTATGCAATATTGCCCTTTCCAGCATCGAACCTTGCTTCTATCACCAGTCCCATCCACAGCTGGATGTTGTTTATGCTTTGGCTCCATCCCTTCATTATTTCTGGAGTTATTTCTCCACTGATCTCCAGTAGCATACTGGGCACCTACTGACCTGGGGAGTTCATCTTTCAGTGTCCTATCTTTTTGCCTTTTCATACTGTTCATGGGTATGAACAGTATGAAAGGGTATTCAGCTCTTCCAAAATCCTCATTGAAAGAGCTGAATTATAGGCTCTGTTCCTTGCAATGATAAAATAATTGGAAACAAATAAAAGTTCTACTGTTTAGGTATGCTGACTCTTGGGATTGTAATTTTTTCTGTAAAATGGACAAAATGGGTCATGAAGAGGAGCTTTATAAAGGATACTATACTTTGAAAAGCTCTACAGAAATTCTGAGATAAAATCAAAGTACAATATGCTGATGTTTAACCAAAACAACCCTGTTCCAGGGTTGGGAGATAATTGGAATCATGAATTTGACACACTAGTTTGATCTCTTGAAGTGGCAGCTTAGAAGTCCACAACATGAAAAAACATAAAGGAACTCAAAGCATGTAACAATATGCCAAATGGTGATATATACTGGTAGCTCCCCGACAAAGTCAAATGTTGAACAACCAGAAAAGGCAGTCTATAATTCATTCTTGCCAGCACATAGTTTGCAAGTAGATTACTTTTGCTTTTTATCTATGGCTAGGAACTTCCCAGGAGGCACAATGGTAAAGAATTCACCTGCCAGTGCAGGAGATGCAAGAGACTTGGGTTTGATCCCTGGGTCAGGAAGATCCCTTGGAGAGGGAGATGGCAACTCACTCCAGTATTCCCACCTGGAAAATCCCATGGACAGAGGAACCTGTCAGATTACAGTCCGTGGGGTCACAGAGAGTTGGACATGACTGAGCGACTGAACACACACACACACACACACACACACTGGGTAGGGAAGAGGACTTAAATGGACACTGACAGGACTCATATTCCCATTGGGATTTCCATATGTGTAAACTGAAGTCAATGCTGTTAATTTTATTGAAAGATTGGGAAACAATAGAATCAATGCTAATACTATAAAAAGACTAGGAAAAATAATATTTTACCAGTTTGACTCTCACAATTACATTTTATCAGATCAAGGCATTCAATTCTCTATCCACCTAGTACAACAGCGGGTATAGAGTACATCACTCTCAAAGAATTCTTCTTATTTCTTATCATCCTCAAGGTGGTAGGTTAATAATACCTGACATAGTCAACTAAAATATTTGTTTAAAATGATAGATGGTGACAAAAGATTAAAGGCTAGTCTATGAACTTCCAGCCTTATTTTTGCAATTTAATGCCAAGAGGTCTAATTATGGGTCTTTATTAGCTAAGTCATTATGCATTTGTGGTGAAATTGGTAAAGAGGAGATGAGGGCTGGGATTGAAGGGGTGGATTATATCTTCTCCATAACTTACCAACTTGGGGTTGATGGTTCTAATTGTTTCATTGCCTAATGAATGTGATTGTTCTATTTCTGAATATTTGTTCCACATGACCCTCCATAGGTAGGAATGGGATAAAAGAGGTGCTTCATCTTGCTGCCAGCAATATGAATGATCAGTGTCAGAACCTATCTCACCAGGAAAGGTTTAGGTGAAAATTAATGATAAATAAAAGAAAGGGGAGATTGTAACTGAGGGAGAAGGAGTCAGTGAATGCATGTGAAAAAAGGGAAATCCTAATATATATAATTTTGGTGCCTTGAGAGAAGCTTGGAGAAAAAGAATAATAGCTCCCTTAGCTTTGACTCATACGCACCTGGAGGGAAGCACTCTGTTGAAACCTCTTCCTGGGATAAAGAACTAAGTGGTGAGATGGATGATAGCAATTGTAACACATATTCAAGAGTTGTCTATGTTCTCAAAATGAATAAAATGATATGACCTCTGACTATGACCATAGTGAAGTGAAAGTGAAAGTCTGTCAGTTGTGTCCAACTCTTTTGGACCCCATGGACTATACAGTCCATGGAATTCTCCAGGCCAAAATACTGGAGTGTGTAGTCCTTCCCTTCTCCAGAGGATCTTCCCAACCCAGGAATTGAACTGAGGTCAAGCAATATTAATACGGTTATTTGTTTTCATTCTCATTTTCTGTGTCTACTACCAAGAACCCATGACAGGAAGCAACTTACAGGGAAGATTTACTGAGTGCAATCTGGAGAACACAAATTCTTAATAATCATAATAATCTGAATAAACACTGTGTGGCCATTAGTTATGATGGTAAAAGCTTAAAAAGGTGCTGAGAATTGCTCATATAAGTTTTAATATTACATATAAAAATAGCTAATACCATTTTTATGGATAGAAATATTATAAAAGCTAATAAAACATACAGTGAAACTGATATTGATGCAACTGAAAAACAAAAATAAGTAACCTGATTATAAGATTAATAAAGGACCAGAATAGATATTTCTCCAAAAAAGATATACAAATGGCCATTAAGTATATGAAAAGACGCTAAAATCTCAATCATTAGAGAAATGCACATCAAAACCACAATGAGATATCACTTCCCACCCAGTAGGATGACCATTACAACCAACAACCAACACCAAAAAGAAATCTTCATGTGGATAAACTGGAATGGTGGCATATTATTGGCAGGAAGGCAGAATGTTGCAGTTACTGTGAAAAATTGTATGGAGATATTAAAAATAGAACTACCACAAGATCCTGCAATTCTCCTTCATATGTCCTGCAATTCTACTTCATACACACACACACACACACACACACACACACACAAAAGAGTTGAAAGAAGAATATTAAAAAAGATATTGCCTGGAGAATCCCAGGGACAGAGGAGCCTGGTGGGCTGCCGTCTATGGGGTCGCACAGAGTCAGACACAACTGAGGTGACTTAGCAGCAGCAGCAGAGGAAACCCAAATATCCATGGACAGATGAATGAATTAATGCAATATTATTCAGCCTTGAAGAATATGGAACTACTGTCACATGCTAGAGTATCACTGAAATTTGAAGAAATTATGCTGAGTTAAATAAGCCAATAAACAAAGGACAAATACCAAATACCACATGATTCCACTATATGAGATATCTAGAGTAGTCAAAATCATGAAAACACAAAGTAGAATGGTGGTTTCTGGGGGATGGGCAGTGAAGAGGAAATGGTATAGAATTTTAGTTTTGTGAGATCTATTATATAACAATTAAATACAGTTAATTCTACTGGACTGTATACTTAAAATGGTTAAGAGAGTGAATTTTTTTTTTTGGTATAATTAAAAAATCTTAAAAATCACTCATACTGATTTGGGAGAATGGGATTGAAACATGTAAAATACCATGTAAGCAATGAATCGCCAGTCTAGGTTCAATGCAGGATACAGGATGCTTGGGGCTGGTGCACTGGGATGACCCAGAGAGATGGTATGGGGAGGAAGGTGGGAGGGGGATTCAGGATTGATAACTCATGTACACCTGTGGCGGATTCATGTTGATGTATGGCAAAACCAATACAGTATTGTAAAGTAAAATTTAAAAAAAAATGTACTTTTAAATTAAATGAAAACCTTACCAGGTGACTACACCTATTGAGGAGAATTGCCCTGAAGAAGATTCAGACATGACTACTGATAGACATTTTAGATGTGCTATAGTCTTTAATCATTCAGTAGATGTGTACCATAAAGTACAGATAGTTGAAGATCAGATGCAAAGAATTGTAACATTAGCACAAAAATACAAGGAATTTGTGCTAATGTTTTTGAATGATTAAATCCAAATCTGTTTAAACCCATACTGGCTATTACAAACATACAAAATGTAATCTTTGGACATCTTAATTGTCTATTTGATTATGCAGTGTTGTCAGACAAGTGAACAGTTATTGACTAACGGAATGACTATCACTCCTGAATCTATTGTTGATATTTCACCATAATATGTATACATATGAGCCCAAATTGTATCCTTTGTTTTCTAATGCTAGTAAGTTTTGTGAAATGACATGCACACAGAATAATTGTCATTCCTGGCCTGTCTTCCTATTCTAAAGAGACTTCTACATTTTATTTCTGTTCTTTTTTTAAAGAGCAGTATATGCTGGTAGATTTTTTTCAAGTTTGTTAGATTTTAAGAAATATAAGGGGAAAGTCAGTTCCTTCATTCATACAAAATGATTAAAGCTAGTATGATAGTTATTTTAAAATCTGATACTTCTTACACTTATATAATTTTTATGATATCAACTATAGGATTACAATATTCAATTATTATTGCCTCTTCTACAGTTTCACAGAAGGACTTGTCTGTTCACTTATCTTAATGGTTTTGAGACCTATATCCTAAGTTAGAATAACTAGTACTATATTGGATACTGAATATTGACAATAACATTTTTTAAATGTTTTTTGGTGAGATGCTTATTGAGCACAGTGGGGATTTTCAGAATAGTTTTGAGGAGAAAAGAACTGTTAAATAAAAAGTGCTATAAATATTTCTACCAGTTATCCTACCATATACACAATTATTTAACTAGTTTTAAGAAAACACATACGCATAGATTTCCAGAATTGAAATTACGGATAGTTACCTCTAGTCATTCACAACTTTTTTTCTCAAAAATGACACATTTTATAAATGTCTCTGCAAATTATTTAATCTAAATGGTGTTATAAATTTAGGGCTTTCCTGTATTTCTATTTTCATGTAATTTCTTCAGTTCTGTAGTTGGTCTATTTGAATAACTGCAAAACTTAACGTCAGGAGAAACCTCCCTGATTCTCATGAAAGTAAAAGTGAAGTCGCTCAGTCGTGTCTGACTCTTTACGGTCCCATGGACTGTAGGCTTCTCTGTCTATGGGATTTTCCAGGCAAGAGTGGGTTGCCATTTCCTTCTCCAGGGGATCTTCCTGACACAGGGATCGAACCCAGGTCTCCTGCATTGCAGGCAGACGCTTTACCGTCTGAGCCATCAGGGAGGCCAACATTCTCATGAATTAGCTGTCAGTTGGCATCTGGGTAAGGGCATCATTTTAGGTTTCCTTTTTTAGTCTCCAAAGTGAACCATTGATAATACCATTGACTTTAATTTCTTTTTTTTTTTTAAAGGTCCTAGGAAAGGTTTTTCAAATGAAATCTTACAAGGAAACTTAAAATGCAAAACAGGTGAGTCAACCTTCCCTGATCATAATGGGAAGGCCTAGAGGAACCCTGCTGCAGCTGCTGCTGCTAAGTCACTCCAGTCGTGTCCGACTCGACTCTGTGTGGCAGCCCACCAGGCCCCTCTGTCCCTGGGATTCTCCAGGGAAGAATACTGCAGTGGGTTGCCATTTCCTTCTCCAATGCATGAAAGTAAAAAGTGAAAGTGAAGTCACTCAGTCGGGTCCGACTCTTCGTGACCCCATGGACTGCAGCCTACCAATTCTCCTCTGCCCATGGGACTTTCCAGGCAAGAGTACTGGAGTGGGTTGTCATTGCCTTCTCTGAGAGGAACCCTACTTACTTCTATTATCCACATTTGCTAACCCTTGTTTCCATTGAATCCCCACCCAAAGGGACTCCTTGAGATTACCAGAAATCCACTTAGCTTAATTTGAAAACCTGCGGATTCAACTATTTTCAATTTCATTTATTGACTTAAAATCTCAGGTATAAAACCTAATTTACATGTAAATGTTTAATATAAAATCAGCCTAATATTTTAGCAAATTTCTAATTATTTAAGGAAATTAAACAAGATGTCACTTATAATTTGTCCCTACAAGATTCCAGGACAAAATAACATGAAAATACAGCAATGTGGTATTTTATATTTCTGTAGCAAGGGATTCAGAGTTTGAGTTACAGTGTCCTAGAGCCTCATGAAGGAAAAGGCAATGGCACCCCACTCCAGTACTCTTGCCTGGAAAATCCTATGGACGGAGGAACCTGGAAGGCTGCAGTCCATGGGTTCGCTAGGAGGGGGACAGGACTGAGCGACTTCACTTTCACCTTTCACTTTCATGCACTGGAGAAGGAAATGGCAACCCACTCCAGTGTTCTTGCCTGGAGAATCCCAGGGACGGGGGAGCCTGGTGGGCTGCCATCTCTGGGGTCGCACAGAGCTGGACACGACTGAAGCGACTCAGCAGCAGCAGCAGCAGCAGCAGAATTAGAATCTCATGAATTAGATTCCATTTTTTTGTGAGACAGCCAAGAGAAAGTATGAGATTCCTAAAAACATTTAATTCAAGTCAAACAAGACTAGATAATCAAAAGAAGTATGTATACTTCTTAATAAGAATAAGTATTCTCAGAACTCACGTTAAGAACCCAAGTTTCATCAAAACACAGAAATTTTAAATAATTGTTGAAAGGACGTTGGTACTTATTTGTGTCATTGGCAATTAAGCAACATGGAGTGAAAAAGAAGTGCTTAGCCCAAGAAAAGTAAAACAAATGTATAGGTAAAATAAGCTACAGGTATGCTTTGGGTGACCATGTCATGAGTATTCTGATGTTCAGTTTTCATTTCCTTCATTAGACCCAAGTGGTATAGTTTAGGAGCCTGGCAGGCTACAGTCCTTAGGGTTGCAAAGAGTCAGACACAATTGAAGTGACTTAGCACAAAACAACACAGCACAAGAAAAAGGCAAAAACAAGATGCTCACAAACTAACAGACTTCCAGTGATGAAAATGTGACTGTTAATTGCAAAGTTTTATTTCCAAATGTTCAGATAGCTGAGTGCTTTTCAGATAGCACAAAAAGCTTGACAGAATAGCTCCAAATAGTAAAGTAAGATAAGAGATTAAAAACAAGAACAACAAAAAACTTACTGAAGTTTGAGATATATGAACCCACCATGAAGGAGTGGATATTCAAAACATCTTGGTGAGAGGAACATCTGGAAGATATACAGAAGATGCACTAGAAAATAGAACAACGAGTTTAGGCTCACTTTATGAAAGATAAAGCTCATCCTAATTTATTTACCTTGAATAGTAAGGAATATAATCTACTTCTATTTTTAGGCCATGAGTTTTGAACATCAAGAATTCAGCAGAAGAAAACTAATATGTTGGTTACTTGTTTAAACAAGTAAAATGATTCTCAGCAAAAGGAACATGATTCTTCTTTAAAAAAAGTGCTCCTATATAGTTCTTCATTTTTTCAAGAAAAAACAATTCCTTCAATGCAGAGCACTGCTATATCTTTATTTAAGGACATTTGCAAATTCTGTGATATATATATGTCCTATAAAATCAGATTCTACATATGTATCAATATTCTTCAGCAAAGACCATTGAAAACAATTTCTTCTGGAGTAAATTTGGGAATATATTAAAATGAGTGGCTTTTGGAGCAGTGTGAAAAGTGAAAGTGTTAGTCACTCAGTCGTGTCTGACTCTCTGAGACCCCATGACTGTAGCCCATTAGGCTCCTCTGTCCATGGAATTCTCCAGGCAAAAATATTGGAACAGTTGCCATTCCTTTCTCCAGAGGATCTTCCTGACCCAGGAATTGAACCCAGGTCTCCTGCATTGCAGGCAGATTCTTTCCCATCTAAGTCACTGGGGATTCCCTGGAGCAGTGTAACAGGGTAATTTTCATCAGTTGAACTCCAAACACTGTTGATCATATATCAACATTTGCAAAACGTTTAAAATATCTACACCCAGTACGTGGGTATTAATTTTGGTAATAAATAATAATCTGTACTTTTGTTCTAGCTTTCAAACTACATTATCAAATATATGCCAAATATTTTAATATATTTTTATATTTTAAAGGACTAAACGGCTTCTGTGTTATGTGCAATATGTTGTGTAGGCCAATGGTTCTACTACAACAAATAAAACTAAAAAAGAATAACATAAATAAAACTAATTTTGAGAACATCAGAGTACTCTGGATTAACAAACCTAAGTGAAACCAAATTCCCAAAATGAAATGAAAGCCCTCCTTGAGAGCTCCAGATCTCTAGTTGTTTGCTTTTCTGGGAGTATTTACCAAATATGAGCTGAGATTAGCTTACTTTAGGAAGAGGGTCCCTGTGGAGGGAAAGAGAAACCAGCAGAGCTTTAACCAATTGTACATTCTTAAATTATGGATTGATATTTGAGGATTCTCAAATGTCTGGCGACCTTTCACCGTGGGATATTGGCTGACTTCTATGATTGTGTGGAAGGCTGGGTTAGAAGTATTCTAAAGCAGAGTGAAATATTCTGTAGTTCTGTGGTACTTAAGAGAAAGTTTTCCTAGAGGGACTGCTTCATATTCAGAGTCATCACCATCTTTATATATATGTCATATTTTGAACCTCAATAAAGCAGATGTTTATAAAGCTTATCTCAAAACCTAATAATGGTAGAAATTAATCCCTCCCAGTGTCTCAGAACCAAAGAAGAGATCTGCCAGGCTCTCAATCAAAGTCCACATGAAGGCCTGACTAAAGCTCAAACTCATTCGGACGCACTCTTTCTTTTTCCTTCAACACTAGGTAATTTCTCCGCTCCTTTCTTGCTTGCATGGTTTCTGAAGAGAGATCTATGACGTTAATTTTTAACTTATGTCTGTATAAATCAAAATTTTTCGTTTGACTTTGGTTTCTGCAATTTGAATATGATATGTCTAGGTGTGAATTATTTGGTTTTTATCTTGTTTGATAAAATATAAGCTTCTTCTTGTCTGGAGAATCCCATGGACAGAGGAGTCTGGTGGGCTACAGTCCATTGGGCTGCAAAGAGTCGAACATGATTGAGCATCTAACACTAACATTTTCAAGTTCACAATAGATTTTCTGGCTCCAAGTCACTCTTTGAGGAACTGCTTGATTTTGTACTGTTTTGTGTAAAAATAAAGGCTATTATTTTAGACAAAAAAAAAAAAGAAAAAAATAAGTTTCTTTGAGCTTCTTGGATATGTGGTTTGATGTCTGTGATTAAGTTTGAAAGATTTTTAGCCCCTATTATTTCAAATATTTTGTCTGTTTTTTTTCTCTTTTCTCTTTCTGTTATGCTTATTATGCTTGTGTTATATCTATTGTAATTTACTCACGGTTTTTGGATCGTCTATTTTTGTTGTTGTTGTTGTTATTGTTCTTTTTGCCTCTTTGCTTTTCAGTTAAACAAGTTTTATTGATATATCTTCAAGCTCACTGATGCATCCCTCTGGTGTGTTCAGTCTACTAATCAAGCTAAAAGCATTCTTCATTTCCGTTAAAGTGATTTGATTTCTAGCATTCTATTTTGATTCTTCCTTAGCGTATCTATTTCTCTGCTTCTGTTGTTACCTGTTTGTTTCTGCACATTGTCAATTATTTTTCCCACTAGAACCCTTCACATATGAATCCTAGCTGTTTTAAATTCCCAGCCTGATAAGTCCAAAATCTCTGACACATCTGCATCAGGTTCTAATGCTTGCTTTGTCTCTCCAGAATGGGTTTTCTCTAACTTTAAGCATGCCTTGCAATTTCCTTGTTTAAAGCCAGACAAGGTGTATCAGGTAATAGGAACTGAGATAAATTGGCCTTTACTATCAGGTTTTATGTTTATCTTCTAATGTTCTTGTTGTTACCTTTGGGCTACCATAGAAATTCTTTCCTAAGGTTGATGTTTTTCACCTCTATTTGTTATAATCTACTGTTGTTTTATTAAGCTATGTTGAAGTGTTGGAAGTTATTGGGGATGTGAAGCATTCTATGTTTTGCTTAAATCTCAAGTTTTATTGTATTTTTAACAGAGTCTTTAATTTCTGGTATGTGACTTTTTGGAGAGTCTCTTAGACTTTTATTTTCCTCCTCTTATGTAGACAGGGAGGCTAGCTTGGCTGGAGTTGTCTAACAGTCCTTGTCTTAGGCTAGATAAGGCTCTGCCAAGGTGTTTACCCTGAGAATACAACTGCAACATGAACACCTGAATACTGAGCTGAATGCTCTAGTTGTATTTTTGAAATGGTCACTATCATCTTTCTGCCATTCCAGAGCACAAGGAGGCTTTTCTCTGACCTTTATCATGAGAATCTGGAGAGGATCCTGAAGGTTAAACTTATAAAAATGTGAACAATCCTTCTAAGACTGTATCCTTTAAAAATATATTAATTTTTTTCATACTTAATAATGATTATAGAGTGAAATTGTCCATTATAGAACTGAAACCAAACATGTTTGGAATAAAATATAAAAATCCTCTTTTGACACCCACAAACCGCCATCTTCTCCTCACAAGTAGCTACTTTGATGCACCTTAGATTTCAAAGAAGGCCATCATGTATTCTGCAAACATTTGTTTCTCTTTCTAACATTTATACCACTTCTATTAGACACATCTTACACTCAGCTTTAGATCCTCTTTTGCTCACATATCTGTAGTTTTGCCAATGCTCCCACTGTTCACCCCTGGCCTTAGACTTCAGGGCTTCACTCTTAATACTGAAGGTATAAAACTATTGATTCTCATGTATTTAAAGACAAAAATTTGCATATGTCAACTCCCTATGGGAGATCAAAATGTCATGGAAGTCACTGGATAAATCTTATAACTTCATTTTCCTCCCAGAACAGACTTTTTAAAGATAGTTCTACGACACAGAGCAACCAACTGTCTTGACACCAAGCAATGGCCAGCTCAGAAATGCAACCTTGTATTGTCACTTTTTTTCTTTCCTAACTCATGCCTGCTTCCTAGTAATTGTACTCCATAAAAAAATAGCAGCACAAGAACTTCTGCACTGAGGTTTTCTTCTTAACGTAGGCTAAGACACAATTTCCCCCTTTTCTTATTGTATTACATTGGCCAGGACCTCCAAAAACATGTTTAAAAAAACACAGTGATTATATAGACTTCATGTGTGTGAAATATTTTTTTCATTTTCATTTGAGGTCCTCATATGAGAAGTTGATGTTGATTTCTGATTTTTCTTCTCTATTCTTTTTTGAAGCAATCATACACTGTTGGCTCTTTTTTTTTTTTTTTTTTTTTTTAGATTTTAGAACTCTACTTGTTTACACAAATGTATTAGTCTACCCTGGAAGCTGTTAAGGGGTGTTAGATCTTTGTGTCACCTCCTACGGATGGTTCGCTGGTGCCTTCCCAGGACCTGTTGTGTGGCTACAATAAATAGTTATTGTAAAATAGGATGATTATAGTAATTCAGTAATTTGAAAAAGGAATTACACCAGAGGTGCTTTATCCTTACCTGATCTAGATGATAAGATTCTGGTTTCTAGAGCTTACATTCTTTTGGGGGATGAGAATTTAAGAAATCTTGGCAAGGAACGAGAATATTTTGCTGTGGAAATGTTGTGAATTTTGGATGACAGGGTGAACTGTAATATATAGCCTCTAAAATATTCTATAGCTATTCTATACAGGCTATTTTTAAAAGTATAAAAGTTCCAGAATCCAGAATCTCATCATCCAGATCAGCTCAAGAATAAAGCACTTGAGTAATCCTTATGGGCTTCCCAGGTGGTGCAGTGGTAAATGAATCCGCCTGCCAGGAGAGAAAGGGATGCAGTTTGATCTGATCCCTAGGTAAGGAAGATTCTCTAGAGAAGGAAGTGACATCTGACTCCAATAACCTAGCCTAGAAAATTCCATGGACAGAGGAGCCTGGTAGGCTATAGTAGAATCGGGAGTGACTGAGCACACACAAGATATTCTATGCTTTTTATTCCACACCGTAGAGTAGTAGGTGTCTATAACTAAGATCCCCCCATATTTCAGTTTTGTCTTTGATATTTTCTATCTTAATACTTGAGTCTTTGCTTCAGCTTGGGAAAATGTTCTTTAGTTTCTCTCTCTCATTTTCTTTTCTTCTCTATAAATTTCTTCCTTTTCATTTTCTTCTAACCCTCTGGGGATGAGATGCTCTGTTTTCTGAAAAAGTGTCTTTTGACTTGATTCCTATCTTTTTTTTTTGGTTTTGCTCTATAGTCCAGAAATTTTATTTTATCTTATATGGTACTATTTATTCTATAGTTTCACCTTATTAAATTTTTATTTTGGCAGTGACATTTTAACTGTTACTTGTTTATACATTGACTCTTTCATATAATCCTATTTTTTCTTTTTCTTTTTCTAGTTACAGTAACTTCCAAACACTGTGAAAGTGTTATAAATTTTACAGTCTTTTACTTCTTGCATTATATCCCTTTCTATGGACTTAACTGTCCTGTTTATTCACTGTGGTCTTTTTCTTTTCTGTTGTCAATCTTCCCTGAGAGATAATCATCTGTTTATTCTTCCTTAAGCAATAAATGGAATATCTTGACTTTCATAAATGAAATTTCTAGGACTGAGTAAGATCTCTCTCTTCTATTTCTAATCTCCATCTCTTATAGGTTCTTTTTGTTTCCAGGCAACAGTCTTCCAGTACAGAGATGGCTACAACTACTCTAGGTTAATAATACCATCTTCAGCCCCATAACACTAGCTTTACTTTTGAAAACTTTAGCAAATCCCCTAGCAATATTCTTTAGTCTGACTTAGGTCATATATTCTAAGTCCATTTTTGAAGAATTACCAAGGAAATAAATGTTAGTTATAACACATTTCAATCTTAAGCATAATATTCTTTTTTAAAAATAGACCCCTCACTCTTAGTTCNAAGTCTTATATATATATATATATATATTTCCTCCCAAAGCCTTGGGTTATATGAAGTCAATCACTTTTTCCAATGATATTTGAAAGGAAAATTCTTCATTTTAAAAATTGCTCTTTCTAATGTAACTAAAGGCTTCACAATTCTGCTTTCTGATATATTATGAAATCATAAGGAAGACTCTCACTTTATTAGAATAAATACCAAGAGATTGGACAGCTGTCTTGATGGACCACAAATGAAAAGGATAAGACCCTGTGAAAATGTTACTTTTTTTTTTATATCTTCTAATTTGTAAGTTCATTTCTGAACATATATGGAATATTAGGGCAAATGTAGAATACAAAGTCTTAAGAAGCTACTATTTTTTTACTATGATTATTTCATAAACCCAAATTATGACTGAGTCTTGTAAATTTTAAAAGATTGCATGTTAATGTATTGCCTCAATGCTAGGTTTTCTGTACAATCTCTTCCTTGTACTACCAAATCTATGAATTATCCAAAACACTAATACTTATAGGTTAAATTATATTAATATGGAGAGAAGGACTAGCCTATTGGAAAGCAAAATATCTTAAGTACAAAGAGATCACTACCAACCAGTAAGAAGTAGAATAAAGAATCATAAAGATCAGCAGGAACCTGGGACAATTGCATTAAAGACATGTAACCTGGAGATAAAAAAGCCTATTTCAGAAAAAGATCAAATCACTAACAACAGAGAGAAAAACTGCAAAAGGAAAATTTTGGGACGTGATCATAGAAATAAGCTCTCTAGATTTTGGCACCAAATGTCTCAGAAATTAAAGTTTTACAAAAAGTGAAAAAAAAAAAAAATAGAAGTTCCCTCTTGTTGGAATGAACTTGTTGAAATTTTGTTGCACCATTCCCAAAACACTTTGGACACATCATTGAAGGGTTTCTTCAGAGGCTCAATCTATTCAACAGCGAAAAGATCTTTAGTGGAAACAGGGAGAAGAAAGGATTTTGTTATGTAATCTGCTATGCTTGATTTGGAAAACTTCACAGGTCTTGAAATATCTATTGTGTATATACAGGTTAAGAAAGGTACAAAGGGACGCACTCTATGCAGCTGAACTTCATGCTAATTCAGTTTCCACCTGTGAAATGGGGCCAACATTGCACCTCCTGAAGTACAGACTAGAAGATGGATGTAATAAGAGGAGGAGATATTTTGATACGACACATTTAACAGACTTCTCTGGATTACTGAGAGACTGTGCACGCCTCTATTAGTAATATACAACAATATTTAATTTTGCTAATTGTGAGAGCGAGTGACTTACAGCACAGGCTGATGGATAGAAAGGGACTTTAGCTAGGGAGTGAGATGAGCACTTGATATGTGAGACGATCCACATTCATTGTGGGTTTGAGCTCTTGTCTAATATTTATAGTTTATAAAATTCTACTGAAGTGCTATGAAACTACATTTTATATGAAAAAATGACTCTGAAAGAAATCCAGCTGCCAGCGGTAGAAAGTGTTAGTCATTCAGTCGTGTCTGACTCTTAGTAACCTTATGAAATGTAGTCCACCTGGTTCCTCTGCCCGTGGGATTCTCCAGGCAAGAATGGAGTGGGTAGCCATTCCCTTTGCCAGGGGATCCTCCCAACCCAGGGACTGAACCCAGTTCTCCTGCATTCCAGGCAGATTCTTTACCATCTGAGCCACCAGGGAGATTCATTAAAAGTATTAATGTTCTTATCCATAAATTAACATTTTGGATAAATTGAAAGCAGATTGTTGAATTTATATGGTGGCTTGGGAATCTGAAATTGTCAAGCCCATTGTTAGTTCTATGTGGAGACATGAAAAAGTGATTTGTGAATCTGATTTGGCAAATTTTCTAAATAGTCCAAAATTTGTTCTTATTGTGAAAGATGAAACTTCAGTAAAATCTGAAAAAGCAATTAACTCCTAACTAACTTTAGAAGGAAATGTGCTTTTGGAGACAGGTATTTTAATAGTTGTATAAATAAGCCATAGTCCCATATAACAGATGCATTAAAAACCCAAAGGTATCACTGGCATTTTTCAGTTATACTTGATTGTATTTGAAAGAACAAAATATATGCTTAGAGCTGTTCCTGAATTTGAGAAGGTCTTAGAAAGCATTTTACCAGAATAGGAAAGCTCTGCTATATTTCACTCATAATTATCAGGAAGAATTCATGGTGGAGTGGAAATAAGACATGATTGGAACCCAGGAAATCTGGATTCCAGCCTTGATATTGGTACCAGATAGATGTGTGATTTTGTTCAGGGGATTTGACCTTTCCCAGGTTAGAGCCTTTCTCTTTTAACTGCAGGGGTGAGGGGCGGAGCAGTCAACTCAAGTGGGCCCCTTCTAACTCTTAGCTACCAAGCTTCCTCTGATGTTCTTCGTCCAAAAAAGAAATACCAGTGTCTCAAAGTATCTGCAAATGATTATAAGTCACTTCAGCTGGTCCTCACTTTCCATGCTGGCAGCACTACAACTTTAAAGAAAAAAACAAAAAACAAAAAAAACCTTTCTGCCATGAGATGAGTAAGCGATTGGGATTCATGTACTCCTGGCTCTTCTTCCCTGCCACACACCCTCAGAGTGAGTGGGATGCGCCTGCCAAGCCAAACATGATGAAACTGTGGATTTGAACATTAGCCTAAAATACAAAAAAAGTGCTATCACAACTGTCTGTGGATCCATCTATGCTTCAACAATGACTTCAATGATAGTATCCTGTCATTTAAACCCATGGTGATGTTCAAATATCTGTGCAGTGTCCTCTCTTCTCTGTCAGCAATTTATCCTTGAGAATAGCATTTGTGGCATTATATCTGTGAAGAAATATAAGGGGCGGGGGAAACAACGGTTTTCATCATACCTGGTGAAATCGCTGATGTTCTGTATTCATCTGTGCCTTTTGTGAGAGAGAATTAAAGAGGAATGAGGCATCTCGAATTGGTGTGAACCCCTCACCTTCACTTAAAATTGTAAGAGTGATGTGAAAGTCAAGTTCCATTATATATTTAGTTTTATAGGGCAAAGATTTTTATAATGTTCCTTGATAGCTATTTAATCACTGAAATAGGCTGCAGCTTGGAGTCAGGCTTCAGGGTCATTTCAGCCTCTGAACCTTGCCTGCCTCCACTGAGCAGACTCCACACTCTCTACTCCCAGTCCACGTGGCAAACATATGTCTTACCACTCATCAGTCCTTGATGCCATCTATCTACTTACTTGTTTGCAAACATAATGGAGAGATCCTAGAGCATAGGCTTGTCCATATTTTTATACTTTAGAAACTAGAAGCCATCTGGCACTTAGCAGGCACTTAATCAATGCTTGTTGGATTAACCTGTGAGTAATGTTCCCTAGATGTTAGTTACATACTCTGGAATTTCTTTGCTAGAAGTCCTGCAACAGACATGGCAGAACTTTGCCCAACAAATTAATTGCCCAAATTTAAGATGAATTGCGGAGAAGGCAATGGCACCCCACTCCAGTATTCTTGCCTGTAAACTCCCATGGACAGAGGAACCTGGTGGGCTGCAGTCCATGGGGTCGCTAAGAGTCAGACACGACTGAGCGAATTCACTTTCGCTTTTCACTTTCATGCATTGGAGAAGGAAATGGCAACCCACTCCAGTGTTCTTGCCTGGAGAATCCCAGGGACGGGGGAGCCTGGTAGGAGGCCGTCTATGGGGTCGCACAGAGTTGGACACGACTGAAGCGACTTAGCAGCAGCAGCAGCAGCAAGATGAATTGAGGTTGCTTTTTTGAAAATGAGAAAAATTTTATTCTAGCTAATATCTATGGTGGCTAATATTCGGGTAGAGCTTAATTCATGCCAAGCTGTGTCCTAAATATATGTCCTAAGTATATTAACTTAGTCCTTACTCAGCCTTCTGAAAGTTGTTATTATTATTCCCATTTATGGAAGAAGAACCTGAGGCAAAGAGAGGGGAAGTAACTTTAGCAAAGCTTTACAAACATTGGCAGAGCTGGGAATCAAAGTCACATAGACTTGTTATAATACTCACATTCTTCAACGTTTATGCTATGGTTCTTGGGAGCTATATTCCATAGTCAGCTGGAACCATAATTTTTGAATTAATAAAACTAATTTAGTTCATTAGAAATGAAATATATCATTCAGAGGAATTATTAATCAGATATACAGGTTAAAAATATTCCCTTTAGTCTTGTTTCTACTATTTAAAAGAAATAACTCTCTGTAGGATAAATGTAAAGGATTGCCTCATTTAGAAAGAGAATTGATTTTGCAAAAAATCTTTTGCCATCAACTTTGCCTTGCAAATCTGAGGAAGTGGACTCTCTTAGCTCTCGCCCATAGTTCTACTGTAGCTAAGTTTGTTAAACCAATGAGCAAACTCAAGAAACCTTTACAGATTCTCATATGGCTGGCCACTTGTGAGTTTTGTTTTCCATGGTGCCTTTACTGACCTTCCAGTACTGTGCTGGCTGTCTGAGGATCCTTGTGAAAATGAGAATGAAATTGTGATTATGTAGATTCCTGTGATCCAAAGATTGAAAGTAATCTAGGCAGTCTTAAAGACTAGAACCCACACAAACAGACTGCTGCCTTGCATTTCAGCAGTGGAATAAATATATTATGAATGTAAGGCTGCCATAAGAAATAGAAAAGAAAGGGGAAAAAGGCTAAGAAATAGACACATGCTTGGCATTAGGCCCTGTATTGTAAAACACATTTTGAATCTGCTGTGTCCATATATCATTACAGTACCAAGCAAATAATATATATGCATTTGTAGGGGGGAAAATATCAGTGTTAATAAATCTGTCAGACTTGAGGGAGGCATTTCCTAAATTGCTAAAGGATTTCCTGTTGCTTCAAATTCAGCTTCTCTTTGATAAACTGATTTTTGTAAACGAGTATCTGAGGATCTTACAGGATCTCTATCAGTTTTACATTAAATTCCTTTTCCTGAATGAGTTACATTTACAATACTTTTTGTGTATGTGTGTGTGTGTGTGTGTTTTTGTCTTTGAGAAAATAATCACTTAAGGTATATTTGCTATATGTATAATAATTATTAGGAAATGGAAATTTGAATTACTAATCCAGAAAGTTTTACATTAAATTCCCATAGATATTGTATTTCATGTAGAAACTGTGCTGGAAAATAATCAACTGTGATGGATTATTTTACTTTATACATTATTTCTCCACTATTGGTGAGTATTTAGAGTTTAAAAAAAATTGGACTAGCACCTGTACTGAAAATGGCTTTTACAGTGGGTGATGTATTTTTAAACTAAACTTAAACATATTATCTGATAATAATTTATTTAAATTACTGTATCTGAAATAATCTTTTAATGTAGATTATGCTTACAGTGATGAAATTAATATATATTTGAGTATAGTAGCATGATTTTCAGAAAATCTGAAAGCCTAGTACAGTCTCATTTCAGAAAATTTGGGACTACTGCAGAAGTAGGGACTATATTTGTCCCATGTCATGCAAATCAACTGATACTTTTGAAACATCTTGCTTATTTACCTTTTGGCATTATTTTTCACCCTATTGATTTATTGCTCCCTCTTGTTGAATGGATTTATAGTACAATTACTTAGGGTTTTTCTCTGATTTCTCTGGCTGTGTCTTCTGAGTCTTTTTTGCCATCCCTTTCTAATCAACCCATAATTGTTGATGTTCTTCTATATTCACAGCCCAGATATCTCTCCTGAGCTGTTTTTTTTTTTTTAACATTAACTCAACATCTCCATTTGAATGATTCATTTATCATTTTCCACTTTCCAAAATAAAAGCAGGCCATAATATCTATGTTCCTGGGGCAATGTTTCCTACACTCAACGATTACACCAATGGCCATTCCATTGCTTAAACCAGAAATGAGGAAGTCATTCTTTTTTATTTATTTTGTCTCTTCCAATCAATCATCAAAGCTGTAATATTTTATCCTTCAAATATTCCCATATCACTCTCATTTACTTTATTTTCTCTATGTTTTCCTCTCATGCTAGTAGCAGAATCCAGAATAATACTAAGAGAATTGCTTATAATATTAATACTTATAATTGCATGATACTTTCTATCTCTGTTCATCCTGGTCACCACTAGATGCTGGATCTTTCCAGGTAAGATGTTATCATTCTGATTTCTTCTCCATGCTTGCCACCCACTCATCCTACCTAAGCACCCCCACATCCTTCTTCACAAACCTCCTACAACAACTACTGGATTACCCACTATGATCAGAAAGCTCCCCAGTACGTTTCACCTTCTCTTGGCATTTTCTTCTCTCCTTATTGCCTTTTGTGAACTCCAGATGTCTACTGGAGTAACTTCCTTCTATTCTTAACTTGAAGTTGTTTCATTTTTCACTCCCCACCAGTTTGAGGCATACTACTCAGAATTTCTTAGTTTCTATTATTCCTTACAATCCACTACTTCAACTTCATTTCTTTCAGATTTATTCCTCTTGGTAAATTGCTTCATTATTCTCATTCACACTATCATCAAACAGTCTTTTTTGTTTTTCACCCAGCTCATTCACTTAACACCAGAGCTTAGCTAACAGTTTTTCTCTCTATTGATGTCACTTTATTTTTAAAACTTCAAATGTCTAAATCCTCTCCCTAGGTCTTTCAGTTTTCTGTTGTTCTCTTTCCCAGTGACCTTTCATTCATTCTGCTGCTGCCATTCCCTCTTATCATAATACAAATAAACCATATTATCACTAGAAAATTTAAATAAATAAAGCAATCCACTGTAAGATCAACAATTTCATTCTTATAGGTTTTCTGTCAAATATTTCTATGTCTACAAGTATCTGACCTCATTGAGACCCCCAATGTGTTAACTCCATCAGTTTTTCAATATCCGTCTGCTTCCTGAATCAGCCTGGTTTCTGTGGTTCATAAATAACATTTATCTTTTACGAATATTCTCAATTGGTTGTGTGACTCTTTCTCTATTTTATTCAGCTAGGAACACAGTAGGTCTGGATGAGCCTAACAACTTCCTTTTCTGTATGTGAACTGAACGGCAATATTGCTATTGAGGAAATCACCCACCTGAGCCCACTGAGACTTTTCTGCACATTTTTGATGTTTACATTTACAAATTTAACATGGTGAATTAAAGATTTTCTTTTTTGCACTCAGTGTGGCCCAATAGTTTTATCTCCAATATACTGATTGCCCCACTATCTCAAAGTATCTTATACCACTATCTTGGGGCAGAAATTAGTTAACTTTTATCTAAGCCATTTTCTTTTTCTCCTGGACTCACAAGCTGACTATATTCCTCTGCCTCCATTGTAATTGAAAGCAGTCAAGTTCCTGAGTTCTGGCCAATGGAATGTAGGCAGAAGATGTAGCCATCACTTTGGGACCTGGCCCATAAGAATCTTCTACACACAATCCTTCTCTTTCTGCACGCTGAATGGAAGAGCACAGTGAGGACCTAGATGATGGTGAAGTTGCAGGTTGGAAAGAACCTATGTCATGAGTGACTGTGAGGAAGATAACTGGTCCATCATGAATATTCATGTGGGCTTTGTGTACACAATAAATAGAAGGGATTTTTTGGTTTTCTTTTACTCTCAGTTGCTAAGAATTTGAGATTTGTTTTGTTATGGTCACTAGTATTTTTATTCTAATACAATATGCCTTCCTCCTATGGTATTTTCAGATAATATACAATTTTTGTTAAGAAAATTGAAATCATCAGAATCAAATTCTCTCCATTTTCCATCCCTAAACAATTGACTTACATTGTACCCATGTTTTCCTCTTCTCTTTTTCACAATGGAATCAGTAGCCATCGTTGTTTTCAAGGACAATCACCCTGTTAGTGCTCTGGGTTCCATTATTTATAACCTCTTCAAGGAACCATAGTCCTTCTGTTAGTTAGCTCCACCTCACCCTCGGCATCGATTTGCATCTAGATAGCATCTCTCACATCAACAAGAAACATGTTATAGTTTCCTCTAATAAAATCCCTGTCTTAAGTCCGCATTTTCTTCCAAGTGCGGCATTTTCTCGGACTTATCCAAAATCTTTTCAAACACGCTCCTACACTACTCCTTCGACTACTTTACTTACATTCATGCTTTATAATTTTTGGACAGTAAAGCGGGGTGAGGGAATCAGAACACAGCAGGAAACAAAAAAAGAAGAAAGTAATCATTCACATTTCTACTACCCTTAATTAACTGTGATTAGCATTATGAAGGTATTTCATGTTTTTAAAATCACTTTATTGTTTTTCAAAGTGATAAATGCAAATTATAAAGTTTACACCTTTTGCAGAAAAATTATAAAGATAAAAGATTTGAGAAAAAGACCTCCAAATACCACTTCCCTGAAATTATCTTCATTGACAAAAAGCAAGTGCATATATCATTGATACATGTAAAAATGAATGATTCATATTTTTATAAAAATGGAATTACATTGCATGTATTTTTAAACAAAATGTTTTACTTCATTTGAATTTTGCTATTAATACTTTACACTCTATTANGTGTTTTTTTTTTTTTTAATGATTTTACTTATTTACTTTTGGTATGCTGGGTCTTTGTTGCTACACAGGCTCTTCTCTAGTTGAGGGGAATGGGGGCTGCTCTCTACTTGTGCTCAGCCTTCTCATTGCCGTGGCTTCTCTCATTGAGGAGTACCGTCTTTAGGGCACACGAGCTTCAGTAGTTGCAGCAGGCAGGCTCAGTGGGTGCAGTTCCCAGGCTCCTGAGCACAGCCTCAGTGGACGTGGTGCGCAGGCGTAGTTGCTCTGCAGCATGTGGGGTCTTCCTGGGTGAGGGATCAAACGCTCGTCTCCTGCATTGGCAGGCGGATTCTTTACCACTGAGTTTCCAATACTTTGGCCACCTGGTGGGAAGAGCCAACTCATTGGAAAAGAACCTGCTACTGGGAAAGACTGAGGGTAGGAGGAGAAGGGAGTGACCGAGGATGGGATGGTTAGATAGCCTCACCGGCTCAATGGACATGAGTTTGATCAAACTCTGGGAGATGGTGAAGGACAGGGAAGCCTGATGTGCTGCAGTCCATGGGGTCACAAGGAGTCAGACATGACTGAGCAAGTGATCAACAGCAGCACAAGGAAAGCGCCCCTGATAGTTTTCACAGTTGAGAATATATCCCTGTTCCCTTTATACTTGGCTAATACTTTGAGTGGGGGGAATGTTTTTGGGTCACACTTTTCTAAGACTGTTGTGGAAACTATTTCCTCGTCTTCTGGCTTTGAAGGTTGCTAAGTAGAACTTTGATGCAAGCCTGATTTTCTCCAATTGTAGGTGATTTGAGTTTTAAGTCTAGATACCCTAAAAAGACTTCTTTTAAAATACTACTTGAATTTCTGACTTAGAAAATACTTTGGTCTTGAAATTTCTGTATCAAATTATCCTTGAATAGGGTTCCCTTTCAAATTGTAGATTTAATGATATCTTTATCTCAGGGAATTTCTCTGTTGAGTGTTTCTAGTTTAAGAGCAAAAATTATCGTTAAGGTCAGCTTATCTTTTTCTACCATCCATGTCCAATTTTTTCATTCTGCTTCTTTAAGTTTTTTTTGATCTGTGATTATTTAAAATCCTTCCTCTATGTCAGCAATTTTATTTTTAGTTGTGTCATTTTTGTTCCTTGCTAATTAATTTATTAATTTTATTACAGGGCTTTAATTCTCATTTCCTCTTACATTTGCAATTATTTTCAAACTACTTTTTATCTTATCATTTCATCTTGGAGCTTTTTATAGAAGCCACATTTCTCAATTTGTTTTACAATGTGAAGCAATTGAGAAGAATTTCCTTTTGTGTTTCAAGTAATAATTTCCTATTGGATAAGCCCTTTTACTTTCTTCCCATGCTTTCTCTCTTAAGCTGTTTGCCATAGTATATTTGCTTGGTTGCCATGACAGTTAATTTTTTCTTTTTTATTCTTGGTTGCGCCGATCTAGACACTCCATTTGCTTGGCTAATTGTGAGAGTAACTTGGCTATCTTCCTGCAGTATCAAGGCCAGGACTGCTTTATTTTCTCCCTGAGATGTGGTGTTAAGGCTGAATAATTGTTTCTGTCTAATTTCTGTGGGACAAGAAACAGTCAAAAAGGTAGAGTTGGTGGTGTTACTTCCAACTGAATCTCTGCTTTTTTCTTTATGAGTTTTTTATGTACGGTTTACTCTTATTAGTTATAGGCAAGGGTAAATGGAGATTGAGTGAGTTTACAAAAATTTTAGGGCCCCTGCTAAGGAACATATGGCAAAATTATGAAAACAAAATTAGGTCCAATGCCTTAAAAAGGACTCACATAAGTGAGGGAAACCTGAAGCTTAAGCTTTATTGTGTTCGTGAAAGTGCTGGTCACTCAGTCGTATCTGACTCTTTGAAACCCCATGGACAATGGCAACCCACTTCAGTACTCTTGCCTGGAAAATCCCATGGACGAGGGAGCCTGGTGGGCTGCTGTCTATGGGGTTGCACAGAGTCAGACACAACTGTAGTGACTTAGCAGCAGCAGCAGCAGCATGCATGAAGTCAAGGCCAGAGTTGATGAGCTTAGCCAGTTATCAGCGTAATGAAAGGCAGCCGGGTCATGTGGAGCTAGTATTAAACCGAGCAGAGCACAGACTCTGGGGTCAGAAGGACTTGGGTTTGAATCACACTCTGCCCCTTAGTGTCTGCGTTGGTGCTGTCATATGAAGAATGGGTTAGTGATACTGACCTCAGGAGGATTAAATGGGATGTTGTACACAGAACATTTAGCACAAGGCTGGGCATGTAATAAACATTCAAAAAAAAAAAAAAAAAAGAAACCCCATGGACAAAGCCTACCAGGCTCCTCTGCCCATGGAATTCTCCAGGCAATAATACTGGAGTGGGTTGCCATTCCCTTCTCCAGGGCTTCTTCTCAACACAGAGATTGAACTGGGTCTCCTGCATTCCAGGCATTTTCATTACCAACTGAGCCACCAGGGAAATCCCTGAGTAGCCTACAGTAAATCTGCCTTAACTAGGTGCTGCCTGAATTCTTTATCCATGTCACTCAAAGTTATTTTTATTATGCAACGTATAGTCCGGATACCTTTCTTTCTATCAGAGTCATCTTCTCCATTTTCTTTCCCCACTTTACAGACTCTACAGAAGTTTCCAAGATATAGTTTCCTTTGTTTCATGATCAGAAGAATAAGAGAATGTTCCACCTTTGGTAGCTTCACCGATATTTTGCCATATTGCTTGGGATTGTCTGTGCAAATGACAGTGTGTTTGAGACAGGGTTCTCCAGAGAAACAGAACAAGCAAAATACATATATTGATATACATATGAGGAGATATATTTTAGAAATTGACTCATGTCATCATGGTAAACAAAAAGTCCTAAGATCTACTGTCTGTAAGCTAGAGAAGGAAAGCCAGAATAATAATTTAGTCTGAGTACAGAGGCCTGAAAAATGGTGAGCCACTGGTGTACCCAGAGTCTGGAGGCCTGAGAACCAGGAGCTCCCGTGTCTAAGGTCATGGGAAGATGGACGCCCCAGCTCAAGACTGGAATGACAATCCACCCCTCCTTTGACAGTTGTTCCCTCAAGGGACTGGGTGAGGTCCACTCACATTGGTGAAGGCCATCTTGTCTGTGCAATCTGCTGATTCAAACGCTAATCTCTTCCAGAAATACTCTCGCAGACACACCCAGAAATACTGTTTTACTAGCTCCCTGTGTACCCCTTAGCCCAATCAAGTTGGCACATAAAATTAACCATCACCGGGAGGGACAGGATCCAGGCCAAGCTCTCTCTACTCTTGTGGAGGGTCCTATACACTTTCCCTTTCCCAGTTTCCTAATTTATTATTGTTTGTTTACTATTGATAAATTTTATCACAGGTCTTACTCTAGGAAAGAAGAGACAGATTTTGTGAGAAACTTCTTAGGGTAAAATTCTCCATTCACTCCTTAATCCTTCCAAACTGCTCCCACCACTCCTCTGCTCCATCAGGGGGTACAGTACCCTCCTTGTTGGTTAAAAAACAAAAAAAACAACCCCTTGAACCTGTCTTTCTCAATATCCTGACATAATTTTCTAATATTATCTATTGACTTTATTTAAATATTTTTCCCCTCTGGGGTTTCCTGAAACAAACTGCTCCTAATTCGCTGGCAAGGATTTTGCTATCTTTTGGCTAAATTCTTCTCTTTGACTTCCGAAGAGAAGTTACCTTTAGGGTATAGTCTGGAGCCATCTTCATTTCCTCCACACCTGTTCATCCCTGGCTTACATACCTGTTAGCTGAGCTAAGAGTTCCAAACTGATATCTGTAGCATGAACTTCTACTTTGAGCTTGAGAAACAAACCTCTCTGCACTTATATATTTCACAGCCATATGTAACTTAAGTGACCATAACAGAATTTTACCTTTTCTCGTCTCAGATCTCTACCTTGCATTCCACATGATTATATATTTTATTAAACATGACAAACAATTCATATTCTTGCTCATTTTTCACTGTTGAAAATAAAGCAGATGTGCAAAAGATACATGTGTACATAATGTACAATTTAATGACTATTAAATGGCTATTAAGAAAATAAACACATATGGACATGCTAGTGACCCTAAAAACAGATTAATATTAGTAACTTTGAAGTCTTGTGCATGCCCCTCTCAGATGCATCCCCTACCCAACTCCCCCATGTAATCACAATCATTTTTCTTATGTTTACTGCATATATGTTGGTGTCTGACTATAACTATATATATGTATGTTTATTGGAGAGGGAAATGGCAACCTACTCTAGTATTCTTGTCTGGGGGATCCCATGGATGGAGGAACCTGGAGGGCTGCAGTCCTTGGGGTCATAAAAGGTTGGACACAACTATAGCAACCTGAGCACACACACATATATGCTTATATACATATGATTTGGCATGGAAGCATGCTCAGTTCAGTTCAGTTGTTCAGTTGTGTCTGACACTTTGCGACCCCATGGACTGCAGCACGCCAGGCCTACCTGTCCATCACCAACTCCTGGAGTTTACTCAAACTCATCTCCATTGAGTCAGTGATGCCATCCAGCCATCTCATCCTCTGTTGTCCCCTTCTCTTCCTGCCTTCAATCTTTCCCAGCATCAGGGTTTTTCAAATGAGTCAGCTCTTTGCATCAGGTGGCCAAAGTACTGGAGTTTCAGCTTCAGAATCAGTCCTTCTAATGAACACCCAGGACTGATCTCCTTTAGAATGGACTGGTTAGATCTCCTTGCAGTCCAAGGGACTCTCAAGAGTCTTCTTCAACACCACAGTTCAAAAGCATCAATTCTTCGGCACTCAGCTTTCTTCACAGTCCAACTCTCACATCCATACATGACTACTGGAAAAACCATAGCCTTGACTAGATGGACTTTTGTTGGCAAAGTAATGTCTCTGCTTTTTAATATGCTATCTAGGTTGGTCATAACCTACCTTCCAAGGAGTAAGTGTCTTTTAATTTAATGGCTGCAATCACCATCTGCAGTGATTTTGGAGCTCCAAAAAATAAAGTCACTGTTTCCACTGTTTCCCCATCTATTTACCATGAAGTGATGGGACCAGAGGCCATGATCTTAGTTTTCTGAATGTTGCATTTTAAGCCAACTTTTTCACTCTCTTCTTTCACTTTCATCAAGAGGCTCTTTAGTTCTTCTTGACTCTCTGCCATAAGTGTGGTATCATCTGCATATGAGATTATTGATATTTCTCCTGGCAATCTTGATTCCAGCTTGTGCTTCATCGAGCCCAGCATTTCTCATGATGTACTCTGCATATAAGTTAAATAAGCAGGGTGACAATATACAGCCTTGATGTATTCCTTTTCCTGTTTGGAACCAGTCTGTTGTTCCATGTCCAGTTGTAACTCTTGCTTTCTGACCTGTATACAGGTTTCTCAAGAGGCAGGTCAGGTGGTCTGGTATGCCCATCTCTTTCAGAATTTTCCATATTTATTGTGATCCACACAGTCAAAGGCTTTGGCATAATCAATAAAGCAGAAATAGATGTTTTCTGAAACTCTTCTTGCTTTTTCCATGATCCAGCGGATGTTTGCAATGGACTACATGCTCAGTCATGTCCAATTCTCTGACCCCATGAACTGTAACCTATCAGACTCTTCTGTCCATGGGATTCTCCAGGCACAAGTACTGGAGTAGGTTGCCATTTCCTACTCCAGGAGATCTTTCACACCTGGGGATTGAATGCTCATGTCTTGTGTCACCTGCATTGACAGGAGGATTCTTTACTGCTGAGCCACCTGGGAAGCCCCATATACATATACCTTCATATATATATATACACACATATATGTGTGTATTTATATATGTGTATATGTGTTGTGTGTGTGTGTGTGTGTGTGTGTATGTGTGTGGTGTATACACACACACCAGGGTCTTCTGTCCACGGGATTCCCCAGGCAAGACTACTGGAGTGTGTTGCCATTCCCTTCTCCAAGGGATCTTCCCGACCCTGGGATCAAACCTGTGTATATTGCATTGCAAGCAGATTCTTTATCATCTGAGCCACCAAACTATGGAATAAATGTACTGGAACAATTATGCATATGGAAAAATCTAAACTGAATTCCTGTATCCCTCTGCTCATACAAAATCCCTGTTTATTTAAAATAAACACATAAATACAAAAAGACTTGGGAAACAGGAGTGGCACACATCAGAACAGGAAGATCAAAGAAAGATGCCATTCTCTTATACATAATAGCAGGTCTCTCCACTGTTCAGCTTTGATGAAGATAAATCATAAAAAAATAAGGAACAAATAACTTTAAGAAGGAAATGCTGTGGTGTGCTGTGTCGCTCAGTCATGTCCAACTCTTGGTGACCACATGGACTGTAGCCTGCCAGGCTCCTCTGTCTATGGGGATTCTCCAGGCAAGAATACTGGAGTGGGTTGCCATGCCCTCCTCCAAGGTATCTTCCCAACCCAGGGATGAAACCCAGGTCTCCCACATTGAAGGCAGATTCTTTACCATCTGAGACACCAGGGAAGTCCTTAAGAAGGAAATGTGATTATTTAAAGGAACAGAAAACTTCAACCTGACATTAAGGCAAAATTTCAAACCTAACAGAATTGATTTAAATGTGAAAGAAACAACCCAAAATTAAGACCAGAGAGTAAAATTGGGGAAATTATAAGACTAAGAATGTATAAGCTTGAGTAAACTAATACTTAAAATAAGGAAGACTATAAAAGTTAGGAAGATTTTTTTAAGTGGTGAAGTTGAGATATATCTGATAGCCAAAAGATAAAAGTTTAATTTTGAAGAAACACAAAGAAGAGTTTGAAGAGTTAACAGAAGAGAAGGAAAAAAGTAAGTAAACAGCATTAGAAGGAGACAGGAATCGTGTATTGTGGGGTTTTGAGGGCTCCCCAACTTCTTTGGGAATATCATATTCTACTGTGTATTTCATGTCTCCACTTTCTTTTTGGACATCTGAGAGATAGAGTCATTTATTATTACTTCTTTTCATTCCATTTTTCATTCTACAGCACATCACAGAAATTTTTTACCTCTAGTATCCTCTCCTGCTTATATTGCCATTTGGGTCTTTCTTCTCCCCCCTTCCTTCAGAAAGGAAACCTCAGTTTGTCCATTGAACTCAAAGTTTGAACATCGTTTCCATGTACAAATAAAACTCAGACAGCAAACTTTTTTACAGTGTACTGAGCATAATGTATATATTTAATGGCCATTTACTCAATATTCAAGGACAAGAAGATCATTAAGATCATTTAAAAGCAAATTAAGGTTGACTGAGATTCTAATATGAGAAATTTGGATCCCTCTGTCACTCTTCCTCTACAGCAGAAGCTGAGGTTTACACGAAGCGTGGAACATGGGAGAGGTTGCTGAAATCACAGCAAATCCTGTTCTTACTGTTTCTCCTTCCAATCACAGCCAATGAACACCTTCCCTTCCTATTTCTGTCCAGCAATGATGCCTCTGAGAAGCTCAAGGGTGAATCTCGCTCATAGCAGGCTTAACTATAAAGAACTCTGCTGCTCCTCTCTAGGGCTCCTGTTTGTGATCCGGGCTTCACAAGCATCCTAACTCCACCTCCCCTCCAGCTTGCCAAGAACAAACCATCGCTGAGAAAACCACACAGACTGTACAACAACCTCTTCCCTTCCTAGTCAAGGAAGATGAAAAGTATTGCTTTCAGGTCCACAACCTAAGCTCAATAGCATCTGTTCACTTCCATTCCCTTCCTACACGTGCACACACAAATGTGTATAAATTATATACATTTAAATTCCAGATGATGAAAAATGCTATTTTAGAGGTTGAAGATCATCTCTCTGCATCCAAAGCACAATTCGAGTCCTGAGAAAAGAGGGTAACACACACACACGCGCGCGCGCGCGCGCAGAGGTAACCTTGCATTTTTTCGGTCTCTTACTCTGGTGAA
The DNA here is from genome assembly GCA_006410935.1 of Redunca redunca. Taxonomy (NCBI): domain Eukaryota; kingdom Metazoa; phylum Chordata; class Mammalia; order Artiodactyla; family Bovidae; genus Redunca; species Redunca redunca. The sequence goes on along the minus strand of SJYQ01000654.1, from coordinate 48,897 downwards.
GTCACGTCTTAAGGATGAATTTCTGTGTCAACATGACAGGCTTACCTGAATCCTTTTTACACTGTCCCCTCATTTGCCACTCGTGGCCCCACTTCTACGGATCTCAGTGCCCATGTTCCATGACCGTTTATTTCTGAAATTGCTCAGACTTTGTCAACTCTATTTCTATGGTTCTAGCTGCTCTGGCTACTCCAACACCTTTATTGTCTAGTCTGCTTAAAATCCTGTCTTTGACCCCTGCAAAGTATGAGGTCCTTTCTCTTTGTCTGGCTGTATCTTCACTTTGAATATTTTCTTTGCTCTCTTCTATACTCTTCTTCTACTCAGAAAAACTGGGAGGAATAGTATGGCCCTGCCTGTCTTTTAGATGAAAGAAAGAAGCTTTCAGATCGCCTTTGACCCCGAGCCTTCTTTGATACATCTTGAATTGTAGCATCAAACAGCACCTTCTTTCTCCACTTCACCTGAAATGGTATAAAAATTCACAGCCTAACTCTTTCCTGCCCACCTCCCTGTAGGCTATGTCAAGAGATTCTAGTGTTTCCACATTCAGCCAAATTATGACAAGGTTTTAATTAGAAACTTATGCTCATCAAAGAAAGCTCACATTTTATTAGCTGACTTTCTTCCCTTCATGACAAAAGAAATGGTGGCAATGTCTCCTGTTAGCAACTAACTCCACCCTTACCTAATCTGATAAAACTCAGATAAGATATTGCTTCTCTTTCCTAGCTCCCCTATTCTTAGGCTTTCCTTTCTTGAAGGTTAGAAAAAAAAAGACTGACAAGGAAAAAAGCAATGGTAATTACTGTTCAGATTTCATGAATTAACTGACTTTGAAAATTTTTGTGCTAAAATAATTTTCTGAATGACTAAATTATTTTATTGTTAGACTTTTTTGGTTTGTTTAGAATTTTGTACAATCTAAAATGTGTCTTGGGGCAAATGTTTAATTTTAAACTCAGTGATGTATTCCTACAGTAGTTTGCTCCAGCCCTCTGCTCAAAAATGCTATTTCTTTCATTGTTTAGAAACATTTGAAAGAAACTTTTCAGTTTCTCCAAAATTGTCTTAAAATTTAGAGCTCTAAAATACAGGATGAGTCTAAAAATCAAGGATCAGTTGGTAATTTCTTTTTCATAAGTCACGAAACTGTCTATGATATTAAACTAACTTATATTAGAAGTCACTATTCTATAATGCAGGCTTCCCTAGTGGCTCAGTGGTAAAGAATCTGCCTGCCAATGCAGGAGACTCAGATTAGGTCCCTGGGTCAGGAAGATCCCCTGGAGAAGGAAATGGCAAGCCACTTTAGTATCCTTGCCTGAGAAATTGCACGGACAGAGGAGCCTGGCAGGCTATAGTTCATAGGGTCACAAAAGAGTCAGACATGACTTTGTGACTAAACAACATTCTAAAATACAAATTAACACTGCTTTCATACTCATAGGTCATTCCCAATCTTGTAAATTGCATAGAATAAACACTGATAATCATGTTGCTTTTCAATAATTGGGACTGAATTTCTTTTTCATAAGAAACCACTTAAAAATTCTTCCAATGCAAGTTGGGGTGAGAATGTCTACTTTATAACTAAACTATGGGGAAAATATTCAGCTGTCTGAATGTATGCTAAATGCAGACAGTCTTGGACAGCACCTTTCTATTAGTCCTTATTCTATTAGCACTATTTTTGATGTTTATGACCTTCAATGTCACAGAAAGTTCTCTTGATACCAATCTGATCCATGTGCACTGAAATTCAGATGGAAAGTACAGCATAAACCTAGCTTGAGAGAAGCAAACGTATTTATGCTGCTGCTGCTGTGTCCGACTCTGTGCGACCCCATAAACGGCAGCCCACCAGGCTCCCCCATCCCTGGGATTCTCCAGGCAAGAACACTGGAGTGGGTTGCCATTATTCTGCTGGTCTTGGCTAAGCATTTTAGCCTTTAAAACACAATTTACTAGAAATTAAACATGAAATATATCTTAGTAGTGCCCACTGAAGTTATAAAAGAATGGCTATATTTTATACTGCTTTATTATGGCTTAGTTATGACAGTCTATGAAACTCTGAAGTGATATTCAGGGAATGGCTCTCTCAATACCCACCTCTGATCACTGTAGAAACCTTACTCTCTTATCTCAAACAAGACTGACTTGATATTTTCTCTTGGCCTAAGACAACAATGTGTCCTTTTGTTACAGAGAGGTTCAAGAATTTAGCCACTCTAAATAAGACTCTGGTTTTGATTATATAACAAATGCCACCGCCTGTACTGACGGCAAAGTCACATCACTCTACTGCAGACAGAAAATGAGAGAACTGGAGCTTGCTGTGCTAAACTGCTGAGATCACCATCATGCATTATTAATTGAAATAAATAAGAAATAAAAGAAAAAAATGACTTTTGCTCCTGCTACTTGAAAGGTCTGTAGTCCATTATCTAATCATCAATTCAATTTCTTTTTTACCACATCATGCATCCAGACATCAACTCTGTGGGTGACAAAATTCCCTCTCTGACCTTGTCACTCTAAGTCCCCCCCGACCCCAGTATCTGTCTCATTGTCATTAGAAACTCACTTCTTGAATCATATTCAAAATCACAGAGCCTTGGGAAAAAAGTAAAGCTGCTGTCATTGATGGGTTATTTCAAAATAACTAAAAATAATATGAGTGAATCTGTCACTGGGAAACTTAGAGTGAGTGTTGCATTTTGCTGGGTGACCTTGGAAGAAACATTTGTGTTATGCCTACTAGATTTCCAAACAGACAACTGTGGTGGCCAGTTGAGCAAGACAGCCAATCTTAGAGAAGAGAGGAAAAGCTACAGGAGGAGGAGAAAACAGAAAAGAAGAAAGAAATTCAATTTATCGGAAAAGCCAATTTATTTTCCATTTTATTGAAATAGCCAATTATCTTTTAGTGAATTTACTAGCTATTAGAGTAAAATAATCAGACTTTTAACCAAAAAAAAAAAAAAAGAAGAAGAAAAGAAAAAAAAGAACAGGAAATTTTAATCCTCCAGATAATCTTCAGTGATTTCAAAATATTTTGGCAAGCTCTCTGACATCCCTTGCCTCAAAGGGAGAAGCTTAATTTCCTTACCATTGAATGTGGGCTGGAATGGAATTGTGAATCCTTTTTGGTAAACAGAATGTGATGAAAAGCAATGCCAGGTCTCAAAAAATGAAAACTTTTTTTTTTTTGGTATCACTTCTAGAGGAAGCCAGCTGCTACAACATGAAGATTCTCAGGCAGCCCTGCGGAAGGTTTATGTGGAGATCTGAGGCTTCTCAAGACAGCCAGCACCAGTTTGCCAATCATGTAACTGAGCCACCTTGGAGGTTGGTACTTCTGGCAGAGTTAAGACATCAGATAATATTTGACCAATATCTGACTACAACATTGTGAGAAGCATCAAGCGAGGACTGCCCATACAAGCTGCTCCTCAGTTCATGACCCGTACAAGCTATGGGGAATTAAAAGTGTACTGCTGTTTTGAAACTAAAGTTTTGGGGAACCAAACAAGGATACTACAAGAAAACTGTAGGTCAGTATCTTTGATGAACATAGATGCAAAAATCTTCTACAAAATATTGGCAAACTGAATTCAACAGTACATTAAAAATATCACACACACTATAGTCAAGTGGGATTTACCCCAAGGATACGAGGATGGTTCAACATCTGCAAATCAATTGATGTCATGCAACATATTAACAAAATGAAGGATAAAAGCCTATGATCATCTCAATAGATGCAGAGGAAACATCTGATAAAATTCAACATTGATAAAAACCTTCAACAAGATTGGTATAGAGGCAACATAGCTCAACATAATAAAGGCCATATACAACAAGCCCACAGCTTTCACTTAGTTGTGAAAACCTGAAAACGTTTCCTCTAAGATCAGGAACAAGGTGACGCTCATTCTCACCATGTTTATTTAACTTAGGACTGGAAGTCCTAGTAACGGCAATAGATAATAATGAGTCATAATAGATTTTCATTCTTTACCATTTACTCTTTGAGTTAATGATGGAGACAAGTGTCTCTTTTGTATATATTCAGGGCTTCCCCGATGGCTCAGTGGTAAAGAATCTGCCTGCCAGTGCAGAAGATGCAGGAGACGTGGGTTGAATCCAAGGTGGGGGAAGATCCTTTAGGGGAGGAAATGACACCCCACTCCAGCATTATTGCCTGGGAAATTTCATGGACAGAGGAGCCTGGTGGGGTACAGTCCAAAGGGTCACAAAGAGTTGAACACAAGTGAGCAACTGAAACTTGTATATATTCTACTATGATTTTGTTTCTTATGTTTCTTTGCTTAAATCTCAAACAAAAATAACGTAATAGAAACAAATATGAATTCCTATTAAAGATGGCTTTTGGATATGATGTAGCAAATAGTCTCAAGGATTGTGTTTATTTCTCTCTCTACCTTTATTTTTTGCAGCTAATTCATTCGACAGACATTTATTGAAGTCCAACTCTGTGCCTGCTAGTGGGAATCTAGCAGTGAAGACTATAGACACTAAGCAGTTTACAGAGAAATTGATCTATACTATAATTAATTTATGCTGTAATATGAAGAGCCTGAAGTGATTAAGCATACTCATACTGTAGCAAGAAGAAAGGCCCTCCACAGTTAATCTCTTTGCCGGTGCTACTCAAAGTTCTTGTCTATGAGGAGGTCCATGAGTGTGCCTGAAGAAAAATCAACACACTGTTGCCTTCATTGAAAAAGTCTTACTAGGAAAAAAACAGCAACTGAAGTTAAGAGTATACTTTAAGAGGAGGTAACTTAAGTTCTGGTACAAGCTCCTTATCTCATTATGCACACTCTACCAAGGTCCTTTCTTTATAGTCCAACTCTCATATCCATACATGACCATTGGAAAAACCATAGCCTTCACTAGACAGAACTTTGTTAGCAAAGTAATGTCTCTGCTTTTTAATATGCTGTCTAGGTTGGTCATAACTTTCCTTCCAAGAAGTAAGCGTCTTTTAATTTCATTGCTGCAATCACCATCTGCAGTGATTTTGGAGCCCAGAAAAATAAAGTCAGCCACTGTTTCCACTATTTCCATCTATCTGCAATGAAGTGATGGGACCAGATTCTATGATCTTAGTTTTCTGAATGTTGAGCTTTAGGCCAACTTTTTCACTCTCCTCTTTCATTTTCATCAAGAGGCTTTTTAGTTCTTCTTCACTGTCTGCCGTAAGGGTGGCATCATCTGCATATCTGAGGTTATTGCTATTTCTCCTGGCAATCTTGATTCCAGCTTGTGCTTCTTCCAGCCCAGCACTTCTCATGATGTACTCTGCATATAAGTTAAATAAGCAGGCTGCCAATATACGGCCTTGATGTCCTCCTTTTCCTATTTGGAACCAGTCTGTTGTTCCATGTCCAGTTCTAACTGTTGCTTCCTGACCTGCATATAGGTTTCTCAAGAGGCAGGTCAGGTGGTCTGGTATTCCTATCTCTCTCAGAATTTTCCACAGTTTATTGTGATCCACACAGTCAAAGGCTTTGGCATAGTCAATAAAGCAGAAATAGATGTTTTTCTGAAACTCTCTTGCTTTTTCTGTGATCCATCGAATGTTGGCAATTTGATCTCTGGTTCCTCTTCCTTTTCTAAACCAGCCTGAACATCTGGAAGTTCATGGTTCATGTATTGCTGAAACCTGGCTTGGAGAATTTTGAGCATTACTTTACTAGCATGTGAGATGAGTGCAATTGTGTGGTAGTTTGAGCATTGTTTGGCATTGCCTTTCTTTGGGATTGGAATGATAACTGACCTTTTGCAGTCCTGTGGCCATTGCTGAGTTTTCCAAATTTGCTGGCATATTGACTGCAGCACTTTCACAGCATCATCTTTCAGGATTTGAAACAGCTCAACTGGAATCCCATCACCTCCACTAGCTTTGTTCTTAGTGATGCTTTCTAAGACCCACTTGACTTCACATTCCAGGATGTCTGGCTCTAGGTGAGTGATCACACCATCATGATTATTTGGGTCGTGAAGATATAAAGAAAGCTGAGCACCGAAGAATTGATGCTTTTGAACTGTGGTGTTGGAGAAGACTCTTGAGAGTCCCTTGGACTGCAAGGAGATCCAACCAGTCCATCCTAAAGCAGATCAGTGATGGGTGTTCATTGGAAGGACTGATGCTGAAGCTGAAACTCCAATACTTTGGCCACCTGATGCGAAGAACTGACTCATTGGAAAAGACCCTGATGCTGGGAAAGATTGAGGGCAGGAGGAGAAGGGAACAACAAAGGATGAGACAGTTGAATGGCATCATTGACTCAATGGACATGAGTTTGAGTGGACTCTGTGAGTTGGTGATGGACGGGGAGGCCTGGCGTGCTATGGTTCATGGGGTTGCAAAGTGTCGGACACAACTGAGTAACTGAACGGAACTGAACTGAACTGCACCAAGGTCCTTATCTCACCACAGACTAGCAAGAAACTATTTGCAGATGGGCAGTCAGTCTTCTGATCTTACGTTGGAATGCACTGCTCTAGACTATATTCCAGCCTTATTGAGAGTGATCAACTGTAGCCTCAGTTCACAAAGGCTGTAATTTGAGTACATGGATAAGTAAAGTCGCTCAGTCGTGTCCGACTCTTTGCAACTCCATGGACAGAGGAGTCCATGGGATTCTCCAGGCAAGAGTACTGGAGTGGATTGCCATTCCCTTCTCCAGGGGATCTTCCCAACTCGGGAATCGAACCCGGGTCTCCCGCATTGTAGACAGACGCTTTTACCGTCTGAGCCACCAGGGAAGGATAAGGATAAGGATAAGGAAGAGCCAAATCTTAGTATAAAATGTCCTAAGAAATCCCACTGAAGTATATACTTACTTGCTTATTTCAAATCTGTCACACATGATAGATGAAGGTTAAAATCTTACAACCACAATTTTTAGAGAAATGGTTTCTTTTTTAAATTTGAAGCTTTACCATTTTCCCTATCATCCATTATTCCTTTTAATCATTTTTGAAGATTTATATTGGCTACATATTAATAGAAAATCAGTTATTAATATAATGCTGACTAGCATATATCTTGGAATTTGTTAGGGAAATGAAATATGTAGGAAAATACTTTTCTTTGCCTGGGGTTAGGGAAAGAAAATAAATTTTATTCTTTTGTTCTGTATATATAGGCATGTGTTTTGTGGCATCCATTCACTTGCTTTCTAAAGCAAAAACAAAGCTTATCTAATGTTATTTATTGAGAGGTCCCATTTTAAATTATACAAACAATTTTCAAACAGCTTAAAGCAGAGTAGTATAAAGGAAATTTATTATATGAAAACATTTAAAAATTATTTTCCTCTTCAGAAGGTTGAGACATTATAATTTTAGAGCCAAGATCTTAGGATTTATCTGGTCAGACCCTCTCAGCTTATACTGTATATTTTTCTCCTATAGGAAAATTCAAAGCCCAGTGAGACTGGACAAAAAGTGGGGTAAATAATGCTAGAGCTTATCTAGCAGAGGCTTTTCCCACTTCTTTATCATCTTGCTGCTTGTTTTAGATACATTTTTATCAGCATGCCAAATTTATATTTGATATCAGTTACTATTTTATCCTGAAATCGTATACCATTTTCTTACTTTCCATCTGACTACCCAAAGGAACACTGTTATTCTATATCACAAAAACACTATGAAACTATAGAACTAAAAATGGTTCAGAAAGACCAGAGGCTGTTCTGACTTTGTGCCCCTGAGCCCACCACCTGAGTCACTAGTGTACAGTTATAGGTGACTAATTAATGCAATTGAACTGCACTCTGGCTCAGTAGTACCTGCATGTATACGGACTATTTCTCCTTTACACCTATTTCCTTGAACATATAACCAAATTACTAAAGAATAGAATATGAAATATTTCACTGACCTTTGCACACTGATAGGTCATCATTGAAATCTCTCATGTTCTTCACTCTTTTTTTTTTTTTTTTTCCAAAATTGAAATCTGTCTCCTTGAAATTGTTTCAAGGGGCATAGGTTTTTTTGGTCACATACTGCATATTCCTCTCCTGGAGGAGAACTCAGTCATGTTTCTGCTTCTTATTCTTTAAAAAGTCCAGTTTTTACTCCCCCAATTCCATGTCATGAGACCGTCCTATCTAGTATCTTTCCTTGGCAGTCAGTATGACTCTCTCATCACTTTTTCACTCCTTGAAAGTTTTAATTCCTGGTCCACGCTCACTCTGTCCACCACTACTCCTACCATATTTCTAAAGAATTGCAGTATCCACTTTGCCTAGAGCACTTTGACATCCTTTCTTCCAATGCCCATGTCTCCAGCTCCAAAAACTTGTTGTTGACAGTAACTACAGTCCCTCCAAATTCCATTTACAACATTCTTTTTCCCTCCAACAACCACATCCTATCTTTTCAGTGTATTGGTCTAAAATTCCAACTCCAACAATCTCTTTAACTCATGGATCTCCACTGTTAACCCGACCACCTTTGTTTATCCCTCACCTGTCCTCCATTTCTACATCCCTCCTTATTCTGCTTATTCCATGCTCAGTCATTATAACCACTCCCTGACCTCTATCTTTAGCTACCCTGCCTTTCATTTATTTTCTCTCCTCTCTTGACAAAGCCTACATGTACCTGTTTACATTTCACTTATCTCATTTTCTACTCCCTGCCCAAACCAGACAGCTGAACATCTTGGGGGAAAAGACACCACAATTATTTAAATGTGACTACAAATGTCAAGTGAGCTTTTAATGACACCTAGGATTCACATTTTAGTTGCCCAATCTAGTGTCTCTTCTATTTTCCTGGATAACTATTTTAAATGGTTTTCTCTCTCCTCAGATTTCCAACACCTACTCTTTTATGCACATTCTTAGTCCATGACATAGCATGGTGCGTTTTCTGAGAATACTGAAGCAACAGAAGAAAATTTCAAAGAGCCCCAAACAGATATGCCTACTACGTGTACCTGTGCCTATGAACTGTGTCTATTGCTATAAACTGTACTCCAAGCAATGATCAGTCTTCCCACTTACATGCCAGTTTCATTCAACCACACCAGCACATTGCTTCCACCAATCTCCCCCTCTGCTCCATCACTGTTTCTTTTCTACTGAGATTTTCCCATAAACACAAAATAATCTCTTATTATCTCTCTCCTTAAAACAATTTTCCCAGGAGCTCTCTTTTTTCTTCAGATATTACCTCAGATTTTCTTTCATTACTTTGAAGAAAAACTTCTCAGTATAGTCGTCCTCAGTGGCACTCCATTATTTCTCTCCCTGTCTTGTCCCTTCAACTCACCTCATTCAGGTTTTCATGCTTCTAACTCCACTGAAATGACTCTTGTCAATATCACCAGTAAACTCTGTGTTGCTTCTATGCATAGTCCCCATCTATTGTCCTATCTACAGCATTTGACAGAGTTAACGGGTCTCTCATCCTTAAAACACTATCTTAACTTGGCTTCCAGAATGCTCACTGCCATGGATTTGCTCCTGAGTAACAGGTTGCCCCTCCTCAAGTTCTTTTATGCTGTGCTCTCCTCTCCTCACCTATCTCTAAGCTTAGAGTCTTCCAGCACTAAATATTTGAACAACTTTTCTTTTTAACCAACACATTTTTTCAGCCGTGAGAACATTTAAATCTTGATGAATTATAAATGAACATCTTCAGCCCATACCTCATCCTTGAACTCCCAACTTGAACAACTAATTGCCTACTTGACATTTTCACCTAGGTGTCCTCAGGTTAAAATATTACAAAATGAACTCTTTGGGTTCTAACTTCCCAAATTGCATTTCCCTGCAGTCTTTATCATCACTTAAAAAAAAGCCCATTCTTCCATTTGTGTGATGCCAAAAATCTTTGGAATAATATTCTAACAACCTAAGTCAATCTGTCAGTAACTCCTTCTGGCTCTCCCTTCAAAATATATCCAGAATTTTTGCCCACTTTTCCACACCTTTAAAAAAGTCTCTCTGGTAAAAGACTTCATTAGTATTATTCACTCAAATTAATGCTCAAACCTTCTTACCAATTACTCAGCATCTGCTATAGGCCTCCTCATTCTGTTCTTATCACAACTGTTAGAGCGCTTCTTATAAAATATGTGCTTGTGAAGAGTCGCTCAGTCATGTCTGACTTTTTGTGACCCCATGGACTGTAGCCCACCAGGCTCCTCTGTCCATGGGGATTCTCCAGGCAAGAAAACTGGAGTGGGTTGCCATGCCCTCCTCCAGGGAATCTTCCTAACACAGGGATTGAATCCAGGTCTCCCACATTGCAGGCAGATTCTTTATGCTCTGAGCCACCACAGAAGCCCAAGAATACTGGAGTGGGTAGCCTATCCCTTCTCCAGAAGATCTTCCTGACCCAGGAGTCCAAACAGGGTCTCCTGCTTTGCAGGTGGATTCTTTACCAGTGGACGTACCACAAGCCAGATCAAATCAACATTCTGCTCAACTCTTCAGAGGCTTCCCATCTCATTCCATGTACAAGTCATTGGAAAACATCTAAATTCCTCTTAAAACCTCTAGCCCCCCCCCCCCAAAAAAAAGAAAGAAAGAGGAAAAAAAAATACCCTCTGGCCTTGTGCATGCGTGCTTAGTCGTGTCCAACTCTTTGCGACCCCACAGACTGTATCCCGCCAGGCTCCTCTATCCACAAAATTTTCCAGGCAAGAAAAAACTGCAGTGGGGTGCCATTTCCTCCTCCAGGGGACCTTCCTGACCCGGGATCAAACCCAGGTCCCTTGCTTCTCTGGCACCGGCAGGCAGATTCTTTACCGCTGTGCCTCCTGGGAAGTAAGAGTCGCTCCTTTCTCACTTTGCTTCAGTCACGTTAACCTCCTTTCTCTCAGACAAACCAAACAAGCTTGCACAGGAGGGCCTTTCTTCTCACTGTTTCGTCTGGTGGCAGTGTTCTTCTTCGGGACCCAACATCACTTTTTATCTCCACCAGATCTTAACTCAAACGGCACCTTTCCCATGAAGACTTTTGGCAACTGTATTTGAAACTACACCCTCCATGTACTCCCTATAATTCTTTCTTTTTTTTTTTTCAGTAGCACCATGTAATATGCTATGTATTTCACGTAGATTATTTATGATCTGCATTCACTCACTAATAAACTAAAAGCTTTGTGAAAGTATGGATTCTGCTTTGTTCACAGCTGTATTTCTAGCATCTAGAATAGAGCATGATACAGAATATAAATTTTCATGATATGTATGTTAATTATAGTACAAAGTATTAATGTTATGAAATGAATGAGTCAATGAATCAATGTTGTAAAATGTATTTTTTTTGACATTCATGATGGTATGAGCAATATATACTAAAAGTGTGTTCCTTTTATTCCTTTAGAGGTGGTTAGCACTGGGTGATTCATAACAGAGTGCAGAGATGATTCAAAATGGAGATTCAGGGTCTTCTCAGACTGGATAGATATGACAGGCCAAGCTGAAAACTGTTAGAAGGGGAAGCATGATGGCAATTAGCTTAGGAAAAGAATCTTTTCTTTGACTTTGTAGTTAAAATTGAGAGTGAGTAAACTCAGGTACTCACAGAGGAGGGAACATCAAGGTATGGAAGATAATAACATACTCATGTGTTCCATAATTCTGATGAAGAAAAATGGACAGTTTCATCAACATTTATAGACAAGCAAGAGCTAGCATTCATCTTTTAAAGAAGGTGCCAAGGACCAGCAATCACAGCAATATCTCTACACTATTTTCAAACATGTTTTCACATACATTCCCTTATTTGACTTGGAAAAAGCGAAGAGTCATTTCAACTACAGAAAGGAAGTCTAGAATTCATGTGCCACGGCCAATGTCGTATGGCTTTACGTGAGTAGAACAGGTATCTTTGCCAGCCTCTTAGTTCAAAACACTTCTCTGCATCATTCCCATCAATTAAACCAGGCATCCCAATCAGGCTGAATCTACCTGGAGAGGAAGGCCTTCATCTCTGGGGCACTAAGTTGCTGTGTGGCCCCTGGGATGGGACATTCTCTTCCCAGCTGCCAAGGCTCTATAGCATGGGGGATTGATCTTTTCAGTGAAGCAGCGCTTCATAACTCTCCCACACAGAGTGAAAGTGAAAATCGCTCAATTGTGCCTGACTCTTGCTAAGCTGCTTCAGTCGTGTCTGACTCTGTGTGACCCCATAGACAGCAGCCCACCAGGCTACACCATCCCTGGGATTCTCCAAGCAAGAACACTGGAGTGGGTTGCCATTTCCATCTCCAATGCATGAAAGTGAAAAGTGAAAGTGAAGTCACTGAGTTGTGTCCAACTCTCAGCGACCCCATGGACTGCAGCCTATCAGGCTCCTCCATCCATGGGATTTTCCAGTCAAGAGTACTGGAGTGGGGTGCCATTGCCTGACTCTTAGCAACCCAATGATCTGTAGCCCTCCAGGCTCTTCTGTCCATGGAATTCTCTAGACAAGAGTACTGGAGCGGGTTGCCATGTCCTCTTTCAGGGGATCTTCCCGATGCAGGGGTCAAATCCAGGTCTTCCACATTATAGGCGGATTCTGTACCATCTGAGTCACCAGGGAAGCCCACACATGGTATTACTGCTATATTGGTCATCTACTGCACATGACAATTCATCTCCAAATTTAATGGCTTCAAACTAACATTTATCACCTTTCAGTTTCTGTATTGCCTGGATTTGAGAGAATCATAACTGAGTGATTCTGGCTTTAAGTCTTGCCGAGGTCTCATGAGCTTACAATCCAGATCTCTGCAACCATCTGAAGTCTTGACTGTGGCTGGAGGATCTCCTTGCAAAGCTGTTATTCCATGTAAGCTCTCAAGATGCTCTTGACTCTTGGCAAGATTGTCTCCTTTCCATGTCAGTCTGCTTCCCACAGTGCTGCTTGGGTATCTTAATACCACCTGGCCTCTCTGTGAGTGAGTGACCCAAGAAAGCAACGTAGAAGTCTCGGTGTCTTTTATTTCTATTTGTCCATTTTCTTCTTTCTTTATTTTTGTCCATGCTGTGCAGCATGAGAGATCCCAGTTCCCTGACCAGGGATTGAACCCATGCCCCTTGCAGGGTGGAATCATGGAGTCTTAACAACTGAACCACCAGAGAAATCCCTTAATGTCTTTATTACCTAGCTTTAGCTACCACATTCCATCATGGTTGCAGTACCCTGATGATTGCACAAGTCAGTCCCACTTAATACAGAAGGGCACAATAAGACAGTGATCGTAGGAGGAGATGAAGACCATCAGGGGCCATATTAGAGGCTGGCTCCCACAGCTGCCCATGGGAGAACCAGGTCTCACATTTCTAGCATAAACGTTCTATTTTTGAGAGGATGGATCCGCATGCTGAAGGCCTGGATAAATGGACTTTTCTAAAGTTATACAAATATTTAACTTAGCAGTTTATGTTTGAAAAATAGTTTTCATATTTCCCTAGCTGCATTTACAATACACCTCAGCACTCAATTCTCCAGGAAGCTTGGCAAGATCAATCAATTTAAGAGCGAAATAGTGAAAAGACGGAATCTCTCTGCTCACATCATAATAAAACATCTATTACTGGCACTCTAAGAGTAGTCATGAGTGCATAATTCTCATTAATTTAACATTAAATATCAAGCAAGCATTACCTCATCATATAGGTCCTGTTGCTATAGCAGTACCACATCAACTGTTTTCTAATCAATTTAAATGTAGTTTTGAGCGGAAACAGTGAAGAAACCCAAGTAATCTGTAGATTTATAGCATAATGTTTAGGTTGGAGGAGAAAACACACATGATCCAATTGAATTGGATTGATTACACTAATTCCCCAACTCTTAGGGAGTTAGTGTTGTTTTTACTAGTTAACTGATAAGAACATGATTATCTCCATTAATACAACAACTTACTTGGGGTCTAACAAGAAAAATAGAATAATCACAATTTTAACTCATCCTGTAAAGTTGAAAATAACCTAATCCAACATTTAACCCAATAACCACCACCCCCCAATCTACCACCCCAGCTTCAACATGAATAACAAGTGGTTATCTAGACCAACTCTCAGCCAACTTTTCTGTAGTATTTGATACTAAGTCTTTTAAATCTGAGAACTAGATAATCTTCCACAAGTGTGGCTATGTTGCAATACAACTGTATTTACAAAAACAGGCAGATACGTGAATTTTACCCACAAGCCATCGTTTTCCAATCCCTGATTTAGACAATGGATCGTACACTGGCAACCCAGGCCAAATATGAAAACAATAGCAGTTTTCTTTGATTACCATTGAGTTCATGTTTATTTTTAGAATGAAATCCATTAAGCAAACATGTTCTTGGAAATACAGCTATCTTAGACTCTGTTTTTTCAAACTCCGTCAGCTTTTAAACAATTGTATTTATTGTCCATGTCCAAGTGCGTTTGAGTCCAACTCACATTTGGCTCAAATGCCTTCTGTGTTTGGAATCTCAGTATCTTTCAAGGTAACTTATTAACTGATTGAAAGTATTTAAGCAAATTAATCACTATATCCTCGGTTCTCCTTCGGTATATTACATTACTTTCACTATTTATTAACTTTAATAGTATAGAGACTAGTCTCTCCTGCCCAATTGAACATTTTGAGACATGAGATTGCGTCTCATGTAGTTTTTAACCTCAGCATCAGGTGCATTGTTCAGCGTACAAAAAAGGGCTTTAATATTTTTTGCTGTTGTTGAATTACATATGAAAGTTTATATTCTTTTGAACTTCTTCCCATGGACCTCTACTGCCACTGGGAGACTAATATCACTTCCAAATCCAAGCCATGTAGTCAGGACGCCACGAGGCCACCACCATCGCGTGTTCTCTCAGGCTTACTTCTGATGACTTCTAACTTCTGATGACTCAACACAGTGCATGGCCTTGGACCCTTCCTGACCTTCATCGTCCATCTCTGGATGTACATCCACTTGTTGGCATCCCTCTTAAGATGCTGTGCTCACAGAGGCACTCAACTATTAAGTCTTTCTTTAGCACTTACTGCATGCCACTGCGCAGGGCAAGTCACTAGTAAGCCCTGTGCTTAACCAGGGCAAGTACAGGTGGTGCTTCATCTTTTCCTTTTTTTCTTTCCTTTACTTTATAAGTGTTCACAGATTATTTTAAATATTCTGAAATTTAGATCAAGATGGAAGATAAGCCCCTTGGTCTACCAGCCCACTGCTTCTATACATTTTTTACCCTTTGGCTTCTCCACTGGTCATTATACTGCCTTCAGTGGAATGATAGGGGCTTAAGGAGATTTATTAGAACCCTTGGATACTACATTTCTGGACCAGAGATAAAACTCTACTTTGCAGTTTAATTGAGAAATAATTCATGTAAGATTATACAAACTTAAAGAGTACAATGTGCTGATTTGGTGCATTTATATTGAAAAATGATTACCTCCATTCTGTTAGTCACTACCTCCATCAAGTCACATGATTACCATTCCTTTTTTTTTAAATTTTTTATTTTTACTTTATTTTGCTTTACAATATTGTATTGGTTTTGCCATACATTGACAGGAATCAGCCACAGGTGTACATGAGTTCCCAATCCTGAACCCCCCTCCCACTTTCCACCCCATACCATCTCTCTGGATCATCCCCGTGCACCAGTCCCATACCATTCCGTTTTTTGTGATGAGAATATGAGATTTACTCTGCAATTTTCAAATATACAATATAGTATTATTAACTATAATCACCATGCTGTACATTAGATTCTCAAAACTTATTCATCTTATAACTGTTCCCTTTGACTAACAAGAGATCAAACTGGAACAGTCACTGCCCTCTTGTAGGCTCTTTATTTTTTACTTAAATTCAGCGTGGCAAGTAAAGAGCTTGTTAGGTGCTACTGGGACTCTTTTGAAATAGTAATGATGTAAGACTTCATCTGTGACACACATGACAGAATATATTAAAATTATACAGATTCATTGAAAGGAACTAACAATCTGATTGACAGGCCAGGATAACAGGGTAAAATTCATAGCAAAGGAAATCTGTGCAGCCTGTAAACCTCCTCAGTGATTAGGGAAGCCCTGTAACACATGTAGTTACTTTTCATATGTATCTTATTTACATTCTTTGAGTATTCATGTATAGTAAGAATCTGATGTTAAAACTTGTGTTCCTGACTTCCTTAGTGGCTCAGATGGTAAAAAATCTGCCTACAGTGTGGGAGATCTGGGTTTGATTCCTCAGTTGGGAAGATCCCCTGGAGAAAGGCATGGCAACGCACTCCAGTATTCTTGCCTGGAGAATTCCACAGATAGAGGAAGCTGGTGGGCTACAGTCTATGGGATCACAAAAAGTCAGGCACGACTGAGTGACTAACACATTCACACTTGTTCAGTGTTTTCTGTATTGGCTACTCTTCTTTTTCTATGAATTTTAACTCAAGCCATCAAGTTTTATTTCAGTCTCTAATCAAACACACACACACACACACATAGAGTCATGTTTAATTTCTTTATTTCCTTTAAAACCCCCTTATTTCTCCTAACAAAAATTTGATAGCACCAGCAGTGCCCAGGAGACTTCCAATTTCTTATTATGTAGATATGTATGTTATGTTTCAACTTGCTTCTAAAAACATTCTAACATAGTAACCTCAGAATTATTGAGACCCGATAAATACTTGCTAAATTGCATGTAAATGCATGATGTGCATTCTATCTCCCTATGAAGTCATAAGGGTGACAGCAGTGAGCGAGGTTGAGATATACCACAGAAGTGAGAGATACTCTCTAGCTAGCTGGGCTAAACTTGCCTCATGAGTACCATTCACCAATGGGTATTTTGCAAAGTTCTCTGACACAAATGAGAAAGTTCAGTTCTCCCATCACCTGAGAATCCTCTCTTCCACTTGAATTCTCTTTCTTCCCAAGCCCTGGATCACTGTTTTGCAAACTAATGTTAATGAAACATGAAATCAACTTACAACCAGCATTTTTTAAATCAAGTGTTATTTTAGCCTGAGTCCCTTTCATGCTCCTCTCCCCAAAAAGGAGAGTTTATGTGTCTAGAATATATGTGTAAGTGGTTTATTTAGGACTTGACCCCATTCCAAGAAATAGTAGTTGGGGATTTAAGAGCCAGGAAGCCAGTACATGGAAAGCCAATCCACAGGTGCTTTGTCCAGGACGTTACCACAGGCACAAGGGGCAGACTCCGCTGGTTTGACCCTGAAAAGCATGAATCATGCATCTCAGCAGAGGCATGAAATAGGGGATGACTCTCCTGTCCCTTCACAAAAATTACTTCAAAATGAATGAATTACCTGACACTTTTAGTAATATGTATCAGAATAGTTGATGGTACTCTCTTCTAGGCCAAGGTAGCAGTGGTTGAGAAGCTTCAGGGCAGAGAGCAAGAAGTAGTTGCCACAGCCGAGGCAAAGACTAGCACTGAGATGCATAGCAAGACCCACAGCAGATACCCGGAGAACATTATGTAGCTCCAGCACAAGAGAAATAGAATACAATAGGATGGATGAAATGACATAGGATATAGTGGGTTAGAAAATGTCAGAATAATGTCACAGGTAACAACGGCAGGTGTCATTTTACTAAAGCTTTACCAGGTGTGTGTGTTACTGAATAAAATAAAATATATATTTCTTAGCTTTGGTCTGTGGTTAGAGTTTGAAAGCCACTTCGGCAGTGCTCTTCTACTCTTGCACATACTGATGCCCCAGTTTCCTCTCCAGAACCCAGATTTTTTTTTTCTTACTTCTGTGATCATTTTATATAGAACCATCATAGTGTCTAATAAACAGGACCATACAGAGCAGCTGCAACATTCCAATCTTTCTCCTACTGTTTATGACTGAGTATTAATTTATAGTGTAAGCACCTGAATCACATACAGAAAGCATTTGGCCTAGATTGTGGTTTACCCAGGAAGTTAGGCAAAAATATATTGTGCTTTGTTTGTAGCTAAGGAACAATGACTGCACCTTGGAATCTACTATGAGAAAAATCAATCAAATGATATAAGGGCAATGCATTGAATTTTAAAAGAATTAAACTTCTAGAGTATAAAACTCATCTCTATAAAGTGCATTTCATTTTATGCACTTGGTGGATACCTAAGGAGAGAGAAAAACTAAGTAATATTTAGAGGCCTACAAGTAAGGTACAATGTTTTTTAAAAATTTAGAGTTTTGATTATTAGATGATCTTTCCTGATTTCCTCCTCCATGTAAGGTTTTTGGCTACTGTTGGATATTTTCCAGAAGTACAGTATTTGAGCACAAAGGAAAGCAATGAGTTGGATCTTTCACCTACATGGCATTCATGTTGAAAGACTATAATAAGGTATGTAAATTGACAGCTTTGGATAAATTATTTAAAACTCCTCTATGTTTTGGATGGTCAGGAGCAGAGCCTTTTTTCTGTAAGGTGTTTGTCAAGGCCTTCCTCAGGGAAATGTTGGAGAAGTTAAGGAATGTGTAGACTGGGATGGAAGTTTCTGTTTCATGCTTAACATGTTTAATACTCCTGTTTATCCAGTCTGTGAAGTAGGCTAAGAAAAGGTCATTTACTATTTAAATGTTGTCAACCTTTTAGAATAAAAATAGAAGTATATACATCTCAAGGATCATCTTATTTTTGTTTAGTTTAGAGAATTTGCTTTGAAACTCTTACTAATGATGTCTTGGTTAACAAACACTTACACCACCATCTCAAGCACTAGAAATCAAGTGTCAAATTGAATTTTCTGCCTGTGTCATTAGTGTGATATTTTCTTACTAATCCTTGGCTGTCCCTAGCTTTTAAATGAAATAATACTTTCTCAATTTCCATTTTCCATAATACTAACAGCTTGAATGCTATTAAAGAGGAGCAGCCACTTCTTTTAAATGTGTGTTTCTGTTCTTAATACTGATGGCATTACTCATAGACAACTAAGCAGTGGCATTCCAGCTTTGGGTATGTGGACATTTTATCTGGTTTATCATTCAGTCAACGAAGTCAACTAACCAGGGAAAAGGGCCAGAAGTTGTGATAATGTTCAAATTCTCTCTGCTGGGAAAGAAATAATCATTTGGAGATACAAAACAGATGGGCTTCCCCTCAGTGGCTCAGTGGTAAAGAATCTGCCTGCAATGCAGATTCAGTCCCTGGGTCAGGAAGATCCCCTGGAGAAGGAAATGGCAACCCACTCCAGTATTCTTGCCTGGAGAATTCCACTGACAGAGAGCCTGCTGGACTACAGTCCATAGGGTTGCAAAGAGGTGGGCACAACTGAAGCGACTTAGCATGCATACACAGATGAACAGACAACACATGATAGGGAACCAGAGGTGGTAGCGGTTGGAGATTAAAGTGCTGTTTTAAAGTCATTAAGAAAAATCCCTGATATCTGAGTTTTAATGACTTCCTGTGCTGTTACAGGGCTCCAGGAGGAGCACACGTATATAGTAGAGAATACTTCAAGTAGCACCAAATCCTTAGCTGGTCTTTCATCTTGGTAAAGTAAGCTGGACTTTATGTGATTTAAGAAAATTCTTTTTGCTTCTTTAAGGCTCAGATTAAGTCAAACTCAGTCTACCCTAATCTTCTTCCCAAGCTTACATTTGAAGACTATCTTCATATTGTAAGAAAGCATGGAAGACTCAGATATGTAGATGACACCACCCTTATGGCAGAAAGTGAAGAGGAACTAAACAGCCTCTTGATGAAAGTGAAAGAGGAGAGTCAAAAAGCTGGCTTAAAACTCAACATTCTGAAAACTTAGATCATGGCATCTGGTCCCATCACTTCATGGCAAATAGATGGGGAAACAATAGAAGCAGTGACAGACTTTATTTTTTGGGGCTCCCAAATCAACGTGGATGGTGACTGCAGCCATGAAATTAAAAAACACTTTCTCCTTGGAAGAAAAGCTATGACAATCCTAGACACCATTCAACGTGGATGGTGACTGCAGCCATGAAATTAAAAAACACTTTCTCCTTGGAAGAAAAGCTATGACAATCCTAGACACCATATTAAAAAAAAAAAAAACCCAAAATATTAATTTGCCAACAAAGGTTCATCTAGTCAAAGCTATGGTTTTTCCAGTAGTCATGTATGGATGTGAGAGTCGGACCATAAAGAAGGCTGAGCGCCAAAGAATTGATGCTTTTGAACTGTGGTGTTGGAGAAGACTCTTGAGAGTCTCTTGGACTGCAAGGAGATCCAACCAGTCAATTCTAAAGGAAATCAACCCTGAATATTCATTGGAAGGATTGATGCTGAAGCTCCAGTATTTTGGTCACCTGATGGAAAAGACCAATGCTGGGAAAGATTGAAGATAGGAAGAGAAAGGGATGACAGAGGATGAGATGGTTGGATTGCATCACTGACTCAGTGGACATAGGTTTGAGCAATCTCTAGGAGATGGTGAAGGAAAGGGAAGCCTGGTGTGCTGCAGTCCATGGGTTCTCAGAGAGTCAGACACGACTGACTGAACAACAACACTGAAGACTCAGCTCATAGGAAAAGAATACCTCCCTCTTAAAAACGTGTGTTTGGCCTCACTCTTTTTGTGGCCCAAAATCCCACCCCATCCTGCTTGACTTTTCGCCAGCAGAGAATCAGGTTTATGCTTACCTTTCCATACTCTCCATTTGGGAAGAAAGAAAGGAGATGGAAACTGCTGTCCAAGCCCATAAAAATTCATGACCATTAAAAAAAAAATCTTGCCACATGCCAAGTACTGTCCTAGGCTATTTACATTTAATATCTTATATTTATAAGGTAAGAACTATCACTCTTCTCATTTTATAGATTAAAAAACCAAGAGTGCTGTGATTTGAGAAGTCCAATGTGAAACAGCTTGTAAGTGGAGGCTCTGGGGTTCAGAAGAGTACCAAAGAAAGACATTGCTTTGCTCACCTCCCACTTTCCATCTCTAGCTGTGCCCTCAAACCACATACCCTATCCTGCACACACAGCCGTGTGCCCTCCTTAGGGCAGGGTAGGGAGTGACAGGGAATTTGACTTACAGTAAGTGAGCCTTTCAATGTCATTTATTTTTTTAACTTGTGGAGTCTATTATTAACATTCTTTCCATGACAGTCCCTAGATATCCAAGAAGGGAAAATTCTAAGTCTTTGAGAATGGAATCTGTTGCATTATGTGTACTGACTGAAGTGGCTCTGCAAATATTTAGCTCTTGTTTGATACCAGTGTCAAAACATCCTGCACTCATGCACAGCTCGTCATCTAAAACGCATAGCAGAGCTGTGCCTTTGAGAGTTAGTGTCCTATAGGGATCGCCTGACT
This sequence comes from Redunca redunca, assembly GCA_006410935.1. Taxonomy (NCBI): domain Eukaryota; kingdom Metazoa; phylum Chordata; class Mammalia; order Artiodactyla; family Bovidae; genus Redunca; species Redunca redunca. The sequence continues at coordinate 27,570 of SJYQ01000654.1, read as the reverse complement.
TAGGATGCAGTTTTGAAGGGGAGAGATATTTGTACCAACTTTTTTTTTTTTTTTTACACTATTTCACTCTTCTGATGAACTTGCTTTTTCCAAATATTCTCTAAGGACAGGAGAAATTAATAGTAATGGGCTCATTTGGAAAGCAACGGGCTCATGATCATTTTGGCTTTGTTCACTCTGCTAAATGGCTCCTGCTCACTTTATTTTAGGGAATTTTGCTTAGGCAAGATGCTGAGTGCAGCAAGGTGGTTTTCACTAAAATAAACTTATTGAATTTTGGTGAGCCTCTGGGACAAAAAAAGGAACGAAAATTGCCTATAAAATGTGGGATTGTTATCTTTTGGTGAAGAAGAACAGTAGGTGTATGCAGCTTCTAAGTGATAAACATGTACATTTCTAACTTCATTTGGACACCTGCCAAATTTCCCCAGCAGCTGTCTGCATTACAGCCATCTGAGCACTAATAGAAAAATCCAAAATTTCCTCAGCATCATGCATCATAACTAAACTCGAAAATGGTTTTTCTATGATCAGTTGGAAAGTTTAACAGAATGTATAATATATTTTAGAGTACAAAGTTTGTGGAGATTTTTATTCATTTTGTTTTACATAAACATTATGGTTTCAAAGGAGAGCACATTTAACACTTGGGAGTGAAAATGGCAACAGAGTCTCTTTCAGAAAGCAAAGCACCTGATATTGTTACAGAGATATAGGTAGTAACAGTGAAAGTGTCAGTTGCTCAGTCATATCTGACTCTTTGCAACCCCATGGATTATAGCCCTGCCAGTCTCCTCTGTCCGTCCTCCATCCGTGGGATTTCCCAGGCAAGAATAGTGGAGTAGGTTGCTATTTCCTTCTCCAGGGGATCTTCCCAACGCAGGGACTGAACACACATCTCTTCCACTGCAGGAAGATTCTTTACTGTCTGAGCTACCAGGGCAGCCCCATTTGATCCAAAAATGTCAAGAAAATGGTTGTATATAACAGGTTCCTATTCTCCATGAACAGTTTTGAATACCTGGGTTTTGTTTGTTTGTTTTTGTTTTTCTGGTTGGGAAAAGTTGGGAACATGGAAAGGAACAAACACTTCTTGCTGCTCATGGAGATTCTCCAAGGTACTACATGTGAGCCATGAAATTAAAAGATGCTTGCTCCTTGGAAAAAAAAGAAATGACCAACCCAGACAGCATATTAAAAAGCAGAGACATTACTTTGCTGACAAAAACCTGCCTAGTCAAGGCTATGGTTTTTCCAGTAGTCATGTATGGATGTGAAAGTTGAACACCGAAGAATTGATGCTTTTGAACTGTGGTGTTGGAGAAGACTCTTGAGAGTCCCTTGGACTGCAAAGAGATCCAACCAGTAAGTCCTAAAGGAAATCAGTCCTGAATATTCATTGGAAGGACTGGTGCTGAAGCTGAAGCTCCAATAATTTGGCCACCTGATGCGAAGAAATGATTCACTAGAAAAGACCCTGAGGCTGGGAAAGATTGAAGGCACAAGGAGAAGGGGACGACAGAGGATGAAATGGTTGGATGGCATCTCTGATTCGATGGACATGAATTTCAGCAAGCTCCAGGAGCTGGTGATGGACAGGGAGGCCTGGCATGGTGCAGTCCATAGGGTTGCAAAGAGTCAGACATGACTGAGCAACTGAACTGAACTGAATATGTAAGCAGCTCAGCAGTTTGCTTACCCGATGGAAGCCTGAAAAGGTAGACTATGGAAGCCTTGCTAGTTTTGGCTTGCATTCCTGAATCTTCTCTTAGTTATTCTGTTGCTTTGTGTAATTTGTTTTGTCTTTCTGAGTGTACCCACTTGAACAATAAGGGTGAGGACCAGTGTCAACTGTGTTCAGTTATTATAACTGCTAGATAAGATCACATGTGCTAAATGCTTAGCATATTACCTGGAACATATTGCTAAAGAAAGGCAATTGATCTTACTTATGTGAAAGCTGGAAAACTTTATTTGGGAATTGATTTTCAGTATTTACAAACCAGGACTTCTTTGTAAAGGGCTTAGGAAGGACCTGAGAAAGTGTCCTGAAGGCTCTACTTTGGCACCATGAAAAGGGACCTGGTAGGAGGTCAGGCTAATGTTGCATAGTGAGGCAAGATACACATCAGAGAAAGCAAGCTTAGTCTCTCATGAAGGAAATGAGGCAGATGACTCCACGGGTGTGTGTGTCTGTAGTAGTGCTTGCTTTTGGCATTTGATTGGGAGAAAGGGAATTCAAAAGCATGTTGAAATTATAGAAGACAGAAATTCCAAAATCTAACTTCGACCTCAACATTTAAAGCCAGTAGGGTTGGAACAGCATTCAGAAATTGATTTTCAGCCTGTTGTTCACTGATATTGGGCAACACGTTGGGATGGGATTCTAACAGAGGAGTAAATAATTCTTTTCTAGCTTCAAAGTTACATGATCTTTCAGGTTTTATAGTCACCTGATAGACTAGAAAATTGATGGCTTGCAAAGCAGGCATAGCTATGGAGTCTTAGCCAAATCAGTTGCTTTGAACTGAGTGTTCATAAGACAATGAAGGTTTTAATATCTGACATATAGGATTTCTGAGAGAATCAAAGCAAATAATCTATGAAACACCCAGGACAGTGCTTGCCTCATTGCATGTGTCTGAGAGACTATATTAGTCTCTTTACATTTCATAATGGATTTCTCGATGTTAACTAGCAGTTGTAGTGGCAAAGAGTTTATGGACATAAACAACCAAAGATGTTTCTTGAAAAAGAGTAACTGAACCAGATAATCTTAAGAGATGATGATTTGGTAAAGCTATTCACTTAGTAATACTGCTGTTGCTGCTAAGTCACTTCAGTCGTGTCCGACTCTGTGCGACCCCATAGACGGCAGCCCACCAGGCTCCCCCGTCCCTGGGATTCTCAAAGCAAGAACATTGGAGTGGGTTTCCATTTCCTTCTCCAATGCATGAAAGTGGAAAGTGAAAGTAAAGTCGCTCAGTCCTGTCAGACTCTTCGAGACCTTGTGGACTGCAGTCTACCAGGCTCCTCCGTCCATGGGGTTTTCCAGGCACAAATCCTGGAGTGGATTGCCATTGCCATCTCCTTACTGAATCCAAAACAGGTACTAGATTAGTTTCTCACATGTATCCCTAAGGCCAGTCCACATAAAAGCCCTCAGATATCAGGAAACATAAACAAGCATACATGCTTAGAGAGAGTCTGCAGTGGTGCTAAATATTGTTCTTGTTAGTATTGTTCTTGTTAAATGTAGGAGATAAAGAAGATGCAGATACAACCCTATGTACACAAGTTAGTAAGTAAGCTCTAGTCCTTTTAGAAAAAACTATTATTTTCTGCTGCTGCTGCTGCTGCTAAGTCGCTTCAGTCGTGTCCGACTCTGTGTGACCCCATAGATGGCAGCCCACCAGGCTCCACCATCATTTGACTTAAATTGGAAGATTAAAAAGAATTTTCTGTAGTTTGGTTTCGAGCAAGACTTTAAAATTAGTGTATTCTTTTGAAGTACTATTTTTTTTTTGTAATGACACTTTATTATTAGTGTCTTAAACTCGTCTGTGGGACATATTTGTAAAAGAGTTTCAGAGTGTCACAAGCCTTCTTAAAGGCAGGACAATGGCCAGAGTAGGCCATCATAATCTTGGGGCTTTCATTTCAAACCTGTCACAATTTATAACTTTGGCAAAGTGAAAACTTTTTGAACCTCTCTTTACATAATCATTGCAACGAAAGTACGATCTTGATTTTGTTAGATCTCGTCTCCTTCAAAAAGTGTTCCAAGGTCATATAAATAAAACAAATACAAATCATTTGAATCATTTGAACTGACTGCTTTTTGGCATAAAGAAACCACAACAGGGAAGCAGCAACATTTTTCCACGACTGTGAAGAATCTGCTCTGCCATTTTTCACAACACGCTGAAGTGAACATTTAAAATTATTCATGAGACATTGCTGCAAGAAATATTCAATTACAATCGTTATTCTTTCAAGGGTTGCAGGCTGGTTATGTACATATTCACTCAAAACACATGTCAATTTAATTTTCCTTTATTTTAGATGCCACTGTTGAATAACGTATCAATACAACCCTTTACAAATCAATCCATATTGAGTTTTTGAATCCTCCTTTGTTTTGGTCATGTTAAATGCAGATTTTCCTATATGAGATGCACATCGTAAGAATATTATATTGTCATTACTAATACATATAAGAATGGTTCTGTATTAGTTCACTTTGGACATTAGATTTATTCTACTCCTTGCCAGAAGCTTACAGCTGTCATCATAAGAAGACTTCTGTTTAAGATTAGAGAGCAAGTATAAAGGTTTCAGAGCTTGGTTCTATGACAGAAACATTAACAAACAAAATCAACACGATTTGGAGCTTTCTAGGACTTAGTGGCAAAGTTCACTTTAACTCTAAATTATTTAGGGCACAGAAGGAGACACTTGGTAAATAACAGGAAAAGCTTAGAAATCAAATGCAGATTGTGGTATCTACTAACATTAACACTTGGGTTACCAAAACCCAAGCCTAGTGATAATTTATTTACTCTGAATTACTTTCCCAAAACAATTACATTTCTGGTGGGAAAAAAAGTAGGCCATTAGCAAATGACTAGAAAAACTTCACAGGGAAAAAGAAAAATCGTTCTTCTGATTTTATGTTAAAGCAAATTGTACAAAACTTCTAGGAATCTGAAAATATTTTTTCTTAAAACTTACAAATGGTTGAAAACAGCCAATCCTATTTCAGTATAAATTAACATGACATGTTTCCATGAAATGCAATATACCACCTCCAGGACAGTGAACAAACCCTCACAGGAAAGTTAGAAACATAGATATGGTCAGGGGCTTCCCTGATTGCTCAGATGATAAAGAATCTGCTTGCAATGCAGGAAACCCTGGTTCAATCCCTGGGTCAGGGATCCCTGGAGAAGGGAATGGCTATCCACCCCAGTATTCCTGCCTGGAGAATTCCATGGGGTCACAAAGAGTCGGACATGACTAACACTTTCACGTCAATTCATGAATTGTTACATAAAGGTTAGAAAATTTATGTATATATGTATATAGCTTACTTGAGAAAGCTACTAACTAAAGGGGAAAAAAAAATCAAACAAATACTTTGTGTCAACTCCAAACCAAGTTAGAATTATAGAAAAATTCATCTCTTCTTTCATTCAATGCATTTCAATCTCCTCTATGGTAGGCAAGTAATTATTCTTACTTTTAAAGCATTTTCTTTTAATACTTCAACACTTTTTTATTTAAACTGGCTTCTACTTGTGCATTTCATTTCCGACACTGTGAACTTGAATACTAAGGATCTGGTCAGCCTCCTTTTTCATGGAAGGAAATGGTCACAGATGATGTTTCCTTCTATTAAATTCAGTAGAGAAAACTTTCATTGGCATCTGCTCCTGATGACATCTGGTTTATTTGTTACATAGCAAAGTGTTTTTTTTTTTTTTAAAGCTGAAGTCATAATACTTTTTTTCTTGGAATGTCCCTTAAAGTTTCACTAGGCCTACCTTCTTAAAAATTCAGTATTCATTATTTATCTTGCTCAAGTTCATGGCAAACTCCCTTTAAATATAAATACCACATCATCCATTTTAGTTTCCAAGTGGCAGAGTCCAAACAGAGTAATGCCTAGAGCATGAGTGCAGCTTCTCTTTTTTCACTCCTCTTTGGGCTCTTATTCGGTTCTTCCTTTTCCTTCTTCATTTTTTTCTTAGGAATTTGGAGTCGAGTCAAGCTGACTGCAAAGCCAGTGTACCTTCTGCTACCCAAGGCTGTTTCTTAAAGGAAGGACTTTGTAAAAACTAAAAATCTCTGAATATCTTAGATCTGGTTATAAACATTTCTTATAGACATGGATCATGTTATCAACTTCTTGATAAGAGGCAAGTAAAATCTGTTTCAGTGAGAAGCATTATGCATTCTAGGTAGAATGCAACAATTTATAGTTGAGATTCACACGGGGACCCTTAAAGAAGATGAGAAACATGGAAGGAAAAAAGAAAAAAAGAAACACTGAAAGGTTAAGTTTGCTGAATTTGTGATTTGGACCAAGGCCAGATCAAGACATACATGCTGGAATAAAAGGTACTTGATCAGGCAGTGTTTATGATTGTATCTATATATGTGTAGGTATGTATGTGTCTTCTCCAAAAAGAGCTGCAGGTAAGTATAGGTTTTATGGAATTGCGAAAGGGAGGAGCTAGGAGAGCAGGAATCCTAGGAGGACAGAACCTTGTGACTTCATCATGCCTGATTTCCTGAGGTTCCTCGCTGGTGATGGGGAAAAAGCAAGCAACAGGCATACGTGTGGGAGATTGGAAATCTTGACCCTTGGCCCATGGAATGGAAAGGTAAAGAGACCAAAGTAGAACAGGATGTTTTCAAAAAGACCTACTGGCAGGGAAAGTAAACATCACTCCTAAAAGAAAACAGCTGTGAGGAAAGGTAAAGTCTAAGGTAGGGTTTACAATAAGATAAAGGTCTAAATGGTTTTGAAGAAGGGTTGGTGTGAATAAAGCTTTCCCTTGGAGGAGGCAGCCCATCCCGATAGAGTAACCACTGCATGGTGTTTATATTTTATATTGGGGGGAAATGGCCAAACACTGTGAATAAAGGAAAGGAAAGCCAACTTTAGAAGCTATGCTTGGGCTGCAGTCACTCCTATGGCACGCAGGAATCTGCACCAGCAGAAGCATCACCAACAGGAAGTGTGTTGATAAACTTCAATGGTGTCACCTAGTGGCTGAAACAAACAATGGCACAATCGCAGGGGTCAGGACTCCTCTAGGCCTCTCTCTGCACCATACCCCCATCCTTTCCTTTGCTCACACTACGGGCCCTGGTGATTCCTGCACCAGAAAGAGGTATGACTTGGGTTTCATGAGAACAGGATATGTGAAAACATGAGCAATCAATTGTAAAAATAAATGCGATGTGACTATTTTAGAATCCTGAGTTGATGTAGAAGGTCAAAGATTGAACACATCTACCTTTTCTTCTCTATCTGCTGGAAGAAAACTCTGTTAATCTGCTTGTTTCTGTTCTTAGTCACTAAGTTGTACCTGACTGTTTGTGACCCTGTGGACTGTAGCCCACCAGGCTTCTCTGTTCTTGGGATTCTCCAGGCAAGAATACTGGAGGGGGTTGCCATTTCCTTTTCCAGGGGATCTTCCCCACCCAGGGATTGAAACTGCATCTCCTGCCTTGAAGGGGAATTCCTTACCATTGAGCCACCTAGAAAGTCCAGTAATCCACTGAAAGGGTACAAGGAAGTGATTCAGACATCATCGCCAGAAGAGAGTAGAAGGAATGCGTGTCCATGTAAGCATGGGCAATGGCGGGAAGGAAGAGACACTTCTGTCACTTCCATGCAAACCAAAGGTTGAAAATAAGCCTTGGGAATGACTTTGACCATAACTTAAAATCCATCTCAAGCTGGTAGAGGTAAGTTAAAAGTGAGTGTCTATACTACAAAGTGTGGCTTCCCCAGTGGCTCAGCTATAAAGAACCCACCTGCAGTGCAGCAGATGTGAGTCTGATCCCTGGATTGAGAAGCTCCCGCTGAGGAGGGTATGTCAATTCACTTCTGTTTTCTTGCTGGGAAACCTCATGAAGAGAGGACCCGGTGGGCTCCAGTCCATGTGGTGGCAAAGAGTCGGACACGACTGAAGCAACTGAGTACACACAGTACAAAACATATATGAGGTATTTACTCTTCAAAGTGTTAAACTAAGAACTTCATTTTATTGGTAAAATTCCTACAAATCAGTTTTTTAAATGTTTTTGAACCTAAAGGAAGAATAGTATACCCTTCTTTCATCTAAGCATCAAATATTATCACTTTACACTTAATGTTATGACTAGAAAACATACCTGGCTGTAGTGTTTATTTATTTTTATGGTTGTTTGTTTAATTAATTAATTTTTGATTGAAGGTAAATTGCTTTACAGAATTTTGTTGTTTTCTGTCAAACCTCAACATACAAACTGTAGCCCACCAGATCCTCTGTTCATGGCATTTCCCAGCAAGAAAACAAAAGCGAATTGACATACCATCCTCAGGGGGATCTTCTCTATCCAGGGATCAGACCCACTCTCCTGCACATAAATATCCCCTATACATACATCCCCTCCCTTTTGAGCCTCCCTCCTATCTCCTTCCCCATCCCACCCTTCTAGGTTGATACAGAGCCCCTGTTTGAGTTTCCTAAGCCATATTGCAAATTCCCATTGGCTATCTATTTCACATATGGCAATATGTTTGCCTGTTACCCTTTCCATACATCTCACCCTCTCCTCCCCTCTCCCATATCCATAAGTCAGTTCTCTATATCTGTTTTTCCATTGGTACCCTGTAAATAAATTCTTCAGTACCATTTTTCTAGATTCTGTATATATGTGTTAGAATGTGATATTTCTGTTTCTCTTTCTGACTTACTTCACTATGTGAAATAGGTTCTAGGTTCATCCATGTCACTAGAACTGACTCAAATGCATCCCTTTTCATGGCTGAGTAATATGTCAGATAATCATGATGTTGTGATCACTAATCTAGAGCCAGACATCTTGGAATGTGAAGTCAAGAGGGACTTAGAAAGCATCACTATGAACAAAGCTAGTGGAGGTGATGGGATTCCAGTTGAGCTGTTTCAAATCCTGAAAGATGATGCTGTGAAAGTGCTGCAGTCAATATGCCAGCAAATTTGGAAAACTCAGCAGTGGCCACAGGACTGCAAAAGGTCAGTTTTCATTCCAATGCCAAAGAAAGGCAATGCCAAAGAATGCTCAAACTACCGCACAACTGCACTCATCTCACATGCTAGTAAAGTAATGCTCAAAATTCTCCAAGCCATACGTGAACCATGAACTTCCTAATGTTCAGGCTGGTTTAGAAAAGGAAGAGGAACCAGAGATCAAATTGCCAACATCTGCTGGATCATGAAAAAAGCAAGAGAGTTCCATAAAAACATCTATTTCTGCTTTATTGACTATGCCAAAGCCTTTGACTGNATTTCTTTGGAAGGAATGATGCTAAAGCTGAAGCTCCAGTACTTTGGCCACCTCATGCAAAGACTTGACTCATTGGAAAAGACTCTGATGCTGGGAGGGATTGGGGGCAGGAGGAGAAGGGGATGACCGAGGATGAGATGGCTGGCTGGCATCACGGACTCGATGGATGTGAGTCTGAGTGAACTCTGGGAGATGGTGATGGACAGGGAGGCCTAGCGTGCTGCGATTCATGGGGTCGCAAAGAGTTGGACACGACTGAGCGACTGAACTGAAAACTGAAATATTCCATCATGTATATGTACCACAACTTCTTTATCCATTCATCTATCGATGGACATCTAGGTTGCTTCCACGTTCTAGCTATTGTAAACAGTGCTTCAATGAACAATGGGATACATATGTCTTTTTCAATTTTTGTTTCCTTTGACTATTTGCCTAGGAGTGGGATTGCTGGGTCATGTGGTGGTTTTATTCCTAGTTTTTAAAGGAATCTCCATACCGTCTTCCATAATGGCTGTATCAATTTACATTCCCACCAACTCCACATCCTCTCCAGCATTTATTGTTTCTAGACATTTTGATGAAGGCCATTGTGAGGTGATTATTTCATTGCAGTTTTGATTTGCATTTCTCTAATAATGAGCAATGTTGAGCATCTGTTCATGTGTTTGTTAGCCATCTGTATGTTTTCTTTGGAGAAATTCCTTTTTAGGTCTTTTTCCCACTTTTTGATTGGGTTGTTTGTTTTTCTGGTATTGAGTTGTATGAGCTGCTTGTATGTTTTGGTATTAATCCTTTGTCAGTTGTTTCATTTGTTAGTATTTTCTCCCATTCTGAGGGTTGTCTTTTCACCTTGCTTATAGTCTCCTTTGCTGTGCAAAAGCTTTTTAAGATTAATCAGGTCCCACTTGTTTACTTTTGGTTTTATTCTGTTACCCTAGGAGGTGGGTCAGGGGTCATAGAGGATCTTGCTTTGATTTCTGTCATTGAATGTTCTGCCTATGTTTTCCTCTAAGAGTTTTATAGTTTCCGGTCTTACATTTAGGTCTTTAATCCATTTTGAGTTTATCTTTGTGTATGGTGTTAAGTGTTCTAATTTCATTCTTTTAAATGTAGCTGTCCAGTTTTCCCAGCACCATTTAAGAGGCTGCATCTTTGCCCAATTGTATATTCTTGCCTCCTTTGTTAAAAATAAGATACCCATAGGTGCATGGGTTTATTTCTGGACTTTCTATCTTGTTCCATTGGTCTATATTTCTGTTTTTCTGCCAGTACCATACTGTCTTGATGACTGTAATTTTGTAGTATAATCTGAAGTCAGAAAGGTTGATTCTTCCAGCTCCATTCTTCTTTCTCAAGATTGCTTTGGCTATTTGGGGTCTTTTGTGTTTCCATATGAATTGTGAAATTTTTTGTTCTCATTCTGTGAAAAATGTCATTGGTCATTTGATAGGGATTGCATTGAATCTGTAGATTGCACTTGGTAGAACAGTCATTTTCACAATATTGATTCTTCTTATCTAGGAATATGGAATATCTCTCCATCTGTTTATGTGGTCTTTGATTTCTTTCATTAGTCTCTTATAATTTTCTGTGTAGAGTTCTTTTGTCTCCTCAGGTAAGTTTATTCCTAGAAAAGAGCAGTGGCTGTGTAATGCAGAAGTGGCCAAGAGGAGCTACGACATGTCCAAGGTAAGGAAAAGCAACTGCACTTTGCTGGAAGAGCTGTGAAGAGATACGTCACGTCCAAGGTAAGAGAAACACAGTTAAGATGGTAGGCAGTGAAAGAGGGCATCAGAGGGCAGACAGACTGAAACCACAATCACAGACAATGAGCCAATCTGATCACATGGACCACAGCCTTGTCTAACTCAATAAAACTAGGCCATGCTGGGTGGGGCCACCCAGAACAGATGGGTCATGGTGGAGAGGTCTGACAGAATGTGGTCCACTGGAGAAGGGAATGGCAAACCACTTCAGTATTCTTGCCTTGAGAACCCAATCAACAGTATGAAAGGGAAAAAAGATAGGACACTGAAAGATGAACTCCTAAGGTCAGTAGGTACCCAAAATGTTACTGGATATGAGTGGAGAAATAACTCCAGAAAGAATGAAGAGATGGAGCCAAAGCAAAAACAGCACCCAGTTGTGGATGTGACTGGTGATAGAAGCAAGGTCTGATGCTGTAAAGAGCAATATTGCATAGGAACCTGGAATGTCAGGTCTATGAATCAAGGCAAATTGGAAGTGGTCAAACAGGAGATGCCAAGAGTGAATGTCGACAATCTAGGAATCAGCAAACTAAAATGGACTGGACAGGGTGAATTTAACTCAGATGACGATTATATCTACTACTGTGGGCAGGAATCCCTTAGAAGAAATGGAGTAGCCATCATATTCAACAAAAGAGTCCAAAATGCAGTACTTGTGTGCAGTCTCAAGAATGACAGAATGATCTGTTTGTTTCCAAGGCAAACCATTCAATATCATGGTAATCCAAGTCTATGCCCCAACCAGTAACACTGAAGAAGCTGAAGTTGAATGGTTTTATAAAGACCTACAAGACCTTTTAGAACTAATACACAAAAAAGGTGTCCTTCTCATTATAGGAGACTGGAATGCAAAAGTAGTAAGTCAAGGAACACCTGGAGTAACAGGCAAATTTGGCCTTGGAGTACAGAATGAAGCAGGGAAAAGGCTAATAGATTTTTGCCAAGTGAATACACTGGTCATAGCAAACATCCTCTTCAAACAACACAAGAGAAGACTCTACACATGAACATCACCAGATGGTCAACGTCAAAATCAGATTTATTATATTCTTTGCGGCGAAAGATGGAGAAGCTCTATACAGTCAGCAAAAACAAGACCAGGAGCTGACTGTGGCTCAGATCATGAACTCCTTATTGCCAAATTCAGACTTAAATTGAAGAAAGTAGGGAAAACCACTAGACCATTCAGGTATGACCTAAATCAAATCACTTATGATTATACAGTGGAAGTGAGAAATAGATTTAAGGGACTAGATCTGATAGATAGAGTGCCTGATGAACTATGGATGGAGGTTCGTGACACTGTACAGGAGACAGGGATCAAGACCATCCCCATGGAAAAGAAATGCAAAAAACCAAAATGGCTGTCTGGGGAGGCCTTACAAATACCCGTGAGAAGAAGAGAAGTGAAAAGCAAAGGAGAAAAGGAAAGATATATCCATTTGAATGCAGAGTTCCAAAGAATAGCAAGGAGAGAAAAGAAAGCCTTTCTCAGTGATCAATGCAAAGAAATAGAGGAAAACAATAGAATGAGAAAGATTAGAGATCTCTTCAAGAAAATTAGAGATACCAAGAGAATATCTCATGCAAAGATGGGCTCAATTAAAGACAGAAATGGTATGGACCTAACAGAAGCAGAAGATACTAAGAAGAGGTGGCAAGAATACACAGAAGAACTGTACAAAAAAGATCTTCATGACCCATATAATCACGATGGTGTGATCACTCACCTAGAGCCAGACATCCT
>SJYQ01000654.1:0-14610 GCA_006410935.1 Redunca redunca | reverse complement strand
GATAGAATTATCCTGTGAAGCCATCTGGCCTGGCCTTTTGTTTTTTGGAATATTTTTGATTACAGCTTCAGTTCCAGTGCTTGTAATTGGGTTGTTCATAATTTCTATTTCTTCTTGGTTCAGTCTTAGAAGATCGAACTTTTCTAAGAATCTGTCATTTCTTCCAGGTTATCCATTTTATTGCCATATAGTTGTTCATAATAGTCTCTTATAATTCTTTGTATTTCTTTATTGACTATTGTAATCTCTCATCTTTTCTTACTAATTTTGTTGATTTGATTCTTCTCTTTTTCTTGATGAGTCTGGCTAAAAGTTTGTCAATTTTGTTTATATTCTCAAAGAACCAACTTTTAAAAGTTAATTTATTAAAATTTTAGTTGTCTTTACTATTGTTTCTTTCATTTCTTTTTCATTTATTTTGCTCTGTTCTTTATGATTTCTTTCCTTCTACTAATTTTGTTTTTTTGATTGTTGTTGTTGTTGTTCTTCTTTATCCAGTTGTTTTAGGTGTAAAGCTAGGTTGTCTATTTGATGTTTTTCTTGTCTCTTGAGGTAGGATTGTATTACTATAAACTTCCCTCTTAGAACTGCTTTTGCTGTTTCCCAAGGGTTTTGAGTTGTAGTGTTTTCATTCTCATTTGTTTCTAGAAATTTTCTATTTCCCTTTTGATTTCTTCAGTAACCTGTTGGTAATTTAGAAACGTGTTGTTTAATCTCCATGTGTTTGTGTTTCTTACAGTTGTTGTGGTTGTTTTTTCTTGTGATTGATATCTAGTCTCATAACGTTGTGTTCAGAGAAGATGCTTGATACGATTTCAATTTTCTTAAATTTACTGAGTTTTGATTTGTGACCCAAGATGTTGTCTATCCTGGAGAATGTTCCATGTGCACTTGAGAAGAAGGTGTATTCTTCTGCATTTGGATGGAATGTCCTGAAGATATCAATGAGATCCATCTCAAAAGTTTTTTGAGTTTTTTGTTTTTGATTTTTTGTTTGTTTGTTTTTCATCTGATGGACAAGGCTGAGTGAGGTGGTAATCCTGTCTTCTGATATTTGGGTTTGTATTTTTGTTTTTTGTTGTTTAGATGAGGCATCCTGCACAGAGTCCTACTGGTGGTTAGGTGATGCTTGGTCTTGTATTCAGATAGCTTCCTTTGTGTGAGTTCTCACAATTTGACTCCCCCTAGGGTTAGTTTTCTGGTAGTCTAGGGTCTTGGAGTCAGTGCTCCCACTCCAATGGTTCAAGGTTTGATCTCTGGTCAGGAATGAAGATTCCACAAGCAGTTTGTTATGGAATTAAGTGAGATTAAAACAAATACCCAAAACCGATAAATCAAAGAGGAATCTCATACAAATGACAGTTACAGAATCAGGCAAATAATAACTAAAATAATGGAATATACACATATACATATACACCCATAAGCAAAGTCAAAACAGTCCAATGAAAATAAAGTACAGTAGACTGACCTGGAGAACAAAGGCAACCAAAAATTCTATCCACCAGTTAAGAACAAAAGTAACTAAAGCACAACCTGGACAACAAAACTAAAGCAAGGTGTCAATTGGGGAATAACGCGATGAAAATAAAACTAACAAATATGTTGAGAGGGAACGAAAGAAAGCAATGAAAGAAAGAATAGGTGTTCAAAGTTAAGTAGAGGTAGAAAAAGAAGATTTATATACATTAAAGATGAACTACAAGAGGAAAAGAACAGCTGGATAAGAAAACAAAGGAATAAATGTAGAAAAAGCAATAATAGGTTTTAAAAGTCAAAAATTAAAATTAAAGAAAAAAAAAAAAAAAAAAGAAAAACTCCACAGAACTGCAAAAGCTCAACATAGAGGCAGAGGTTTACAACAACAAAAAAATGTGACTGGGGGAAAAAAAAGCTCAAAAGCTTAATTAGATTTTCTAGTACCAATAAAATTGATTAATACAAAAATGGGGGCAGAATAAAAAGAAAAGGGAAACAAATCCAAAAGAATCTACTGAACGAGTCAAAACATAAAATTAATAAATGTTTTTCTTGAGTCACTGCTGTCAGAGTCCTTTCCCTCGCTGGGAGTCACAGTCCCCCTCACCTCCCTCGGATGCCCTCCAACACTGCTAATCTCTGGACCTACCGTGGGGGAAGCTCAGATGTTAATCTGGCTCCTGTGTGTTCTTGCCTCCAACGTCCACAGCTATCAGAGCTAGTGCATTTTCTTCTGTGGAGCTCCCAGTGTCCTTTTATAAATTCCATAGAGATAGTCTGCCTAGTTGATTGTGTGGCTTTAATCTGTAGCTTATAGAGCTGGTGGGAAGGTTTGGGTCTTCTTCATTAGCCACACTGCCCCTGGGTTTCAATTGTGGTTTTATTTTCACTTCTTCATGTGGGTTATCCACTGGGGTTTGCTCCTGAGGCTGCCCTGGAGAACTTGGGATTGCCCCTGTGAAGGCCAGGGGTGGAGGTGCTGCAGCTGCTTGGGTTGCAGGGGTTCTGGCAGCACCAGGTACTCAGAGGAGATGGCAGCCAGGGCAGCAGGAAATATAGTGCTCTAGAAAGACATGGCAAACAGTATTGGCCAATACACTCCAGTATTCTCTTCTGGAGAACTCCCCTGACAGAGAAGCCTGGCAGGTGACAAAGAGTCACAAAGAGTTGGATCACAGGGTCACAAAGAGTTGGACACGACCAGTGCGACCCTGCATGCATACACACAAGAATTTTTCCGCCTGTGACATCTCTGTCCCAGTGAGAGTTGAGCATGAAGGTGGCACAGCCGCTTGGCTTGTGGGGACCCTTGTGGCGCCAAGTGTTAAGGACACTGACTGCCTCTGCTGCAGGAGTCATGGCCCTGTCAGGGTCTTTTTTTGAGCTTCTTGTAGCTGATGATCAGAAGGCCTCTTTGGCCAGTCTTTCTCCATGGCTCTGCCCTTTCAGGCTCTTAGAGGGCTCCTTTGCCTGGGGTCCTTCTCTGTTGTTCAGCACATCAGGCACAAAGAGAGCACCCCCCCACCCCCGGCTGGGGTCCTCCTCTGTAGATGGTGCACCAGGCACTTAAAGAGACACCCTGGCTGGAGTCCTACTCTGTAGTTGAGTGTGTCAGGAGTTTGATGGGTCAGCCTCTCCATTGTTCAGCTGCCAATGCTGGCATGTGGGCAGAGAGAGGCTATGATGATGGCTCAGTCCCCTATGCGTGACTCAGCAGTATCACTTTGCTTCCATGGCTGCCTGGCTTTCCTCCACAGGCATTTCCCACCACAGTCTCCTCCCTCACATCCCCTCAATCTGTCTCTCTGCAGTCAACAGCAGCGCTGTCCCTGGGATTGCTCCACAATCCCTGAACTCCAGCTCCCAGCCTCTGTGCCTTCTAGGTGACCTGAATCCCTGTCCAGGGTACGTATGGCTGTGGCAAGAACTGTCTGATTCTCATTCCATTTAGGCTGCCCCAGATCAGCTGTTTCACTCTCAGCCTTAAATATTTCTCCTCTGACTTAGATAATTGCCCCAATGTGGGGGATTAGACCCCTGCTTCAGTTCCCCCACCTACCAAGGGCAGGTCCAGTCCTACTAACACTCCTGTTTTCCCCCTAGTTCCTTCCTCATACCGAGTTTTGTGTGGTTCTATATATTCTTTTCCACTGGTCAGGTACTCCTGTCTGCTCTCAGCTGGTGTTATGCATGCACTTCTGTGTCTGAAGGTGTAGTCCTGATGTATCCATGGAGAGAGATGGACTCCACAACCATCTACTTCTCTGCCATCTTGTTCTTCTCTGTAGTGTTTCTGAATCAAGTTTTTGAAACAAAACAGAAATAAAAACTTGAAAGAATCTGGAAGCCTCAACTTTTAAAATAACAAATAATCAATAGTTGATTTAAGTATATTCATGCTTAGGTTCCCATACTGTTGTTGTCATTATCCTTAGTTATTTCAATTACAACCTTAATTACCTAGCTTATTTGGGGGTTTGCATTTTACCCAAGACATATTAAAACTTTGAATAACCTTGCCAACTCATGTCCACCCCACTCCTCAATTATCCCCATTATCAGGTATCATTCTTTCAGAAGAAACAAATTTTAATATTTGCCTAATAAAATATAATTATGCAAATTCCCTCTACAATTAATTATTCTCTGAAACCAAGTGTTTTGAAAATAGCTATACTACTATAGATTTTATTGGAGAATTCAGACTTGACTACAATTCTATTTGAAAAGTCTCTTAGAATTTTGTATTTTTTAACAATTTGAACTATTTATGGAGAAGGAAGTAGTCTTGGAATAGGTGGGTGCTTTATTCCTAGTTAACTATGAGAATGTAGACAAAGAACTTAATCTATGTAAGCATAATTTTTCAAAGTATGTTTAATGAGGGGTTCTTACAGCCCTAAATATTTGGTTCTAAAAGTGCAAAGTGTTACTGGGGCTGATTTACATAAATTAAAAATATGGTAGAAAGTAAATGATAGTTTTGACAAGATAAGGACATCAGAGAATGAGAATTCTGTTCACATACCTGAAGTACAAATCCCAAGACTTAAAAAACAATTTAAAAAGTAAAATGAGCTATAACAATTTTTTTTTTTTTAANTAAAAATTGTTTTTTTTTTAAATTTATAAAAGTCAAATTCCAAAATAGCTCAAAAATGAAATGGATATTTCAGTAATTTAACCATTATAAAATTAGATGCTATTATGCTTGTCAATAAATATATGGAATCGAAACCAATGGAAGATTGAGTTCTAGGATGGAATACTGATTTGATGCTATTGTTTTCTATTTTCAAACGCCCATTACCCCTTCTCTCAAATCAACAGACATTTCTAGTGTAGGAGCATTTATAAATTAGGAGAACAAAATCACTATAAGAGCAAAAAAGTTAAGATTTTATTCTTGAACTTCTAAATATTGTTCTTAAATGCCAAAACTATGTGTTTAGCAGCAAAGTTATTTGAAACCAAAAGATCATTTAGAAACCTTAATTTATGCATTCATTAAGGAATAGAGTATAACTTTTTTTTAATTTTAATTTTTACCTTATTCTACTTTACAATACTGTATTGGTTCTGCCATACATTGACATGAATCCACCACAGGTGTACTTGCGTTCCCAAACATAAACCCCCCTCCCACCTCCCTCCCCATAACATCTCTCTGGGTCATCCCCGTGCACCGGCCCCAAGCATCCTGTATCCTGCATTGGACATAGACTGGCGATTCGTTTCTTACATGATAGTATACATGTTTCAATGCCATCCTCCCAAATCATCCCACCCTCTCCCTCTCCCTCAGAGTCCAAAAGTCCGCTCTACACATCTGTGTCTCTTTTGCTGGCTCGCATACAGGGTCATCATTACCATCTTTCTAAATTCCATATATATGTGTTAGTATACTGTATTGGTGTTTTTCTTTCTGGCTTACTTCACTCTGTATAATCAGCTCCAGTTTCATCCACCTCATTAGAACTGATTCAAATGTATTCTTTTTAATGGCTGCGTAATACTCCATTGTGTATATGTACCACAGCTTTCTTATCCATTCATCTGCTGATGGACATCTAGGTTGCTTCCATGTCCTGGCTATTATAAACAGTGCTGTGATAAACATTGGGGTACATGTGTCTCTTTCTATTCTGGTTTCCTCGGTGTGTATGCCCAAGAGTGGGATTGCTGGGTCATAAGACAGTTCTATTTGCAATTTTTTAAGGAATCCCCACACTGTTCTCCATAGTGGCTATACTAGTTTGCATTCCCACCAACAGTGTAAGAGGGTTCCCTTTTCTCCACACCCTCTCCAGCATTTATTGCTTGTAGACTTTTGGATCGCAGCCATTCTGACTGGTGTGAAGTGGCACCTCATTGTAGTTTTGATTTGCATTTCTCTAATAATGAGTGACGAGCATCTTTTCATGTGTTTGTGTCATCCGTATGTCTTCTTTAGAGAAATGTCTATTTAGTTCTTTGGCCCATTTTTTGATTGGATCTTTTATTTTTCTGGAATTGAGCTACATAAGTTGCTTGCATATTTTTGAGATTAGTTGTTTGTCAGTTGCTTCATTTGCTATTATTTTCTCCCATTCAGAAGGCTGTCTTTTCACCATGCTTATATTTTCCTTTGTTGTGCAGAAGCTTTTAATTTTAATTAGATCCCAGTTTTTATTTTTGCTTTTATTTCCAGTATTCTGGGGGGTGGATCATAGAGGATCCTGCTGTGATTTATGTCGGAGTGTTTTGCCTATGAGGAGAACATAGAGTATTACTTTTTTAAGCAAAGAATCACCACTGATCTTCCAGCTGTATGGACCAAAGGGAACCTCTATTTGGCCTATTTACTTTATTTCATAAAAATAAAAAACAAACAACTGAATAAGCATTTTCCAATACCACTCAAAATTCCTTTAACACTATAAAGTTTAATGCCTTGAAATTGATACAGGTTATAACTGACTCTCCTATTCTTAATTAGATTTACTTTGCCAAATTGTGTGTGAGGTGGCATGTGTTATGAGTGTGTGAGTAAATGAGTGGTAGACAAAACTTGTGTCTTTTTCAAAGAACCTCTCCAAAAGGTAGAAAACACACAGTGAGAACAAGAAAAAAGAAATCTATGATATAAAAACTTTAAAAGACATGCCAGATATATAGAGTTGCATATGTTAAGGTAATCTAAAATATTACAAGCCAAAACCCAAGTAATTCTTCACAGATGTGAAAAATAGAGCTCCCAGCATGCCGTTACTAGAAAGCACAGAAAAAGTTACAAATATGTGCAAACATTTTGAAAATATTTATTAGCCCATCTGCAGCTCTTTATAGATGCTAAGTGTTTTAAACTCCTATTTTATCCATTATTTCTTGCACAATTACATTGTAAGTCACAATTTAATGACTGGTGGCAGTGAAACAAGCTTAGAATACATTAATGAGTTCTCTAATAAATAATAGGATATTAAAAGCCCTGCATTTTCTAAGATTACAAGGATGTTAGAGGGAAAAAAAATATGAGAATAGAGGTCCTGGAATTCCTTGAAGAGCTCTGAGTTCTGCTCAAAGTCTCCTAGGTTAGCTATTACTCAGTGTTTTCCTATATATGTGGTGGCTAAGGTCCCTTCTTAACTGTAACATACCTAACTCGATTCTGGACTGTGATTTTGATGAGATGATTGCTGTGTATTTTTATTACTCTTGTTCTTTCCTCCTCCCATCAAAATAGCTTATCCTATATGCAAGAGTAAGGATATTATAAGATTTTTAAAGCTATTTGCATGTACATGAAAAAGAATTCATTTTATTTAGCATGCTTTCATATGTTATTACTAGTGTATGAGTAATATACCACTGGAAAAGGGTATGGCAAACCACTTCAGTATTCTTGCCTTGAGAATCCCATGAACTGTATGAAAAGGCAAAAAGATAAGACACTGAAAGATGAACTCCTCAGATTGATAGGTGCTCAATATGCTACTGGAAAAGAGTGGAGAAATAACTCCAGAAAGAATGAAGAGATGGAGCCAAAGTGAAAACAGCTCCCAGTTATGGATGTGACTGGTGATGGAAGTAAAGTCTGATGCTGTAAAGAACAATATTGCATAAGAACATGGAATGTTAGAAACATGAATCAAGGTAAACTGGAAGTAATCAAACGGGAGATGGCAAGAGTGAACATCAACGTTTTAGGAATCAGTGAACTAAAATGGACTGGAATGGTGAATTTAATTCAAATGACCATCATATCTACTACAGTGGGCAAGAATCAATTAGAAGAAATAGAGTAGCCCTCATAGTCAACAAAAGAGTCCAAAATGCAGGACTTGGGTACAGTTTCAAAAATGACAGAATGATCTCTCTTCATTTCCAAGGCAAACCATTCAATATCACAGTAATTCAAGTCTACGCCCCAACCATTAATGCTGAAGAAGCTGAAGTTTAACAGTTCTATGAAGACCTACAAGACCTTCTAGAACTAAAACCCAAAAATGATATCCTTTCCATCATAGGGGACTGCAACGCAAAAGTAGGAAGTCAAGTGATACCTGGAGTAACAGGCAAATTTGGCCTTGGAGTACAAAATGAAGCAGGGCAAAGGCTAACAGAATTTTGCCAAGAGAATGCACTGGTCATAGCAAACACCATCTTCCAATGGCACAAGAGAAAGTTCTTCACACGGATACCACCGGATGGTGAATACTGAAATCAGATTTTATTATATTCTTTTGCAGCTAAAGATGGAGAAGCTCTATACAGTCAACAAAAACAAGACCAAGAGCTGACTGTAGCTCAAATTATGAACTCCTTACGGCAAAATTCAGATTTTAATGGAAGAAAGTAGGGAAAACCACTAGACCATTCAGTTATGACCTAAATCAAATATCTTACAATTATACAGTGGAAGTGACAGATAGATTCAAGGGATTAGATCTGATAAACAGAGTGCCTGAAGAACTATGGATGGAGGTTCATGACATTGTACAGGAGGCAGTGATCAAGACCATCCCCAAGAAAAAGAAATGCAAAAAGGCAAATGGTTGTCTCAGAAGGCCTTACAAATAGCTAAGAAAAGAAGAGAGGATAAAGCAAAGGAAAAAAAGAAAGATACCCATCTGAATGCAGAGTTCCAAAGAATAGCAAGGAGAGACAAGAAAGACTTCCTCAGTAATCAACACAAAGAAATAGAGGAAAACAATAGAATGGGAAAGATTAAAGATCTCTTCAAGAAAATTAGCGATACCAAGGGAACGTTTCATGCAAAGATAGGCACAATAAAGGACAGAAACAGTATGGACCTAACAGAAGCAGATGATATTAAGAAGAGGTGGCAAGCATACACAGAAGAACTATAAAAAAAATATCTTCATGACACTAACCATGATGGTGTGATCACTTACCTAGAGCCAGATATCCTGGAATGTGAAGTCAAGTAGACCTTAGGAAGCATCACAACAAACAAAGATAGTGGAGGTGATGGAATTCCAATTGAGCTATTTCAAATCCTAAATGATGATGCTGTCAAAGTGCTGCACTTAATATGCTAGCGAATGTGGAAAATTCAACAGTGGCCATGGGACTGGGTAAAGGTCAGTCTTCATTCCAATCCCAAAGAAAGACAATGCTAAAGAATGGTCAAACTACCACACAAATGTACTCATCTCAGATGCTAGCCAAATAATGCTCAAAATTCTCAAAGCCAGGCTTCAAAAGTACATGAATTTTTCAAGCTGGATTTAGAAAAGGCAGAGGAACCAGAATCAAATTTCCAGCATCCACTGGAGTATAGCCAAGCAAGAGAGTTCCAGAAAGCCATATACTTCTGCTTTACTGAATACACCAAAGACTTTGTGTGGATAACAACAAACTGTGGAAAATTATTCAACAGATGGGAATACCAGATCACCTTACTTTCCTCCTGATACATCTGTATGCAGGTCAAGAAGCAACAATTAGAACCAGACTGGGGACAATAGAGTGGTTCCAAATTAGGAAAGAAGTATGTCAAGGCTGTATATGATAACCCTGCTACTTTAACTCATATGCAGAGTTCATCATGTGAAATGCTGGTCTGGATGAAGCACAAGCTGGAATCAAGGTTGCTGGGAGAAATATCAATAACCTCAGATATGCAGATGACACCACCCTTATGGCAGAAAGTGAAGAAGAACTAAAGATCCTCTCGATGAAAGTGAAAGAGGAGAGTGAAACAATTGGCTTAAAACTCAACATTCAGAAAACGAAGATCATGGTGTCCAGTCCCATCACTTCATGGCAAATAGGGGAAACCATGGAAACAGTGAGAGACTTTATTTTGGGGGACTCCAAAATCACCGCAAAATCACTGCAGATGGTGGCTGCCGCCATGAAATTAAAAGACGCTTCTTTCTTGGAAGAAAAGCTATGACCAACATAGACAGCATATTAAAAAGCAGGGACATTACTTTGCCAACAAAGATCTGTCTAATCAAGGCTATGGTTTTCCAGTAGTCATGTATGGATGTGAGAGTTGGACTGTGAAGAAAGCTAAGCACTGAAGAATTGACGCTTTTGAAGTGTGGTGTTGGAGAAGACTCTTGAGAGTCCCCTGGACTGCAAGGAGATGCAACCAGTCCATCCTCAAGGAGATCAGTCTTGTGTGTTCATTGGAAGGATTGATGTTGAAGCTGAAACTCCAATACTTTGGCCACCTGATGTGAAGAGCTGACTCATTAGAAAAGACCCTGATGCTGGGAAAAATTGAGGACAGAAGGAGAAGGGGATGACGGAGGATGAGGTGGTTGGATGGCATCACTGACTCGATGGACATGGGTTTGGGTGGATTCCGGGAGTTGGTGATGGACAGGGAGGC
This sequence comes from Redunca redunca, assembly GCA_006410935.1. NCBI lineage: Eukaryota > Metazoa > Chordata > Mammalia > Artiodactyla > Bovidae > Redunca > Redunca redunca. The sequence goes on along the minus strand of SJYQ01000654.1, from coordinate 4,283 downwards.
CTGGCGTGCTGTGGTTCATGGGGTCGCAAACAGTCAGACACGACTGAGTGACTGAAATGAACTGAAAGGAAATCAGTCCTGAATATTCATTGGAAAGATTTATGCTGAAGCTGAAGCCCAATACTTTGGCCATCTGACATGAAGAACTGACTCATTGGAAAAGACCCTGATGTTGGGAAAGATTGAAGGCAGGAGGAGAAGCAGATGACAGAGGATAAGATGTCCATCACGGACTCATGGACTCAATGGACATGAGTTTGAGCAAGCTCTGGGAGCTGGTGAAGGACAGGGAAGACTGGCATGGTGCAGTCCATGGGGTTGCAAAGAGTCAGACATGACTGAGCGACTGAACTGAACTGAATATGTGAGTGTTAAAAAAAAAAATACATGCATCATGCGGTAGGATCACTGAAATCAGAGCAAAGTGAAAGCGGGTAGATGATTTACATAATTACTGAGAAGAGTTCAAATGAGAGATAAACAAGAAAAGCTAGCCAACAGCATGGGGAATAGAAGTAGAAGATAAATGAAAAGATGTGAAATAAACTGAATAGTAAACCTTGGGTAACTGATTAGATATTGAACAGTGCTATGCTTGTGTGCTTAGTCGTGTCTGAATCTTTGCAACTTCATGGACTGTAGCCCACCAGGCTCCTCTGTCCATGGAATTTCCCAGTCAAGAATACTAGAGTGGGTTGCCATTTCCTACTCAAGTGAAATAGTGGGTCATACCATTTCCATTAAATTGAAAAGGCAGCTACAGACCCAGGGGAAGTTTGTCAGGCGAGAATGTAGAAGAGTCAAATTTCCAGCACAGTGAGTCTGTGATACCTGTGGAACATCCAAGTAGAGTTACCAGGAGGCAGCTGGATTAGGTCTGTGGCTTGGAAATGAGATTGGGCTCTTGGTGAAGATTTGAGTATGGAACAGGGCTTTACCCAAACCATTGTCCAAAGTTCTGATGTAGTAAACCAGAGAACTCGAGGGACTATTTTCAATGACCTATTGCAAACCTGAAGTTTCACTTTAATATTTGTTCCATTTTAAACATGTGTATATATTTCTGTTGGTTTTTACATAAAATTTTCTCCCACATTTTAGATAAATATGGGAATCCCAAACATACTTGCTCTTTGACACCCTACCTTAAAAGGTATGTATATGTTGAATAATGAGAGGTACTTTGTAGGATTTAAGCCCCTATTCAATCTCCTTACAGCTAAAAACTCTGAATTATCTTCAACTCCATTAATTAAAAACAGCAACATCATGTATTATAAATAAAACATCTACCGTATTTATCTGTTTGTCCCTTTTGTTTTACTATGTAAAGTCATTTCAGGAAAAGTTCTGAGTGAAACTAAGAGTTAATATAATTTGATTAGGAAAACTGAATAAAGAATGAAAAATGTCCTAAACTTAGTGATAATATGAAAGTTATTACTTCTGCTATAAACTACTTGTTTATAAACTTCCCTAGTATGGCCTCATGAAAGTTTTTAATTAAAACTTTTAGGTACTGGCATTTTAAATGGCTTCATGGTCCCATCAGTTAGAATATATTAATAATCTACATGAGGACAATGACCTTTGCTTTAGTCACACGCTTCCTGAGGCATTTGGTAAACATTTACAGGCATTTAGTAAACACATTTGGAGAAGGCAATGGCAACCCACTTCAGTACTTTTGCCTGGAAAATTCCATGGGTGGAGGAGCCTGGTGGGCTGCAGTCCATGGGGGCGCTACGAGTCGGACACAACTGAGCAACTTCATTTTCACTTTTCACTTTCATGCATTGGAGAAGGAAATGACAACTCACTCCAGTGTTCTTGCCTGGAGAATCCCAGGGACAGAGGAGCCTGGTGGACTGCCGTCTATGGGGTCACACAGAGTCGGACACGACTGAAGCGACTTAGCAGCAGCAGCAGCAGTAAACACATACTAAATTTGTTAAAGGAATCAAGAGATACACATTATTTTCTTCTTAGTGTTTCAGCATATTTAACCTCAGTTGAAACAACTGACATCAACAGTGATCCAGACTTCTTAGAGGAGAGAGAGAATGTGGTAAGATAGTAGTGAGTCTCATCATTACCAGCTAGACAGATATCACTATTTTTCCTAACTACAGAAGTGGCAATTTACAGAAGAAAAAAAATTCTTAGTACTTAAAAACTGGGGGCTGAAGAACACTTATACAAGTGTTTTTGCTTGTTTGTTAGCCACACAGCATGTTAAAATTAAAAGAATTCATACCAAAATCTTAATCTGCTATTCCTCTTGGAAAGTGGAAGAAATGGTGATGTCAGCATGCATACCTTTCTCATTTGGTAGCAATCTGCTTGCCCCAATGTGGCTCCAGCCACCTATAAACCAAGTTTTAGTGTGTCAGTTCTGACACAGTTCTCACCTTTATCCAATGCCCACTTACATGATTTAACCAAAGGGCTATGGTCCTTATGTTACTCCTGTTAAGGGGGGAAAAAACAGGTTCAAAATAGAGTTGCTTATGTTAAGCTTCACATGAAACAGACTTAAATACAGTTTCAGCTCTTGAGAAATGGAATCTTAAACCAGTCAATCGAGAATCTCCTAATCAGTAGTTAGGTATCTGCCTGATAAAATTCTGGCCTCTCACTCAAGCAAAGTGACCTTGCAAAAACCACTCAGCTTTTTGCCTCAGATTACTTCTTTGTTCCTGCTCCCTTCTGTGTATGAAAGGCTTTCATTTTGGACAGGTCCTTGGAGCTCCTTTCTTTTTGCTAAATTAGATGCTGACTGATTCTAATTGATTTTTGCTTTTTTAAAAAATTATTTTAATTGGAGGATAATTAGTGTACAGCATTATGATGGTTTTCGCCACACATCAACATGAATCAGCCACAGGCATACATGTGTCCCCACCATCATGAACTCCCCCTCCCACCTCCATCCCCACCCCAACCCTCTGGGTTGTCCCAGAGCCCTGACTTTGGGTGCCCTGCTTCATGCATAGTTATGAAGGTCATCTTTTATACAAATGATAATATACATGTTTCAATGCTATTCTCTCAAATCGTCGCACCTTCACCTTCTCCCATAGAGTTCAAAAGTCTGTTCTTTACATTTGTGTCTCCTTTGCTGCCCTGCATGTATGATCCTTGGTACTGTCTTTCTAAAATTCCATATGTATGTGTTAATGTCCAGTCTGTCTTTCCCTTTCTGACTTACTTTACTCTGTATAATAGGCTCCAGCTTCATCCACCTCATTAGAACGGACTCAAATGTGTTCCTTTTTATAGCTGAGTAATATTCTATTGTGTATATGTACCACTCAAATTAACTCAACATGTTTGATATGACTCAGTTTACCTTTTCACACCCTTTTGGCCTCTTTGGGTATTTGTCACCTTTCCCTTAAGCTTTGATAACTAGTTCCCTTTACAAAAGCAGCAGTCTTAGGTAGGATGTTAGTGCTGCTTTGGGGCTCAGAAAAGCTCCCTCAAAACAAGGCTCCCTCCAAAGAAAAGGGAGCTTGGGTGTAGAAGATCAGTTCTGGGTGTTCACTGGAAGGACTAATGCTAAAGCTGAAACTCCAGTACTTTGGCCACCTCATGCGAAGAGCTGACTCATTGGAAAAGACCCTGATGCCAGGAGGGATTAGGGGCAGGAGGAGAAGGGGACGACAGAGGATGAGATGGCTGGATGGCATCACCGACTCCATGGACGTGAGTTTGAGTAAACTCCAGGAGTTGGTGATGGTCAGGGAGGCCTGGTGTGCTGTGATTCATGGGGTCACAAAGAGTTGGACACAACTGAGCAGCTGAACTGAACTGAACTGAGTTCATGTCGAAGGTAAAACCAGGAAGCAAAAGTGAGAAACAGAGGAAGGCAAGAGACCTAAGACAAGATAAAAAAAACTGTATGTCAGTGAGGGGGCTACTGCTCTAGGCAACTGGGACTCAGTCTCACTGGAAACCCTTTGAGAAACCATACCTCTGAATTGTCAGGACTAAAGGACAAGAGAAGCTGGGACATTTATCAGTGGACTTCCACTCCAACTGGTTGAAAATTGAGCTGGGGGCTAACACTAGGCTTCACTTCTGAGTGGAGCCTAGGCATGCCCTAGCAGGTTTCAGTTCAGTTCAGTCACTCAGTCGTGTCCGACTCTTTGCGACCCCATGAATTGCAGCACGCCAGGCCTCTCTGTCAATCACCAACTCCCGGAGTTCACTCAGACTCGCGTCCATCGAGTCCGTGATGCCATCCAGCCATCTCATCCTCTGTCATCCCCTTCTCCTCC
>SJYQ01000651.1:1206761-1218308 GCA_006410935.1 Redunca redunca | reverse complement strand
GGTGAAATACTTGATAAATATCAATTAAGTCCATCTGACCTCATGTGTCATTTAAGGCTAATGTTCCCTTATTAATTTCTGATAACCAAACCAAAATTGTCAGCCATGTGAGTGCCATCTTGGAAACAAATCCTCCATCCCTTGTTAGTCCTTCAAATTACCACATCCCCAATATCTGACTCTGTTCCCATGAAAGGCCTAAATCTTCCTAGTCAAGACATGCCCAAGTTACCTTAGAAATTTAGAAATAATAAATGATTATTATTGTTTTAAGCAACCAAGTTTGGGTGTTTTTATTATGTGTCAATAGACATTTTCTTCCCCCCCTCTTCCCCTGGGAGGAAATATGACAAAATAGAGGAAAATGGATATGCTACTGAAATCTTGTCTGTGACTTAATATCAATATTAATAATATATTATTAACAAATTGTTGGTATTGATGTACTATTATGCTTCATTGTCAATGCTAAAGACTTTGACTGTGTGGATCACAACAAACTGTGGAAAATTCTTAAGGAGATGAGAATACCAGACAATCTTACTTGCCTCCTGAGAAACCAATATGCAGGTCCAGAAACAACAGTTAAAACAGGACATGGAACAGCAGACTTGTTCCAAATTGGGAAAGGAGTATGTCAAGGCTGTATATTGTCATCCTGCTTATTTAACTCATATGCAGAGTGTGTCATGTAAAATGCCAGGCTGAATGAAGCACAAAATGGAATTGCTAGGAGAAGTATCAATAACCTCAGATATGCAAATGACACCGTTCTTACTTAGGGGAGAAGGCAAAGGGAAACTAAAGAGCCTCTTGATGAATGTAAAAGAAGAGAGTGAAAAAGGTGGCTTAAAACTTAACATTCAAAAAACTAAGATCATGGCATCTGGTCCCATGACTTCATGACAAATAGATGGGGAAACAATGGAAACAGGGACAGATTTTATTTTCTTGAGCTCCAAAATTTCCGCAGATGGTGACTGCAGACATGAAATGAAAAGACACTCGCTTCTTGGAAGAAAAGCTACGACCAACCTAGACGGCATATTAAAAAAGGAGAGACATTACTTTGCCAACAAAGGTCCATTTAGTCAAGGATATGGTTTTTCCAGTAGTCATGTAAGGATGTGAGAGTTGGACTGTGAAGACAGCTGAGCACCAAAGAATTGATGTTTTTGAACTGTGGTGTTGGAGAAGACTCTTGAGAGTCCCTTGGACTGCAAGGAGATCCAACCAGTCCATTCTGAAGGAGATCAGTTCTGAATATTCATTGGAAGGACTGATGCTGAAGCTGAAGCTCCAATACTTTGGCCACCTGATGCAAAGAGCTGACTCATTAGAAAAGACCCTGATGCTGGGGAAGAGTGAAGGCAGGAGGAGAAGGGGACGACAGAGGATGAGATGGTTGCACGGCATCACCAACTCGATGGACATGAGTTTCAGGAAGCTCCAGGAGATGGTGAAGGACAGGAGTGCTGCAGTCCATGGGGTCGCAAAGAGTCAGATGTTTGATCCCTGGGTCGGGAAGATCCACTGGAGAAGGAAATGGCAATCCACTCCAGTACTATTGCCTGGAAAATCCGATGGACAGAGGAGCCTTGTAGGCCCCAGTCCATGGGGTCACAAAGTGTTGGACACGACTGAGCGACTTCCCTTTCAAACCTGTTATATTATTAAAATACCAATGTTTTGGTGGAAATACTAACCATGTTTTTAATATTAATTATTATTTTGTCTACCTGATAGAAATGCTGTTATCCCTGTTTGAACAATTGCGGGGAGCGCTCCGCAGAAAGAGAGAGAGGCAGTGGAACTTCCCTCAGCAGAGAGCTGAGGGGTCCCAAGGAAAGGTGAGCCTGCTGTCCGCCAACCCAGCCCCTCGGCGAGTGAGAGACAATCACACGCGACAGGGGTTCCATCTAGTGCGGTTCTGCTTTATTGTTACAAACTCCCTGCTTATAAAGGCAAGCCGGGAGGGGTTTGCGAGGGACTTTACATAGTTACACCAATCACGTTAAAGGTCAAATCGTCATGTGCCATCATTATAACAGGAGTCTATGGTGATCACGCGCTGTCTACGTGCACAGAAATCAAGAGAGCCAATAGTCTCAACATAGACTACGCCCCCATCTCTTCCGCCAGGCGCCATCTTAGTTTCCGTCCACAATGCTAGCCTTTTCTTTTTCAAGGTTTCCCATTTAGGGCCCCACAAACAATAAGGAAACTTGAGGCTTAGAGTGGTTAATTTGTTCAAAGTCAAACAACCAATAGGGTACTGAGTCATGATTAGGACAGGATCTGTCTTAAACTGGAAATACTATCATTGCACAATTGGTCCAGTGATGGTTAAGCTGTGCCTGTATGGTGAGAATTGAATGAGATAAAACTAACATTCCTTTCTTGATACCTAAATGATGCACAAGCAACAAGTGTCATTTTGTTCTCCCTTTCCTTCACAATGTACCAGAGCATTTCTTCTAGGGTGAGTCAGGAACTCGGGCCAATAGAGCCATGGGCAGTAGCAACCCCAGGTGGGAAGACAGACTAAATGTCTCTTTTCACACCGGACTCCAGGTGTCCTCAGGGTTTGTGAAACTTGGGTAATTCTTCTTGTAACCGCATGTTTCAATTCAATCTCTTTTGCATTTTTCAAATTCATGATAGATGCTAATAATAGTAATTCTTTACCTTTTCATAGCACCTTAGAGATTACACAGCTGTTTCCTTTCCCTACATGTGAGACAGTAAATGGATTTGATGCAGATGTGAATCCCATTGACTATGAAATGAGCATTGCAATGTATTTTCCAAAAAAAAACCCTTATGATTGACATAGACTCCCCTTCCATAAAACCTCTGTCTTCTGCAAAAGCAATCTCATTACAACCAACTGGAGGTCAGTTTTAGAGAATTGAGTTATAGGAGTCATTATCTTGGATTATTTTTTTTTTCCTCCTCTATTTGCAATCAAGGCATGATCTTTTCAGAGAGAGAAAAATTCACCACATCAATCCACTGAGGCTGGGTTAGCAGTGTGTGGTTGGCCAAAAAACATTCATTTCCCTGAATATAAGTTTTAGCTTTAAAATAGTTTCTGTAATTTTATTGTAACTTGCAATGCTCCTCTTGTTTGCTTTACAAATTGCTTGAAGAGAATAAATGATGCATTGAAAGGGAATGGCCATCCATAGTAACTTTGACATGAGAATGGCTGGTGGATTTTGCCACTTTAATGTGATCTGGCTGATCTTGAGCTGTGCACTCAGAATGGCAATACAATGTTGTAGGAAAATTAGGAGTTTTCAAGGAAGAAATATTGGTCTAACTGGGCAGAAGCTTAGCAGGTAGACCACAGCTATTTCTCTGTAGAAGGTCTGATTGTATACTAGAGAGATACTGCCTGTGAGGATTGCTTTGCTAAATGAAAACCAGAAGAAAACTTCACTGTCTATTCTTGAATCAGAGATTAAGGGGTTTTGGCTTCAGTTCATGAGATTATCTGTTTTTTGTTTGTTTTCTGCAAAATACAGGCTGTCTGCACCCACACATACATGCACTTGATCTGTGTGTTTCTCTGGATGTTACTAAGACTGTAGATTTTCATGGACAGGGCTGTATGTAACATGAAGGAGAACCAAGACATTAAAGACACCGTTTTAAATGTTTAAACAGATAAAACATCCAGTGTTTCCCAACTTGTTTAACCACAGAAGCCTTTTCAGAAATGGAATATTCATTGTGATATGTCCTGTGGTACTTGCTTGAGTAATCTGGTCTTCTAACAGAGAGAGAAAGTCTATAGTAGTGAGGCGCAGAAGACCTTGAATAGAGCCCTGTTCCTCTGTGTCAGAGTGGGCTGGTCCCTCAGCTTTGTCCTTGAGCCACTGCCTACAGCTGTGCAGACTCTGGTCCTCCTCTAAGAGGGGCTCCTCTTGTCATCCCAGGAATTCCTCCAGGTCTCTTGCAGGCAGACCCTGTGTGATGCATGGACTCATGCCTGTCCTCTGGGCACCAGATCCGTTGACATGTTTCCCTCATTTGCTGCATTCTGCACCCACTTCTAAGATCACCAAGGCTCAGTCTTCCTTTTCTACCTTCCTTGAATTTCTGGAAACTTAGTTTTCTTCAAGTCATTGATAAAACAATTTTACTAACTTATGATTTGGTTTCTGAGCTGCTTCTGACCTGAGACACTTTACATTCCTCTTGGTCTATCTCTGGTCTATCTCTGATGATGTATAAAGGCAGTAGGTCCTTACATCCTGGTTATTGGTCTTAAACCCCCGTTTAGCCCATAGGTAATTTGAATCCTGTGTAATTTTTGTGAACCTCCAAGCCCATAAACAACCTCTTCGCTTCTCAAATCCAAATCCTTCTCCTTGGACCTACAATACAAACTGAAAATGATCAGCTATCCCAAATCCATCAGCCAGAGCCTTTTGGGCCATCGGTTGCTGAGTTTTGTAGAACCCAGTAATATCTCACTCTAGCCTCATAAATTTGTCAGACTAAAAAGTATGAAAGTAACTGCTATGTAACGTTTCATTGAATACCCCAGCGATCTGTGTAAGTTAATTTTCCTGTCAAGGATGGAAAGTTTTCGACCAGACTATCAAGCTTATTGTTTCTGTGGAGCCATGATACATTCAATCCTTACCCTTTAACATTTAGAATCCCTTTCTAATAAGGAAAACAGCAAACTATGAATACAAAAGTGACCAATGGTCTTAAGTTTCAGAGAAATTATCCTACAAGTGAAGGGTGTTGCTTTCATCCTAATACTGATCTTCACTTTTTCTTTCTTTCTACACAATGTGCTTAATGTTTCCATCTTGTAGAGCCCTTAATTACATCATTAACAGATGTGATGCACAAATTAAGCATCAGTTGAGCTTTTTCTGGATTACACACATCTTTAAATCTGTCTTTGGATCATTGCACCTAACTTTGTGATTTATATTAGAGATACAGCTTTGGGGGGTTCATTTCATTTCATTATTCTTTAGCAGTTGTAGTTTTCCATTTAGCTATTTCTGTGGCAATTTTGTTTTGATGAGAAGAGATTGCCCGGTGTAGCCATATCACAATACCTGTGAGATAAAGTCCAGTGGGCCCCGCTAGCTTTTGATGAGTTCTTGAATCCTATATACACAGAAGTAGCATATGAAAATAAAAATGATAAGCATCATTTTGCATTCAAAGTGTTCTGGGTTAAGACAGATTGAATCTTTTAAATAAATACAGCAGGAAAATTATGAACTTGCAGTTTGATTTTATTCGATAAAGCATTCGGAAAGCCAAGACTGCTTCCCTAAATGTCAGTTGTTATTGTAAAATTATGACAGAAGGCCCAGATACTTTGGGGAACTACTTTGGTTACTCGGTATATATGTGTGTGTGTATGTATTTTATGTGTTGATATGTACATGCACATGCATATATGTATGCATACAAATGTAGTTATGATATGGTTATAAATATGTGCACTGACTTTTTCCAAAATTATTTTCTGATATATTCATATGTAATATTTGCTTCATTATACATAAAGAAATCTTATTTATGCTTAAATCTCAAATGTTGGGCAGATCTCACTTTTTTACCCCTCATTCCTCAAAAGAGGGTCCTTAAACTATACCTCTCCATGAAGAGAAGAATTAGAAATGTTTCTCTAGAGGAAGAAGAATGTTGCACTTAAAATCATGGGCTTCTCTGATAGCTCAGTTGGTAAATAATCTGCCTGCAATGGAACAGAGCCCAGTTCAATTCCTGGGTTGGGAAGATCTCTGGAGAAGGGGTAGGCTACCCACTCTAGTATTCTTGGGCTTCCCTCATGACTAAGCTAGTAAAGAATGTGTCTGCAATGAAGGAGACCTGGGTTCGATCCCTGAGTTGGGAAGATCCCTTGGAGAAGGGAAAGGTTACCCACTCCAGTCTTCTGGCCTGGAGAATTCAGTGGACTGTATAGTCCATGGGGTCGCAAAGAGTCAGACACAACTGAGCAACTTCCACTGTTACTTTATGGAATCAGATTGCCTAAGTTCAAATCTTTTATCACGTTGGTGAACTGAATCATTGGCCTCAATTCTTTACTATTCTCTATATCTACACCCTTTCCACTGTATCAATGTGGGGGGAAAATATGTACTAATTCCTTGACTTTGACCTCAACCATGTGGCTTCTTCTGGCCCATGGGAGGACAGAATAAGTGATTCTGTATTAGTTTCAAGGGCATATCTTAAGAGTCCTTGTGCATTTTCACTTTCTCCTCTTATAGTTTTACCACTAACTTAAAAATATCCCCTATGTAACTTGTTAGTCCAGAGAGAGCAAGAAATACGGACAGAACTGAAATAAGGCAATATACTCCCACAGCAAGCCATGAACACAGTGAATGTTACCCACATTGGTTAAATTTAGGTAAGAGTCTGTACACACCCTAAGTCTGAAATGGTTTTGTTTTTGGTTTTTGTCCTTAGAAAGAAAAGTAAATATATTTTTTAACAAAAAGCTTCTGAATCCTATTTAAACCTTAGTCTTTAAATTTTTTTCCATAGCATCATGAAATCTCATATTTGTATTTCACTTTTAAGTTTCTCCCAGCACTCCATCTTGTAATACCATTTTATTCTCACATTATCCTGGTGAGATAGAATGGCTTTATCTGCATTTTACATGTTGGCCTTGATCTGGGATGGCCCATGCTCTGCTGTGAGAAGGAGAAAGGGCTGAGTAAAAGGCAGTATGTGAGAATAGAAGGGATCGAAGGAATAGATATTCAGTCACAGGGTTAGTGGGGAGATGTCCAGTGTGAGCAGGCTTTGAATGATTATGGGAGGCCCGGGCAGTGGTGCTTGATTGGGTCCTGGTGAAAATTTGTTAAGGGAGAGATAGTTTGTAATGTGTCCAACTAGACGTCCAACCCCAGAAAAATAGAAATAACAAAAAGTAAACAAGGGAGGAGGAACAAGGTGGCAGAGGAGTAGGTGGATGTGGAGTACCTCTTTCTCCATAGATACACCTTCAGACACAGAAGAGCATGCAGAACACCAGCTGAGAATGGACAGGAGCACCTGACCAGCAGAAAAGAATATATAGAACCGTGCAAAACTCGGTAGTACAAAGGAAGTAGGGGGGGAAATGGGACTGTTGGTCAGACTGGACCTGCCCTTAGCAGGTGGGGGGACTGAAGTGGGGGTCTGATCCCCACACCGGGTCAGTTGTCTGAGTCGGAGGAGAAACATTTAAATCTGAGAGGGAATCAGCTCCTCTGTGGCAGCCGAAATGGAATGAGAACCAGACAGTCCTTGCTGCACTCATATATTCCCTACACAGCACAGTGGCTGGGAGCTGGAGTTTGGGGAATGTGGAGCAATCCCAGGGCAAGGGCTACTGTTGACTGCAGAGAGACAGATTGAGGGGAGGGGAGGGAGGAGATTATGGTGGGAAATGCCTGTGGAGGAAAACCAGGCAGCCGGAAGCAAGGTGCTACTGCTGAGTCACATGTAGAGGGTGCAGCCATCACCACAGCCTCTCTCTCCCCACACCCAGCATCCGCAGCTGAACAATAGAGAGGCTGGCCCTTCAAAGGCCTGAGGCACTGAACTACAGAGCAGGACCCCACCCAGGGTGCTCCTTTAAGTGACTAATGCGCTAAACCAGAGTAGAACCCCAGCTAGGGGGGCCCCTCTATGTGCTTGACACGCCTAACAAAAGAGAAGGACCCCAGGCAAGGGAGCCTCTAAGTGCCTGAACAGGGAGAGCTACGGAGAAAGACTGGCCAATGAGGCCTTCTGATTGCCAGCTACAAGAGGCTCAAAAAAAGACTCTGATAGAGCCATAACTCCTGCAGGAGAGGCAGTCCATGGCCCTGCACACTTGGTGCCGCCAGGGTGCCTGCAAGTCAAACAGCTGCACCACCTTCACGCTCCACTCTCACGGGGGGGGGGGGGGGGGGGGCGGGCGGCCCCCGGGGAANAGAGCTGCCCCAGGCAAAAAAGTCTTTCATCTGTGTATGCAGGGTCGCTTTGGTAGTGTCTGACTCGTTATGAGCCTGTAGACTGTGGTCTGTCAGGGTTCTCTGTCAGGGAGGGGGGTTCTGCAGGCAGGAAGACTGGAGCATATTGGTCAATATTGGTTGCCATACCCTTCTAGAGAGCTGTATTTCCAGCTGCCCTCGCCGCCAACTCCCCTGAGTAAGTGGTGCTGCCAGAACCCCTGCGACCCAAGCAGCTGTACCAGCTCCACACCTGGCCCTCACAGGGGCAAACCCAAGTCCTCCAGGGCAGCTCAGGAGCAAACCCCAGTGGATGACCCACATGAAGAGGTGGAAATAAAACCACAGTTGAAACCCAAGGGCAGTGTGGCTAAGGAAGAAGACCCAAAAGCCTCCCACCAGCTGCAGCTACAGATTAAATCCACATGATCAACTAGGCAGGCTCTGTGTCTGTGGAGTATATAAAAGGTCATTGAGAACACCCCTAAAAGAAAATGCACTAGTTCTGATATCTGTGGGCATTGGAGGCAAGAACACAGAGGACTAGGAGCAGATTTAGAATCTGAGCTGGCCCCACAGCAGCTCCAAAGACCAGCACAGTTTTGGAGGGCATCCTAGGGAGGCGACATGGACTCTGACTTCCAGCAAGGGAAAGGACTCTGACAGCAGTGACTCAAGAAAAACATTTGTTAGTTTTGACGTGTTGTGTAGATTCTTTCGTACTTTTTCATCCCCTCCCCCCCTGCCCTGGCCCACCTGCCACCATTGTAGTTGTCAATTTTATTGGCACTATGAAATCTAGCTAAGCTTTTTACCATTTTTTTTCTTTTTTTTTTTTTCTCAGTCACAGTTTTTATTGTTGTTATAAGCCTCTGCCTCTATATGGGGTATTTGCAGTTCTGGGAGTTTTTTTTTCTTTTTCTTTTTAATTTTAATTTTTTAAGCCTATTATTATTTTTTCTACATTTATTCCCTTGTTTGCTTTTCCTACTGTTCTTTTCCTCTTGCAGTTAATATTTACTTACTTCTATTTAACTTTGCATATCTATGCTTTCTTTTTCTGGAACAACATCAAACACACCAACATTCAAATTATAGTGGTCCCAGAAGAGAAAAGAAAGAGTATGAGAAAAACTTTTAAAGAGATTATACTTGAAAATTTCGCCAACATGGGAAAGGGAATAGTCAATGAAGTCCAGGAGGCACCAAGTGTCCCATACAGGATAAACCCAAGGAGAAACACGCCAAGACACATATTAATCAAACTAACAAAGACTAAACACAAAGAAAGAATATTGAAAGCAGCAAGGGAGAAGCAACAAGTAAATATAAGGGAAACCCCATATGCTTAAGAGTTTCAGCAGAAACTCTGCAGGCCAGAAGGAATGGCAGGATATATTTAAAGTACTGAAAGTGAAAACTCTACAGCCAAGATGACTGCACCTGGCAAGGATCTCATTCAAAATTGATGGAGAAATCAAAAGCTTTTCAGACAAGCAAAAGTTAAGAGAGTTCAGTAACAACAAATGTTAAACTGACTTATGTAGTAAAGAAATACAAGCGAAGAAAAAAGATACACAAAATCAACCCCAAACAATTAAGAAAATGTCAATAGGAACATATATATCAGTCAGTCAGTTCAGTCACTCAGTCGTGTCCGACTCTTTGCAACCCCAAGAACAGCAACACGCCAGGCCTCCCTGTCCATCACCAACTCCCGGAGTTCACCCAAACCCATGTCCATCAAGTCAGTGATGCCATCCGACCATCTCATCCTCTGTCGTCCCCTTCTCCTCCTGCCCTCAATCTTTCCCAGCATCAGGGTCTTTTCAAATGAGTCAGCTCTTCACATCAGGTGGCCAAAGTATTGGAGTTTCAGCTTCAACATCAGTCCTTCCAATGAATATTCAGAACTGATCTCCTTTAGGATGGACTGGTTGGATCTCCTTGCAGTCCAAGGGACTCTCAAGAGTCTTCTCCAACACCACAGTTCAAAAGCATCAATTCTTTGGTGCTTAGCCCTCTTTATAGTCCAACTCTCACATCCATACAGATGACTGGAAAAACCATAGCCTTGACTAGATGGACCTTTGTTGGCAAAGTAATGTCTCTGCTTTTGAATATGCTGTCGAGGTTGGTCATAATTTTTCTTCCAAGGAGTAAGTGTCTTTTAATTTCATGGCTGAAATCACCATCTGCAGTGATTTTGGAACCCAGAAAAATAAAGTCTGACACTGTTTCGACTGTTTCCCCATCTATTTGCCATGAAGGGATGGGGCTGGATGCCATGATCTTAGTTTTCTGAATGTTGAGCTTTAAGCCAACTTTTTCACTCTCCTCTTTCACTTCCCTCAAGAGGCTCTTTAGTTCTTCACTTTCTGCCATAAGGGTTGTATCATCTGCACATCTGATGTTATTGATATTTCTCCCGGCAATCTTGATTCCAGCTTGTGTTTCTTCCAGTCCAGCATTTCTCATGATGTATTCTGCATAGAAGTTAAATAAGCAGGGTGACAATATACAGCCTTGATGTACTCCTTTACCTATTTGGAACCAGTCTGTTATTCCATGTCCAGTTCTAACTGTTGCTTCCTGACCTGCATATAGGTTTCTCAAGAGGCAGGTCAGGTGGGCTGGTATTCCCATCTCTTTCAGAATTTTCCACAGTTTGTTGTGATCCACATAGTCAAAGGCTTTGGCATAGTCAGTAAAGCAGAAATAGATGTTTTTCTGGAACTCTCTTGCTTTTTCAGTGTTCCAGCAAATATTGGCAATTTGATCTCTGGTTCCTCTGCCTTTTCTAAAACCAGCTTGAACATCTGGAAGTTCACAGTTCACGTATTGCTGAAGCCTGGCTTGGAGAATTTTGAGCATTACTTTACTAGCATATGAGATGAGTGTAATTATGTGGCAGTTTGAGCATTGTTTGGCATTGCCTTTCTTTTGGGATTGGAATGAAAACTGACCTTTTCCAGTCCCGTGGCCACTCCTGACTTTTCCAAATTTGCTGGCATATTGAGTGCAGCACTTTCACAGTGTCATCTTTCAGGATTTGAAATAGCTCAACTGGTATTCCATCACCTCCACTAGTTTTGTTTGTAGTGATGCTTCCTATGGCCCACTTGACTTCACATTCCAGGATGTCTGGCTCTAGGTGAGTGATCACACCATCGTGATTATCTGGATCATGAAGATCTTTTTTGTATAATTCTTCTGTGTATTCTTGCCACCTCTTCTTAATATCTTCTGCTTCTGTTAGTTCCCTACCATTTCTGCAAAGATGGGCACAATAAAAGACATCAGTTCAGTTCAGTTGGTCAGTCATGTCTGACTCTTTGTGACACCATGAATCGCAGCACACCAGGCCTCCCTGTCCATCACCAACTCCTGGAGTTCACTCAGACTCACGTCCATCGAGTCAGTGATGCCATCCAGCCATCTCATCCTGGGTCATCCCCTTCTCCTCCTGCCCCCAATCCCTCCCAGCATCAGAGTCTTTTCCAATGAGTCAACTCTTCACATAAGGTTGCCAAAGTACTGGAGTTTCAGC
>SJYQ01000651.1:1168810-1206635 GCA_006410935.1 Redunca redunca | reverse complement strand
AGTTCAAAAGCATCAATTCTTCGGCACTCAGCCTTCTTCACAGTCCAACTCTCACATCCATACATGACCACTGGAAAAACCATAGCCTTGACTAGACGGACCTTAGTCGGCAAAGTAATGTCTCTGCTTTTGAATATACTATCTAGGTTGGTCATAACAATAAAAGACATATATATCAATAATTACTTTAAATGTAAATAGATTAAATGCTCCAACCAAAAGACACAGACTGGCTGAATGGATACAAAAACAAGACCCATGTATTTGCTGTCTATAAGAAACCCACTTCAGACCTCAAGATACATATACACTGAAAGTGAGAGGATGGAAAAATATATTCCAAGAAAATTGGAAGCAAAAGAAAGCTGGAGTAGCAATCCTCATTTCAGACAAAATAGATTACAAGAGATAAGGTAGGACACTACATAATGATCAAGGGATCAATCCAAGGGGAAGACATAAGAATTGTAAATATCTATGCACCCAACATAGGAGCACCTCAATATATAAGACAAACACTAACAGACATAAAAGGAGAAATTGACAGTAACACAGTAATAGTAGGACAGTTCAACACCCCACTCACACCAATGGACAGACTGTCAAAACAGAAAATTAATAAGGAAACAAGTCTTAAATGATACAAATTAGATGAGATGGATCTCATGATATCTTCAGAAGATTCCATCCAAATGCACAAGAATACACCTTCTCAAGTGCACATGGAAGATTCTCCAGGATACACCACAACTTGGGTCACAAAGCAAACCTCAGTAAATTTAAGAAAATTGAAATCGTATCAAGTATCTTCTCTGACCATAAAACACTATGAGACTAGATATCAATTACAAGAAGGAAAAAAAANAAAAAAAAAAAACTGTGAGAAACACGAACTTATGGAGATTAAACAACATGTTTGCAAATAACCAGCAGGTTACGGAAGAAATCAAAAGGGAAATCAGAAAATTTCTAGAAACAAAGGACAATGAAAACATGACAACTCAAAACCTGTGGGGTGCAGCAAAAGCAGTTCTAAGAGGGAACTTTATAGCAGTACACTCCTACCTCAAGAAACAAAAAAAAACACCAAATAGACAACCTATGTTTACACCTAAAACAACTGGAAAAAAGAAGAACAACAACAACAAAAAACACAAAATTAGTAGAAGGAAAGAAATCATAAAGATCTGAGCAGAAATAAATGAAAAAGGAATGAAACAGTAGTAAAGATTAATAAAACTAAAGGCTGATTATTTGAGAAGATAAACAAAATTGACAAACCTTTAGCCAGACTCATCAAGTAAAAAGAAAACAATCAAATCAACAAAACTAGAAATGAAAAAGAGGTTACAACAGACAGTGCAGAAACGCAAAGGATTACAAGAGACTGTTATGAACAACTACATGGCGATAAAATGGGTAACCTGGAAGAAATGGACAGATTCTTAGAAAAGTCCAATCTTCCAAGACTGAACCCGGAAGAAATAGAAATTATGAACTAGCCAGTTATAAGCACTGAAGTTGAAGCTGTGATCAAAAATCTCCCAGAAAACAAAAGCCCAGGACCAGATGGCTTCACAGGAGAATTCTATCAAATATTTAAAGAAGAGCTAATGCCTATCCTTCTAAAACTCTTTCAAAAAATTGCAGAGGAAAGAACACTTCCAAACTCATCCTACAGGGCCACCATCACCCTGTTAGCAAAACCAGACAAAGACAACACACGAAGAAAGAAAACTACAGGCCAATATCACTGATGAACATGGATGCAAAAATCCTCAACAAAATTTTAGCAAACAGAATTCAGCAACACATCAAAAAGCTCATACACCATGAGCAGGTTGGGTTTAATTCCAGGAATGCAAGAATTCTTCAGTATACACAAATCAATCAATGTGATACAGCATATTAACAAATTGAAAGATAAAAACCATATGATCATCTCAATAGATGCATAAAAAGCCTTTGACAAAATTCAGCACCTATTTATGATTCAAACTCTTCAAAAAATGGGCATAGAAGGAACCTACCTCAACGTAGTAAAGGCCATATGTGATAAGTCTATAGCAAGCATTATTCTCAATGTTGAGAAAATGAAAGCATTCCCCCTAAGATCAGGAACAAGACTAGGTTGTCCACTTTCACCACTATTATTCAACATAGTTCTAAAGTCCTAGCTACAGCAATCAGAGCAGAAAAAGAAATAAAAGGAAACCAGATCAGAAAAGAAGAAGCAAAGCTCTCACTGTTTGCAGATGGCATGATTCTGTACATAGAAAACTCTAAAGATAGTATCAGAAAATTACTAGAGCTAATCAGTGAATCTAGCAAAGTTGCAGGATAAAAAATCAATACACAGAAATCAACTGCATTTCTATATAATAACAATGAAATATCAGAGAAATTAAAAACTCAACCCCATTCACCATTGCAACAAAAAGAATTAAATATCTCGGAATAAATTTACCTAAGGAGAGAAAAGAACTATACACAGAAAATTATAAGACAGTGATGAAAGAAATCAAAGATGACATAAACAGATGGAGAGATATTCCATGTTCCTGGGTAGAAAGACTCAATATTGTGAAAATGACCATACTACCAAATGCAAACTACAGATTCAGTGTGATTGCTATCAAATTAACAATGTCATTTTTCACAGAACTAGAACAAAAAAAGTTCACAATTCATATGGAAACACAAAAGACCCCAAAGAGCCAAAGCAGTCTTGAGGAAGAATGGAGCTGGAAGAATTAATCTTCCTGACTTCAGATTATACTACAGAGCTACAATCATCAAGACAGTATGGTACTGGCACCAAAACAGAACTACAGACCAATGGAACAAGATAGAAAGCCCAGAAACAAACCCATGTACCTATGGGTACCTTATTTTTGACAAAGGAGGCAAGAATATACAATGTGGCAAAGACAGCCTCTTCAATAAATAGTGCTGGCAGTCATCAAGACAGTATGGTACTGGCACAAAGACAGAAATATAGATCAATGGAACAAAACAGAAAGCCCAGAGATAAATCCACATACCTATGGACACCTTATCTTTGACAAAGGAGGCAAGAATATACAATGGATTAAAGACAATCTCTTTAACAAGCGGTGCTGGGAAAACTGGTCAACCATTTGTAAAAGAGTGAAACTAGAACACTTTCTAACACCATTCACAAAAATAAACTCAAAGTGGATTAAAGATCTAAATGTAAGACCAAAAACTATAAAACTCCTAGAGGAGAACACAGGCAAAATACTCTCCGACATAAATCACAGCAGGATCCTCTATGATCCACTTCCCAGAATACTGGAAATAAAAGCAAAAATAAACAAATGGGATCTAATTAAACTTAAAAGCTTCTGCACAACAAAGGAAAATATAAGCAAGGTGAAAAGACAGCCTTCGGAATGGGAGAAAATAATAGCAAATGAAGCAACTGACAAACAACTAATCTCAAAAATATACAAGCAACTTATGCAGCTCAATTCCAGAAAAATAAATGACCCAATCAAAAAATGGGCCAAAGAACTAAATAGATAATTCTCCAAAGAAGACATACGGATGGCTAACAAACACATGAAAAGATGCTCAACATCACTCATTATCAGGGAAATACAAATCAAGACCACAATGAGGTACCATTTCACACCAGTCAGAATGGCTGTGATACAAAAGTCTACAAGCAATAAGTGCTGGAGAGGCTGTGGAGAAAAGGGAACCCTCTTACATTGTTGGTGGGAATACAAACTAGTACAGCCACTATGGAGAACAGTGTGGAGGTTCCTTAAAAAACTGGAAATAGAACTGCCTTATGACCCAGCAATCCCACTGTTGGGCATACACACCAAGGAAACCACAATTGAAAGAGACATGTGTACCCCAATGTTCATCGCAGCACTGTTTATAATAGCCAGGACATGGAAGCAACCTAGATGTCCATCAGCAGATGAATGGATAAGAAAGCAGTGGTACATATACACAATGGAGTATTACTCAGCCATTAAAAAGAATACATTTGAATCAGTTCTAATGAGGTGGATGAAACTGGAGCCAATTATACAGAGTGAAGTAAGCCAGAAAGAAAAACACCAATACAGTATACTAACACATATATATGGAATTTAGAAAGATGGTAATGATGACCCTGTATGCGAGACAGCAAAAGAGACACAGATGCATAGAACAGTCTTTTGGACTCTGTGGGAGAGGGAGAGGGTGGGATGATTTTGGAGAATGGCATTGAAACATGTATACTATCATGTAAGAAATGAATCTCCAGTCTAGGTTCGATACAGGATACAGAATGCTTGGGGCTGGTGCACTGGGATGACCCAGAGAGATGATATGGGGAGGGAGGTGGGAGGGGGGTTCAGGGTTGAGAACTCATGTACACCTGTGGTGGATTCATGTCAATGTATGGCAAAACCAATACAGTATTGTAAAGTAAAAAAATAAATAAAATTTTTGAAAAAAAAAACAAAAAACAAAAAAAGACTGGATTTCTTAAAAACTGAGAACTTCTCTCAAACACACTGTTTGAAGAAAGAAAAAACTTGTCATAGACTGGGAGAAAATATTTGTCAGGAACATTTCTGATTGGACTTCTAGGTATGATGTATAAAGAACTCTCAAGACACAATAAGAAAGTGGCCCAGTTTACAAAAAAAGGGGTAACATTTGGATAGAATTTTTTCCACCAAAGAAGAATGTGGATGTTAAAAAAGTACATGAAACGTTGCTCAATATCATTAGTAATAACAGAAATGTAGTTTAAAACCATGATGAGAAACCACTAAGAACTTATTAGAATGCATGAAATTAAAAAGATAAAATTAACAATTCCAAAAAAAAAAAATAGTGCTGGGAAAACTGTACAGCTACATGTAGAAGTATGAAATTAGAACACTTCCTAACACCATACAGAATGATAAACTCAAAATAGATTAAAGACCTAAATGTAAGACCAGAAACTATAAAACTCTTAGAAGAAAACATAGGCAGAACACTTGATGACATAAATCAAAGCAAGATCCTCTATGGCCCACCTCCTAAAGTAATGGAAATAAAAACAAAAGTAAACAAGTGGGACCTGACTAAACTTAAAAGCTTTTGCACAGCAAAGGAAACTATAAGCAAGGTGAAAAGACAATCCTCAGAATGGGCGAAAATAATAGCAAATGAAACAACTGACAAAGGATTAATTTCCAAAACATACAAGCAGTTCATACAGCTCAACACCAGAAAAACAAATAACCCAATCAAAAAGCGGGGAAAAGACCTAAAGGGACATTTCTCCAAAGAAGACACACAGACGGCTAACAAACACACGAAAGATGCTCAACATGGCTCATTATTAGAGAAATGCAAATCAAAACCACAATGAGATATCACCTCACACTGGTCAGAATGGCCATCATCAAAAAGTCTACAAACAATAAATGCTGGAGAGGGTGGAGAAAAGGAAATGCTCTTGCACTGTTGGTGGGAATGTAAATTGATATGGCCACTAGAGAAGACTGTATGGAGATTCCTTAAAAACTAGGAATAAAACCACCATATGACCCAGCAGTCCCAGTCCTAGACATATACCCTGAGGAAACCTGGTTGAAAAAGACACATGTATCCCATTGTTCATTGCAGCACTGTTTACAATGGCTAGAACATGGAAGCAACCTAGATGCCCATCGACAAATGAATGGATAAAGAAATTGTGGTACATATACACAATGGAATATTACTCAGCCATAAAAAGGAAAGCATTTGAGTCAGTTCTGATGAGGTGGATGAACCTAGAACCTATTATACAGAGTGAATTGAGTCAGAAAGAGAAAGATAAATATCGTATTCTAATGCATATATATGGAAGCTAGAAAAATGGTACTGAAGAATTTGTTTACAGGACAGCAATTAAGAGACAGTCATAGAGAATAGACTTATGGATGTGGGGAGAGGGGAGGAGAGGGTGAGATGTATGGAAAGAGTAACATGGAAACTTACATTACCATATGTAAAATAGATAGCCAATGGGAATTTGCTGTATGGCTCAGGAAACTCAAACAGGGGCTCTGTGTCAACCTAGAGGGGTGGGATGGGGAGAGACATGGGAGGGAAGTTCAAGGGGGAGGGGATATATGTGTACCTATGGCTGATGCATGTTGAGGTTTGACAGAAAACAGCAAAATTCTGTAATGCAATTATCCTTCAATAAAAAATAAATTTTAAAAAAAGTGAACAAGGGGCTTCAGTTCTAACCTCATATCCTTTCATATAGCAATGTGATTTGGGTTCAACTTGAGGAAAGGGAAATAGGAAGTCAAGACCAGGGAAGAGGAATTAGTAAAAGATGCACAGGTGTGTTGGGTTCAGCTAGGGGAGAGGTTGAAAAGACATTGAACACTTGGGACCGAAGTGAAGAGTCTATGAAATGAGATGTGAACAAAGTCTTTTTTCAGGGTCATAGTGATATAATCCAGCATGAAAGGGACACAAAACGAAGGACCACTGTTAGGGTGGGCTTTGTGGTTTGCAGCAGGGCTGGACCTGCAGGTGTCTGGCAGTTATTTGGGATGCCTGTGATGTCCACTGGTAGAGGCATTGGGAATGGTATAACATCAAGAATTATGAAATCTGAGAATAAGTAAGCCCTCGGAAAATTCTAGTGTCAACCTCTTTATTTCAAAGATGAGAAAATAGATGTTCTGATCAAGTCCATGATTTGTTAACAATCAAGCCCAAAATGAATGAGCCAAAATTCCAGAGGTTTTTTTTTTAATCCAAGTAATTTTGAGGTTTTTAGGGAGGTTTTTTTTTTGTTTGTTTGTTTTGTTTTTTCTGTTTTTTGCCTCTGGAAGACCCCGAATAAGTCAGTCACTAATTGTTTACTTCATTTCAGTTTCCCTTGCTTCTCACTTTAATGGGAATTACAGAAACATATCCCACAGAAAGCATCATATTGGTTGCCTTGCAATTTTGAACAGTATGATTATCTGGTTTTAAATTCTATTTTTACTGCTTTCTAATGCTTGGATAAAAGAAAGACAGGTAGGTGAGTGGATGAGTGGGTGGTTGGATGGATAGATGGATGATGGATGGATAGAGAAATAGACAGACAGGTAGATAGAAGACCTTGAACTATAAGTGATTTGGACAGACTACACATCCCAAGGCTGTATGGGACATGCCATACTCTTGACCATATTTGTCTCAGAAGTTTGCTTCATCTTTCAAGAAATAAGCATCTGGCTTTGCTAAATAAGCTAGACAATTTAAGCTAGAAGATTCAGTACCCAAAAGAATTTGACTAGAGATGAACTATATTTTGAAGCAGAATTATTTAGTGGACCAAACAAGGAAGGTGGTAAAGGATCTGCCCACAATGCAGGAGACCCTGGTTCAGTTTCAGGGTCAGGAAGTTCCCCTGGAAAAGCAATAGGCTGCCCACTCCAGTATTTTGGGGCTTCCCTGGTGGCTCAGACGGTAGAGAATCCACCTGCAATGCGGGAAACCTGGGTGTGAGCCCTGGGTTGGGATGATCCCCTGGAGGAAGGCATGGCAACCCACTCCAGTATTCTTGCCTGGAGAGATGCCATGGACAGAGGAGAATCCCCATGGGGTCACAAAGAATCAGACACAACTGAGTGACTAGGCACATGAACACTGGGAAGAGACAGGAAATAAGACAAAATGTCAATCCAGACCCTGTTCCTCCCTCCTGGCGGCACTGTCATTGTGTAATCTCTGTGCTGCACCCACCTTATGTATGAAACGGGGCCATTCATCACACCTCTGTTCTGAGTACTGCAAGTGTAATAGTGAAATAAAAGAATTAATGGACATGAAAAGCACTTTGACAATGAAACAGCTTTACGCTGATGCCAACTGGCATCGTTATCATGCATTTATCATCACCATTTCCCAGTCCTTACTAATTGACTGAGCTAGGAAGGCAGGGGCTCACTTCTGAGGGGCTCACTTCTGAAAGATGACTCTTATTTGATATTTAGGTAAAGTAAGATTAATGTTCTTTTTAAATGGACAGTGCAAGCAAAGTTAACATTTTTCTTGTGGATGGTGTATATCAATTCATGTTTGTGTGTTGGTTAATTCTATGTGATATTTTCCCTTCAGCTATTTTGCTTTTAAAACAGCTTAATAAAATGACTTCTGCTAAATAAATAGGCCTATTCCCAATAAATGATACTCACGTAAATTTATGCAGGAGATATTTTGGTGTTGCAGACCAAATTAACTAATTGAAAATCCATTAACTTCAAGGCTCCAGATGGATATTTAGGACAATTTTTTTGTATAAGTGTAAAAGTCATTGTAAAATTTTCTTTGGCATGTGTGTTTAATTTCTACCATAGGCCTATTTTAATAATCAATATCATAATAATTATATCAAAGAAAAAATAGCAAAGCATTATGTGCATGTTCAGAAAGCTGCAACTGAAGGTCCAGCCATTCCAGGAAAATGAAAGATATGTAATTAGCATCTGCAATTTGCATTGCTCCCTGACACCCCTGAACTTTATGGCAAGTCATGCTGTCACCTGTATCAATTAGACATATGCGATGATTGTGATTTCATGGCATTAGAGTAAGAATATGAAGGGTCCCTTTTCACTCCTCACCCATCCCCACTCCTGCCTTATATGCATAATCTCAATCCCAGGCCCAAACACCCTGTTTC
The DNA here is from genome assembly GCA_006410935.1 of Redunca redunca. Lineage (NCBI taxonomy): Eukaryota > Metazoa > Chordata > Mammalia > Artiodactyla > Bovidae > Redunca > Redunca redunca. The sequence continues at coordinate 1,197,934 of SJYQ01000651.1, read as the reverse complement.
ACCTGGGTATTCTCTCTTGCCAACCGTCAGTCTACCACCCTCTGCTGTTTGCCTGCAGATACTTGAGTGACAAAAATTTACTTTGCTTGAAAAGAAAGCTCTGAATAGAAGCATGATGGGACACATGCACACCCATGGCTGATTCATGTTGATATATGGCAAAACCCACCACACTATTGCAAAGTAATTAGCTTCCAATTAAAATAAATAAATTAAAAAATTTTTAAAAGAAGCAGAAGCCTAGAACATGTAGAAATCTCACTGACGTTGCCAACAAACAGACTGACAGAATCACTCAATGAACCAGTCAACTAGAACTGCATTTGGTGACATTATACAAATCCCTTAGGGGAGCTGACCTGCCCAGAGTTATGAGAGATTCTGGGACAGAGTAATTATGAGGACTCTTCAATCAGGGAACTTATAAACCAGTTGTATGATAATCACATAAAATATCATCAACCTATAAACATCCCTTCTTCCCCTGGATCTCTATAAGTGTCGACATTTATTGGGCACTTAATGCAAATCACCCTTTCTTCCTTGCAGCAGTCTATTGTGGTAAGTAAAAGCATAAAAACCCCCATTTTACAGATGTGATAGCTGAGCTTTAGTGAGATTAGGTGATTTGCCCAAGGTTATGTAGCTAGTATGGAGAAGGAAATGGCACCCCACTCCAGTATTCTTGCCTGGAGAATCCCATGGATGCAGGAGCCTGGTAGGCTACAGTCCATGGGGTCGCTAAGGGTCGGACACAACTGAGCGACTTCACTTTCATGCATTGGAGAAGGTAATGGCAACCCACTCCAGTATTCTTGCCTGGAGAATCCCAGGGACAGAGGAGCCTGATGGGCTGCCATCTATGGGGTTGCACAGAGTTGGACATGACTGATGCAACCTAGCAGCAGCAGCAGCAGCATGCAGCTAGTAAGTGGTGGCAGCAGGCTTCATAAGCAAACCCTGTGCAGTGTCCATCTGCAGAGTATTTGTGTGAGGGATGCTCTTTCTTGTGTGGGAATATCTCCATGAAATCAGGAGAATTTCTGGCTTACATATCCTGGTTCCTCCGTAAGCCCTGCCACTGTTTGCAAGATGAATATATACATTCAGCTCAGTCTTTATAGAGTGCCAGCTCCATATTTGATACACAGTGACATGAGGAAAGATAGGGAAAACTACAAGGCAGTACAAAAAGCCCTCATTGATGAACCAGGGTACATGTCAGCAGCAGATTTTATCAGAAATATACTAGTGAATAGGATTTCTATAGGAAGCATAAAATTGTGTTGAGGGCAAATTATTTTACAAAACATCATCAAATATTCTGATAATTACCTAGCACATTAAGAGATCAACTCTTAATTGCTTTCACTTACTCTGTAGTCTGATCTGCTAATGAAACAAGTATTCTCAAAATCAAGGTTTGGGGGGCGCACTGGGTTGAAAAGTGCCCCTCTTAAATACATGTCTACCTGGGATCTCAAAATGTGATCTTATTTGCAATAGTGTTTGCAGATGCAATTCATTAAGATGAGCTCATACCGAATCAGAATGGACCCTAAATCCAATGACTGGTCTTCATACAAGAAGACCACGTGGAGACCATGGGAAGAACCACTGACCAGCTGCATAGAAATGCCCAGGGATGAGGAATACTCATTAAAAAGGTGATTCCTGGGCACCCTCCAAACCCACACATCATATTATCTGTTAAGGAGGGCCAAGAATCAGCAGTTTTACTTGGCATCCTAGTGGTTTTATGCTCACTAACGTTTGAAAGCTTTGGCTTCGGGAGGTGTGAGGATACATAAGGTATGATGCCTCTCTTCTGGTTGTACTTCTTGGTCAAGGAGCTGAGTCATATAAGGTAGCATATTAAAGGGCAACACTACTGCACACGTGTAGAGAAGAGGCCATTGTCAGCGGGAGTACAGTAGCTAGGTGTGCTAGGAATTCACAGGGTTTTATTGTGGCCTCCAGGACACACTGAATGTCCTGGAGAGGTGCCCTAGTGAGTTTGCACTCAGGCCACGTCAAACTTTGATAGGAGGGAAGCTGCCCCTTATTCAATAGTCACTATGTGATAATTAATTCACACATATCACCCCATTGAATATTCTAGACACCCCTGAGGTATCAATCTACAATTAGCCCTATTTTATTGGCAAAAAAACTGTTATTAGGAAAGTTAAGTAATTCACTGGAATTGACATATACTATGTACAAAATCTGAAAGGCCTGAATTTGGGCCTCTTCTCTTTTCTCTTTTCCATTCTATCCCAGGCTCCAGAATGAAGTGAGTACCTTTCCCATTAAAGCCACATGGCTTATCTGCAAAGGAGCCTTGTCAAAGACTAGGTAGATCTGAAGTCATGGGGTAAAAGTGCCATCACTTCTAGGAGATTCAGTTTTACACCAGCATTTAGGGAACATTTTTTTAATACTAAAATAGGCATAAATATGTAATGAGCAGCATTTTGAAAAATTAAATGGGATTTTAAGACAAAAGGTGTATGTTTAAGAAGATACTTGCAATAGGCTAGAATTTCTCAGGTCATCATCTGTGAGCTAGGGTGAGGGAGGACCCTCGTGTATAAGGCTCCACATTCCAGGCTATGTTAGGTCAATGTTGTGCAGTAATATTATACCAGAGACCCCTTTAGCTGATTTTGTCCCCCACTAGGCTGCCTGGGATGTCACAGGTTTCTGTTAGTTTGCTTTCATCTATCTTCAGTGGATTTCTGCTTGAATTTGCCCCTCTGGTATGTTCTGCAAAGTGGAAGCACTCATAGAAACATATTTACTTGATGGAGGACCCTGAGTTTTATGTCTACTGCATTTTCCCGGTGGTGGCAGCAAGAGTGTGGTTTTAGTCCATTTTGGCAGGAGGAAAAAAAAAAAGTGATTTCCTGGCTGGACACAAAAGAGAAAATATGGTCTTTTCACCACTGAGCAACATCAAGAACGCCATAATAGGTCTTCTATAAACCCATGAAGAATGTAGTCCAGAAAGTTTCCATTAACCATTTCACACCCACTGGCTGCAGAAAGTGAAAGTGAAAGTGAAGTCGCTCAGTCGAGTCGACGCTGGGACCCCATCCAGGTTTCTCTGTCCATGGGATTTTCCAGGCAAGAATACTGGAGTGGGTTGCCATTTCCTTCTCCATGCCCAAAGATTAGAGCTGGTGACTGACTTAGAAAACATGGAGATCCCTTCATCCTGGAACATGATAAACCAATGTTAGCAGTGAGTTGCTCAACATCCTGGGGAAAGAGACTAAATGATTTCCTAGAGCCCAGTACTTTTCTCAAGGTGGGGCCTCAACGTAGTTGAAATGTTTATGGCTTCTCCACATCCAGTTTCCAAAATGTTTAACTTAGGAGTTAAGTATATTTTAAATAATTTGTTTTCTGGAACGTGCCTTTGTGTTTCACAACTTAGAAATTAAATAGCACAATATAATCCTGGTTCAAGTTCTTCAGTGAACACATCATCAGTGGGTCGTTCTGAATACTTTTTACATCTGTTCACAAAATTGAATGTTGGCTTCCCCTCCCCAATCTTCCCAAAAATATAACATAGAGAATTGGCTTATTTTCAGCAAATAAATCATCCAGTTAAATTCATGGAACAAATCCATACTTCAGGTGGAAAGTTTAGTGTGGACTGTGGGCAATGTTATTTCAGGAATGTATCTCCCTTAGCAATTGACTAGTTACTCTAAATTTTGCTGATATGCCAATTACATTTGCACATCTTTGTAATTTGGGCACTTCCCCTCCTGCTGAAGGATGGAAGAACAGAACATTATTGGATACAGCCCTGATGTGAATGAAGCATCGTTTTTCCTGCTAAAAATGCAAACACAGTCTTTATTTTTACTGCTCTTAAATTTTGACCTGTAACTGGCATCCACGAAAACCAGGAAACAGCCGCTGTAACGCTTAGCATCACAGATGCTGCCACAGAAGTGAGTCTAAAAAAATAGATTTTTAAGGGATTACAGCAGCAGACGTTACATAACAAGACTCAGTGTAATGATGGAGGAGGGGAACATCTGTTGGCTATTTTCAGAAAGCCGTCATTCTGTTACCCTCTATTAAAATAATCTTAGTGGATATTTGACTTTAATTGTTCATTTTTTTCCCCATGTTCCCCCCAGTGATTATAAAAGCTGACATGCAGTTGACATTCCTATGCTCTAGTCTTGCCTTTTCTGTTTTAATTTTTGGTAGGTTGGTTATTCTTTTACCATTTTCATTGCTTTGTTTTTCTTAAAAAGAAAGAAAAGATTCTCTTACTACAAAATTAAGATAACAGTGATTTCACAGAGAGTATTCTGGATAACCTGGGTTCACGCAGTTGAAACCACATACCTTAGAGTCTAGCAGAGAAATGTTCAGTAACTATTAGTCCTTTCTCTTCTGTTTCCCTGAGAAGATTTGATATTCATGATGGATTTGGTTTTAAAATGTAGAATTTAGAAGACTGGAGGATAGCTTACCACTGTAGTACTAAAGTTAAATGCTTCTGGAAGTTCAAATATCTTTATGTATACCGATCTCTCTCTTTCCTGCACATGTGTCTATATAGCAAGCGCACTGGCTCTATGTCAGACAGTCATGCTTTGCTGGCAGGAGTGGAGCCAGCCCCTATGGAGTCTATGCAACGGTGTGCCAGGCAGGACTTGAAACTCCTGTAAGGCGGGGCCCATCTTCCTTGAGGATCTGAGGGTCTATAAACCCTGGGAGGAGAAACACTGCTTCTATATGCCTACCAGCACGAGCTTTTTATGCAGTCCATTAAACGAAAGACCATGTGGCAAAACTCAAAATTAAATAACATTTTGCAGGAGGTGTTTGGCCATGTTGAGTCCCTGAGAGAGACTTAACCCTTGAGGGCATTCTCTGATAGACATCTGAAAAAAACCTTAATGGATAAACAGCTGAAAGCTGTATTTGATTTTCAGAGTATGAAGTGGGAATCAACTTTATTTCAACCTGTCGGGGTGATGGTGGTGTGGTTTCGAAGGATGGCGTCGATGCGGATGAACCACAGAGGGGAGAGAGAAAGGAGTCAGGGCCGTCCTTTGCCCTCAAATGGCCCTTCTTTTGGGGTCCCGTAGTCAGGGAGCTTGGCCATCAGGCTGTTCAGAGCCTCCTTGTCCAGGAAGCGGTATGCCTGAGGGCCTTTTCTCTACCCTGCAGTTGGCTCCATCGCTCGCTAGATGGAAACAGGACTAAAATAAAAGGTATGTCTCCCCTAGGGATTTACATTCTGGTTGGACACACGTTCCTTCATCTGACATTTCAAGAGAGTCATTGGAAGTTCAAATAAAGAAAGAAGCAGACGCACAGGTGTAGAGAACAGACTAATGGTTACCAGTGGGGGGGAGTGAGGGGCACCGTAGGGGCAGGGGACTAAGAGGTGCAAACTATTACGTACAAAATAAGCTCTGAGGATATAGTGTACAACAAAGGAAATATAGCCAGTATTTTATAATAAGTATAAATGGAGTATAATCTTTAAAAACTGGGAATCACTGTATTATACACCTATAATCACTGCATTATACACCTGTAACCTAAATAATATTGTACAGCAACTATATGTCAATAAAGTATATATAAATATGTCTATATGTGTAATATATAATATAAACATTATTATAAATGTATATGTATAATAGCTATTATAAATATATACAATAGGTAAATATATCTATATAAGTAGAAACTAACAATCCATGATTCAGAGCGGACAGTGTCTGATGAAGGAGACAAAGAGAGGTCCGAGGGTGGCTGGGAGGAGAGATGGAAACAGAATGCTCTCTTTCCCGCTCTTGTCTTCTACACACTCCACAGACCACAAAAATGCCACCTACACACCCAACGGCTACCACCCCCAGCCCTCTGGGGGCACTTTAGAAGCTCTTTGGTTTGCTCTTTCTTATTGTATGAGACATGAATGTATGGAAAATTACTCAAGAGTGATTGTCCCCCTTGGTATTTGTCTTTTGAACAAAAAGATCCTTTCTGGTGGGAATGGGAGGGACACCAGCTTGAGAAAAACAGCTTTTGTCCTCACAAAATGCTCTTGGGGGATGCTGTGTGAATGAGCGTCCTTTGAACCATAACTGGCATCCACAGGACTGCAAGATACGGATGGAAACCTCGGGAAAATGAGAATGCAGGGACAATGATGTGTGAGGCTCTCGGGTGGCCCCCACGTCACTGGACATGTGAGCAGGCTTCAGAGCCGCCTCACGGCTTGGCATAGCATCCCTATTTTGAGGAGAGGTTTTGTTTCTCCCGATGATGGCTTTTTTTTAAGGTCATGATTTGTGGGCTTCCTAAAGCGTTATCCGCACCATGGGCAACCTCAATAAGCTACAATGAATGACAATTCTTCCTTGAAATTTTTAATTACGGTGACACACAAAAAAAGAGTAATTATTAACTCTTGTAGCTGAACCAGCTCTGCAGATGTTCTTCATCAAATAAAAGGGAACAGAAACAGAACATTCTTAGAAGTTGAAGTATGAAATGTACAATAGGGGTTTGCAGCTGGGTTAGCAGGGTTGACAAGGGCGCCACGTGAGTGCCTGATGCACAATAGCTCCATCATTGGAAGGGTAATTTCATGTCATGGACTATATTGTGAAGAAGAACTTTGAGTCAAAAGACCTATTCCTGGTGCTGTCTTCTCGCTGGAAGGGTGTCGAGTGTACCATGCAAGTGACAGCAAAGTGTGGGCAGGAGGTCTATACCTTAACTGAGTCAGAAGCTGAGTTATGTTAAATCAGCCTTTGTAGGCTGGATCAGTTCAGTTCAGTCGCTCAGTTGTGTCCAACTCTTTGAGACCCCATGGACTGCAGCACACCAGGCTTCCCTGTCCATCATCAACTCCCAGAGCTTGCTCAAACTCATGTCCATCGAGTCAGTGATGCCATCCAACCATATCGTCCTCTGCCGTCCCCTTCTCCTCCTACCTTCAATCTTTCCTAGCATCAGGTTATTTTCCAATGAGACAGTTCTTTGCACCAAGTGGCCAAAGTATTATAGGAGCTTTAGCTTCAGCATCAGTCCTTCCAATGAATATTCAGGGCTGATCTCCTTTAGGATGGACTGTTTCGATCTCCTTGCAGTCCAAGGGACTCTCAAGAGTCTTCTCCAACACCACAGTTCAAAAGCATCAATTCTTCAGTGCTCAGCTTCCTTTATGGTCCAACTCTCACATCCATACATGACTACTGGAAAAACCATAGCTTTGACTAGACAGACCTATGTTGGCAAAGTAATCTCTCTGCTTTTTAATATGCTGTCTAGGTTGGTTATAGCTTTTCTTCCAAGTAACAAGCGTCTTTTAATTTCATGGTTGCAGTCACCATCTGCAGTGATTTTGGAGCCCAAGAAAATAAAATCTGTCCCTGTTTCCATTGTTTCCCCATTTATTTGCCATGAAATGATGGGACCACATGCTATAATCTTAGTTTTTTGAATGTTGAGGTTTAAGCCAGCTTTCTCACTCTCCTCTCTCACTTTCATCAAGAGGCTCTTTAGTTCCTCTTTGCTTTCTGCCATCAGGCTGGTGTCATCTGCATATCTGAGGTTATTGATATTTCTCCTGGCAATCTTGATTCCAGCTTGTGCTTCATTCAGCCCGGCATTTCGCATGATGTACTCTGCATTTAAGTTAAATAAGCAGGTTGACAGTATACAGCCTTGGCATACTCCTTTCCCCATTTGGAATCAGTCCGTTGTTCCATGTCCGGTTCTAACTATTGCTTCTTGACCTGCATACAGATTTCTCATGAGGCAGGTAAGGTGGTCTGGTAGTCCCATTTCTTTAAGAATTTTCCACAGTTTGTTGTAATCCACACAATCAAAGGCTTTAGCATAGTCAATGAAGAAGAAACAGATGTTTTTCTGGAATTCTGTTGCTTTTTCTATGATTTGTAGGCAGGATACTGAGAGGCTAAATTGAATTTGACCAATTTTCTTCTCATCTCATCGTCTGAGTTCTCCCCAAAGCAGACTCTAAAACAAGGACTACAGTTCAGGGAAATTATTTGTGGATTAAGTAGGGGTGAGAAATGTTAAGAGAGACATGCAATCAAGTTTCCACCCTGCACAACCAGAAGTTTCTCCCTTTGAAGAACTCCTGATTTTTGCCACTCAAGGATGATGCGGTGGAGATATTTTCAATATCAAGTCCATTTGCTTGAGAACTGCTGGGTTGGAAAGCATTCATTCTCCAAAATCCCAGTTTACTTGATATTTGGTTTGAACTTCTTGTCACTAAGAAAGGCTTCAGGCTTTGACAGCCCTAAGGCCCGAGGGGATATGGACAGGACCCAGAGTGCCTCACATCCCCAGACCAAACCTTCTGACCATGTGGACTCATTTTTATGGATTTGTTAAAACCCATCAAAGTAACCCACCTCTTACACAAAAGGAAATCTATTATTTTTAATCAAAAGAATATGCCTGGCATTAGAAACAAGAAATAACATCTGCAGAAGTGTGTCTCAACTCTGGGAAGCTTCATCCACGTCAGGACAAACTTCACCTTGACTTCCTGTGGCTGGCACTGCACAGCTGCTCACAGGCCTGACCTCCGTTCTCATAACAGACTCTGCCAAGAGCTTTGAGACTCATTTACCAATAATAAGTGTTAGATGGGGCCCCCGTTTCAAAGAAACTACGGTCACTTGATTTGGATGACATTTATGGCTTATGTTGACTCTGAATGCTCTGTGAAAGTGAATCCTGGCCTCCTAACCCTGGGTCAGCCCACGCAAGGTCAGCTGGGTCAGCTTCTCCACAAGGAGCAGGTATTGTGGTCAGCTGCTGCCCGGACCTAAGGCAGGCAGGAGGCTTGCTGTGTAATTGGCGCCTGCCATTTGCATCCCTGGATCTGATGTTAGAAATGGGCATAAAAGGAAAATCATTCAGACTGCCAAAACCAGAAGATTGTTGACATAGGTCACGTTTTCAGGGAAGCAGACCGAGAAGGAGGTTTGCAAGCAGGAGGTTTTAGTGGATCACACTCTCAGTGGATACCCTGCAGGGAGAGGGAGCTCAAGGAGGGAGGCAGAGTTGGGGAGAGGGAGAGGTTGAGCCCAGCTGGCGCACTAATGCTGATGTGGTGAATGGGCTGGCTAGGGCTGCCATGACAATGTGTCACAGACTGGGTGGTTTTAAGAGCAGAAATTCATTTTCTCACACTTGGAGGCTGGAAGTCTGAGGTCAGGGGATCAGCTGGGTCAGTTTTCTAAGGCCGCTCTCCTTAGCTTGTAGGTGGCTGTCTTCTTGTGTGTATGCTGTGTCCTAATCTTCTCTTCTTCTGGGGACACCAGTCATATTGGATTAGAGCCCATCCTGATGACTTCATTTTAACTGAATTACCCATTTCAAAGCTCTCTCTCCAATACAGTCGCATTATGTGATATTGAGAGTTAGGACTTCAGGTATGAGTTCAGAGAGAGGTGTGCCACACAGTTCAGCCCATAGCAGCTGGTCCTTTAGAAGTGCATGAAGCTGAAGGGCGGGGTCTGAGCCTTTGGACCGCTGGGTGAGCAGGTCCCTGCATGTGGGCTGACGTTGAGAAGAGAGGCTCAGATGGTGAGGTGCTCCTCTCAGCAGAGGAAAGTCCTCTGAGAGGCTCTCCTCGGGGCTGTCGGTCCCTGGCACCTCCATCAGTGGGAATCAAGACTGCTCTGGCTCTGAAGGGAGGGGCAGATGTGAGAAGCCCACTGCAAAACCCTCTCCAGGGACTTCCCTGGTGTTACGGTCGGTAAGAATCCACCTGCCAACGCAGGAGACACAGGTTTGATCCTGGTCTGGGAGGATTCCACGTGCTGTGGAGCAGCTAAAGCCCACGTGCCACAGCTGCTGAGCCTGTGTCCTGAGAACCCAGTGCCCCACATGAGAAGCCTGTGCACACAGGGAAGAGTAGCCCCCACTCGCCGTAACTAGCGAAAGCCCGCAGGCAGCAACAAAGACCCAGTGCAGCCAAAGACTGATTAATTTTTTTAAAACCCCTCCCCAGTCATGAACTTGTTCTTTATCTTGGATTGGCACTGTCCCCCTCCTCCCCGCCAATCATCTGAGGATGGTTTCTTTGGTTTCAAGGGCAGAGCAGGGCAAGGCATGTTTATTACCATGCTAACATTTAGAACCAGGGGTCCTAAGCCCTTGTGTGTGTTTATCTCTCTTCTCTGTGAAGCATATGAAAGAGCTTCAAGGATCACAAGAGATGTGTCATTCGCAAGGGTGTCCACTTTGATGGATGCAAGGCAGGTTTGGAAATTAACTTGTATGAATGAGCCTCCAGCTCAAGTCAAAATAAGTCTTGGTTCTTTGGCTCCATGACCATTTTTTCTTATAAAGTTGAAGAAAAGTCAAAAAGCGCAATTTATCAAAACAAAACAAGAAGACTCTGAATTGTGCTGCCACCGAGTAATGACAGATGAACTGAGTTTGCAAAAAGCCCCCAACAATAAAGGATTCTTTTTATGCATGCAGAAGCAATTTCAAAATGCAAAGATGCCCTTTGAGTGTGTATGGACTATGAATGCTCTCCAACTCCTTCGAATGTCTCTGGAAACACAGAAAGAAAATTTTTCTCATTCTGTAAGTTAGAGATCAGAATACTAGTGTCTGTGGTGGAATGCACAAATACAGACATACTTCATACCTTCAAAAGCCAAAAGAATTATATTCAGTGACATTTGGCAACAATATTAAAATATCAGACCTGAGACTCCTGGAGGGTCTTGTGAAATCGTTTCCATTACTGCAATTTCAACTTTCTTTTTTTTCACTTTCTCTCATTGGCTGGTATGATCAAACTTAAAAAAAAAAAAGTTGCTTTATAAATAATATGGACCATTTTTGTAAATGTTTCTTTTAGAATTCCTCTGCAAAGTTGGAACTAGAATAAAGTGACCTTTTTGCATACCAGTCAGTAAAAGCATTTCCAGTGTTTCTCTTTGGCTTATACTTTTCCTTGACCTGTTTTAAAAGATCAGGATAGAACAGTGATTTTATCTATATGCCAGTGCGGTGCTAAGTGTTTCAAGTACCTTGTGAATAATAACTTCATAAACAATCAATGTTTATGAGCTTATTGCATGTCAGGCACTTTGCCAAGCACTTTACATAGACTGTCTTAAGTGGTCATTACAGCAAGCTGAGACAGAAAGATTCTGAGATTCTCCCAAGATTCCCAGTGTCTAGCATACACATCCCTTCTCCCAGTTGTTTAAACAATAATCTAGGTCTGAATATGCAGGGAAGAGGTTGTTCAGATGTAATTAAAATCCCAAATCAGTTGACCTTAAGGTAGGGAGACCATCCAAGTGGGCCAGATGACAAAAGTTCTTTACATCTGGGTCTAGATGTCAGATATGAAGGAAGTTAGACATCCAAAACCAAGAAGGACTTAATTCACCTTCAGTGCCTTGAAGATAGAGGCGGGTATCTGGCAAGGGAGGCAGGCGGACTCCAACTGACAGTCATCCAGGGGACAGGGACCTCAGCTCTCACCTGCAGGGAACTGTGTTCTGCCCACAAGAAGGAGCTTGGTAGTGGCTTTCTCTTCACAGCCTCTGGATTAGCAGTCAGCCCCGATGACACCTTGATTTCAGCCTTTTGATACCCTGACCAGAAAACGCAGTCACACCAGGCAGGCTCTGATCTACCGAACCCTAAGCTAATAGTCAGGGGTTGCTCTGAGCCACAAAGCTTGGGGTCACTTTTTATGCAACAGGAAAAACTAATGTATCTGCCCCCACAAGGTCAGTGTTTCCATTTTAGAGATGAGACTGAGGCTTAGAAAGGGTAGTGGCATGCTCAGGATCAGAGAGCAGCTAAGTGGCCAAGTCCAGGTTGGAACACAGCCAGCTGGTGTTGGAACACAGAGGTGACTCACTGAGGGGGACAGGAGACGGAGATGCCTCCAAGCCCGTAGCCCCTGTCTGTCTTCTCCTGTAAATGTAAATATGATGGGGTGGTCACTCCCCGAATTAGGCAAAAGAAACTTTTTAAAAGATGTAATGAAAGTATTTAATCACTTTAGCTCATTAAAAAGGAGAGTTTCCTAAGGGGGCCCAAACTCTTAAAAGGAATCTGCAGGTTGGAGATGGAGGAAGTCGTAGAGACATACTCTTGCTGGCCTGAAAGAATAAAGAGTCCATATCCTGAACTGCCTCCCAAGGCCACATGACAGGGATTGCCAGTGACTTCTAGAAGCTAAAACTGTCCCCAGTCAACAAGTAGCAAGATATTGGGGACCTCAGTCCTACAGCCATAGGGAACTAGAGTCTGCCAACAACCTGAATGAGGCTGTAAGTGGACCCTGGGCTCAGGTGAGAACTGCAGGGCAGCTGACACCTGATCGCAGCTTCCAAGACCCCCAGCGGAGGACCCAACTGTGTACGGTCTGGACTTTTGACCCACAGAAACTCTGAGACAATAAAACTTTGCTTTATAAGTTGCTAAGTCTGTGGTCATCTGTTATATGACACCAGGACTAATATACTGGGGTGAGGAGAGACTGGTCTCCTTTTACTCCACAGAATCAAAGAGAAGGGGCTAGGACCCAGAAATGTACCCATTTCTTAGTTTTGTTCTTTATTCAGTAGTGACTGTATCCCTTTCTAACTATTTAAACTTGACTTACCCAAAGCCCCAAGCAAGCTCCAATTGTCCTGGTCTTCCATCCGTCTCAAAACCTCTCCTCATGTCACGATGATACTTAAGCCCTGTAATTTAATTCCCTTATTAGCAGCAGCCACTGTTTTAGGAAGATCCCCAATATCCAAGCCTGTCCTGGTGAGACTGTTGGTTTATCTGTCAATAAGGCTGAACCTCAGTCTGCTTGCCTATCAGGCTGAATTTACACAAGATACCCCCTCCATCAGTTAAGGCTGTATTTGCCTGCACGCTAGGTCTCTGAGTGTTTGCCGTTTGTCATTGGGGAAGCAAGTTGCATTCATCAGACTCCATTCATTCTCCCAGGATCACTGAACCCACGATAATCTTGGCTGTGTCAGCTGCCCTAGGACTGGTAGCTGTGAAAAATGGAGGTCAGCCACAGATATTCCAAACCTGCCTTGCTGCACAACCCTCTTCAGGGGCAGTGGCTGTGATGCTGAGAAAGATTAATAGAACTTATGTCATCATGTTTATGGGGCATAAAACCCCCAACTGTGGATTAATGGATATCTTGGTGGAAAAAAAATACATTTTCACTCCTTTATGCCTTGATGGGTGAGCTACAGTTGGCATCAGTAGAAATATATAGAGATTGCCTTCAGAAGGTCAGTTTTTAAAGGACTTTTTTGACCTCTAAGTCCGTGAAAATGGATTTTTGATTGTTGACCAAGACAACTGTAACAAAAGACTTTCAATCTTAGAAAAAATTCTTATTGAAGTATAATATTCAGGAAAGAACACAGATCCTAAGTATGACTTTTCACAGACTGGACGCATCTATGGAACTAGCGCCCAGATTGAAAAACCAGGATCCCAGGCATTTCCCTATGTCCCTTTTCAGCAACCCTCACCCCAGAGTAATTTGCTATATTAATTTTTAACACCGTTGGTGACTCTTCCTATTTCTCTAACATTTTTAAACTTTATAGAAATGGAACCATCCAGTGTGAACTCCGTTTTTTTCTGGATTCTTTTATTCAATATTTTTTATTTGTATTATTGTGTGTAGTTATTTCAAGTCTTTCCAGTTTGTGTATCCCCTTGTATGCATGCGTGCATGCATGCTAAGTCACTTCAGTCGTGTCCGACTCTGTGCAACCCTATGGACTGGAGCCCACCAGGCTCCTCTGTCTGTGAGATTCTCCAGGCAAGAATACGGGAGTGGGTTGCCATACCCTCCTCCAGGGGATCTTCCTGACCCAGGGATTGAACCTGTGTCTCTTATGTCCCCTGCATTGTCAGGCAGGTTCTTTACCACTTGCGCCACCTGGGAAGCCCCTTCTATGAATAGATCACAATTTATTTATTCATTCTACTCTTTGTGGGCAATAAGTAGCTTCCAAGTTGGAGATAACTACAAATTAGTGCTGCTGTGAATGTTTCAGTACATGTCCTTTTGTAAACATACATATACATTCTGCTGGGTGTCTGCCTAGGGGTGGAATTGTTGGGTTGTAGGGTATGTACATATTCAGCTAATTTAGTAGGTACTGCCAAATAATTTTCCAAAGTGACTGTAAAGCAGTATATGAAAGTTCTTGTTAACCCGCATCCTTGCCAATATTTGATACTGTTTATTCACTTTAGAAAGGTTTTTAAAATTTTTTAAACATCATAGTTTACAGGTACCATCATTGTTTCTGTTATGAAACTAAGAAGCACCCTGTATAAAAACATTAATGCTGGGCTCAGGCACCTTTGTATTTGGCATAGTTTCATTGGAAAAGATGACAATCAGTAACAATAAATGACTCACCCTTTGTGTGGCTCTTTTCTACTTTTTGTAAAACATCCAGGCCCCTCTATAATTCTGTACTCAGGTCCTCTGACAAACATAAATGAAAGTCTTGTGTTTTTCAAAAAGAAGTCATTTTTTGTTCTGGAACTAAAGTACCCTTGAAATACAACTGCCATAAACTTGCCTTTTAGTCAGGTCTGTTTTCCTTAACTAGTACTCTGGGAATATTTACAAAGTTCCTGTTATGTATCAGGACCTACAGGATGCAAAGGTGAGCGTCACCCTAGTCTTCGTAAGATTCTAATTTAAGATTGTAACAAGAACTACAGTTATGTCATCAATTCCTAAAAATGTTAATGTTACTTTTTATATTATTTGCAAGTATGTTTTAGCCTAAGGACCCATCTGAGTTTACTAATAACTTATACATTAAAAAAAAAAAAGTGTGAATTATTTTAAGTACAGAAGTTTCTTTATCTACCAAATATCACCTGCATACTTTAGGAAGTTCACCAAGAAGATGTGCTAGAAGCAACCAATATCTATACTGAGGAAAGTCACTGGACTCTGAGTAGCCTTGACAGGTTATACCCTTTCATAAAGGAGCCTTTTTATTATTCTTTGCCCTGTGTCATGTTCTTCACCATAATATCCAACTAAAGGATTTAAAGGTTACATCAGTTGAGTATAAACAAGGAAGCAGAACTTTATGAGAGATATGAAATAAGGGTTTTCTTATAGGAATTAGAACTTATTAAACAGTGAGAAACTGAGGAAGTCAGTGTCCAGAAGGGAATGATTGCTGGTGGAACAGAGAAGAGCCCCTAACTAGGGCCCAGCAGAGGGAGGTGCTGAGCACGTGTGTGGAGGGTCATAGCCTCCACATCTGACCAGGCCTGGAGTGTGTGAGCAGGGCAGGAGGGTCATGAGCACAGCTGGATGCCGAATGGAAGTGAGCAAAGCTGAAGTGGGAGCCACGGGGGCGAAGAGGAACCACAGGCACAAACTGCCACATCCATGTGCCCCTCGATGCCTGGGACCCCAGAGCTGCGGTAGTGAGTACAGAACTCACTTCCAGCTCAGTCTGTTGGCTAGACCTTCTGCACATGAATTCTCCAGGGACCTCTGATTCTCGGGGCACAATGATTAGGTATGAGAGCGAGCATCCCAAGAGAACTAGGCAGAAACTGTATCACTTTTCATGACATGGACCCAAAACTCACATATCGTTTCTGCAAGGGTTCTAGGCACTTCCAGATTCAAGAGAAGGAAATATAGACCCCCACCTCTCAATGAGAGGATGGTCAGCATTACATCTTAAGAGGAACCTGAAGGATGGGGTATCTTGCACACCGTCTTGGAAAATACAGTCCACCACAAGTGGTGAGCAGTACCCACAATGAGTTTATAAACACAGAGCTTGCCAGCTAAATGAGCTCTTATCCAACAATAATCTCAAGCGTATATATGTATGAGAACACACGCATATATGTGTATATAACAAGTACTTGGCAAATGAGGTTAATTCTTGGGTTTAACTTGCTTCCAAGATATTTTCAGTGTTATGCCTAAGGATAAGGGCAGAGAACTGGGCCACCCAATTAGTTTAAAGTAAAAGTACTTTTCCCTCATCATCCATCTTCTCTCTGTGGAAAAAGAAAAATAACACATCAGGCTGCTGAATTTTGGACCCATACCATTTCCATGGTAACAAACCCTAAAAGGTGGGTTAAAATGTGAATTATAATTCCGTGCAATAGTTAAAAAATCTGGATTTAATCTGTAGTGTCTAAAAGTACACTTAATAGCAGTGAGTAACATTACTAGTAACCCTCCCTCTCCACCAACAAATGTACTCCACACACACATGCAACATAAGTGTTTTTTTTAATTCCACAATTTATATTGCAAACATAAAAATAGGGAGAAATGAGTACAAATGAGACTGTCTGGCTTGGCTTGTTCTTCTTAGATCTGCTTTGAACCAAATTTTCTTGTTTTGATTTTGATCTCAATTAGAGGACTTTAGAAATAATCCGATCATTTGAAGCCTGGAGGAAAAAGTCAACCATCACAAGCACAGAAGTGAGATAATTATGGTGTTTGGAAATTATAAGTAGTTTACTGAAGCTGAAGAGTAGAGTATGTCTAACACAGAATCTTACTTTTTTAACTTATTTTATTGAACTATAATTGACTTACAATATTGTGTTAATTTCTGTCATACAGGAAAGTGATTCAGTTATATTTATATTCTTTTTCATATTTTCCACTATGATTTACACAGGACATTGAATATAGTTCCCAGAGCAATAGGACTCTGTTGTTTATCCATTCAATATAAAATAGTTTGCATCTGCTAATCCTGAGCTCCCACCCCATCCCTACCTTGCCTCTCCTTCCCTTTGGCCAGCACAAGTCTGCTCTCTATGTCTCTGAGTCTGTTTCTGCTTCATAGATGAATTCATTTGTGTCATATTTTAGATTCCACATGTAAGTGATGTCATATGGTGTCTGTCCTCTTTCTGACTTAGTATGATAATCTCTAGGTCCATCTATGATGCTGCAAATAATATTGTCCCATTTTTATGACTGAATAGTAACAGAATCTTATTTTTAATGTTAGGACTTCTAATTATGATGTATTTCATATATATAGAAAGGTATAGAATGAGTATAGAATATGATATCTATGTACCTACCCCCATAGTTAATAGTGGTTACCCATCACCATATTTTTTCTTGAACCTCTTTTCTTTCTGTATAAATAAAATATTCACTATTCAGTTAAAGCCTTACCAGTCCATCATTTGGACTTCCCTGGTGGCTCAGACGGTTAAGCATCTGTCTACAATGCAGGAGACCTGGGTTCAATCCCTGGGTCGGGAAGACCCCCTGGAAGGAAATGGCAACCCACTCCAGGACTATTGCCTGGAAAATCCCATGGACAGAGGAGCCTGGTAGGCTACAGTCCATGGGGTCACAAAGAGTCGGACACACCTGAGCAACTTCACTTCCTTTCATTTCAATCCATCATTTTACCTTCCCTCCATTTCCAGAAACCATCATTGTCTTGAAGTTCATATGCAATATTGCTACATATGTTTCTAGGAGTTAGTGCTTATGAATGAATCTCTACATTCTTGTATATTTGTGTCTTAAAATTTTGTATAGTGGCATCAGAGCATGTATGTCCTTTTGTAACTGATTTTTAATGCTCAACATTATGATTTTTATCTTTAGCAATAGGACATAAACACACCATAGGGAAACCGGAGGTGAGCGTTCAGTATTGTACAGATAGTTAATCATTGATTCAACTAAATGTATACATAACCTGGAGAGTGAGTTGATGGTGAGTTTTTACATTTGTCGAAAATGCTAATGCCATGTAGGCAGGACTGGACGCCAGAAACTCAGGTGAATGGAGGGAAAGGAAAGCAGGGTTATTTGTACCCCAGTCCTTCCATTTCTGAAGGCTAGGTGCTCTCTCCACCCTGTGGGAACAGTGGCTGGGCATGCACAGTTTTTGTTAAAGTCCAGTGACTACCGAGGAGGCAGTCCACTTAGCTGGGGGCCTAGCCTTGTGCAGGGATCAGGAAGCCACATCTCTGAGCCTCCATCAGGGAACTCTGGTGATTCTTCGTGTCCTAATTCTCTCCCTCCCCTCCCAGTTACGTAGATTGCTCTCCTCCTAGGAACTCTGGGACATGGCTCATGTGACTCTGTCCCCTACAGGCTGGGAGAGCTGAGAGACTGGGTAGATGAGATCCATTTGGGTTTTTTCCTGTCCTGTCACACATACACCCCACTTCTGTTCCCTACTGATGTTCTGTTCAATTGCCAGTTGCAATTTGATGGATGGAGTAATTTGTAACTTTTTGTACATTGTTAAAATAAAGGAACAAAGGGGGTGTTAGTTTCCAAGACACAAAATTGAGTCACTGATTTAATATCAGATATCCATGAGCTGTTAGGTATACCCCATCTCTCTTCTCTGGTACCAGTTACTCTAGGAATGTCTCAGAGAAACTCCTTACATGCAGAAGCTCTTGAAACAGAAAACAGGGACTGTGCAAACATTTTACTTCTGAAGTGGCATTTCCTTATTCAGTAATAACCTACCAGATTAGTTACATTGGCCTCATGTACTGTCAACTAATTATAGTTTATTTCTGCTGTATTTCCAAGTATGTAAAGCTAAAAGCAAGTGACTGCATGCAAATTATACTGTGTGAAGCTTTTTAGGTCATGTTCAAATACTAACCGTTTTGATAAATATATTTGTTTAACAAGGGTAGGACAAAGAGCTCTCTGTTTACTGACATACTTTATTGTCATTCCACTGTACACCTCTCATGTGGCTGTTTAATAGAACATAAAAATCTAGGTATTCTGGTGGAGTCTCAGATCTTATTTATAGCTTGCTGCAAAGTGGCTTATTGTCATTTATTATTTCTTATTTGATTTATACAACATCTTTCCACCAAATTGCCCATGGGTTTATTTACATAGAGAGTGCATCCACACACACACACACACACACACACACACACACACACACGTGTGTGAGCTTCACACAGTGCTCTCTTAGAGTTAGCAGTATAGCACCAAAAATCTGTGAGAGAGTCTTCTTTATTTTTTGTTCCAAGACCATGTTCTGGGAATGCATTTGCCGTATTTCCTCTCACTCTGGGTATCTATTGTTTGCCCCTAGGTGGATCGGATCATCTTCTGTGTCTTCCTAGAGGTCGACTTCAAAATCTACAAAAAGAAAATGGGCGAGTTTTTCCCAGCAGGTGAGTAAAGCACTTTGTTTCCTTTGAAATTGGAAGGTGAAAACGTGAGGGCATCACTTGTAGTTCTGCTACTTTATGTTGCCACCTAAATGGTGTTACAAGTGTGGTTTCCATACACCAGTCACATCTGACAACTTGTGTTTTCCTTGCTAAGATCTTTTAAAGGACTCGACAGGAAATCCAGGCTCGACACCTCCTGCTCCGGCCAGGTGACTGTGTTGTCTTGGGAAAGGTGGTTCATCTCCTGAGTCTCAGCCCCTCACATCAAAAGTGAGGGGCTGGACCAAATGATATTTTCTCTTGCTCTAAATTTCATGTCCTGTGATTTCTTCCCCCACTTTTAAGTCGTCCAGGTCTAGAAATTGTTTGAAACCCATTAATATTTGTAGTCACAACGCAGATTATTACTGTATTCCATCCCTCTTCTCCCCAGTTTTCTCACCCCAAATTGCAGTGGAGAGAGTAGTCCTTTCTAGGGCAATCTGAAAAAGGTAGGCTCTCATCTTATTTCACACTACTTTTTAGAAAGTAGGAGAAACTTCAGGGTTATTAAAGAACCTTGAGTAAATGATTTACATCCATCGAATGTGCCATTAACTGTACTTGGTTAATTTGAATATCACCCCCACTATCCCTCTTCCAGCCTGTGAATACCTTGCTATTTTTATACTTCCACTACGTCCCAGTACCCTTATGTACTTTTTTCAGCCATACTAAAGAACAGCTCCCAGGTAATTCAAACTACCATGAGTTCCAAAAAATAGCAAGGAGAAATAAGAAAGTGATCAGTGCAAAGAAATAGAGGGAAAAGTCAGAAAGGGAAAGACTAGAGATCTCTTCAAGAAAATTAGAGCTATCAAGGAAACATTTCATGCAAAGATAAAGGACAGAAATTGTATGGACCTAACAAGAAGCAGAAGATATTAAGAAGAGGTGGCAAGAATATACAGAACTACACAAAAAAAAGATCTTTATGACCCAGATAACCACGATGGTGTGATCACTCACCTAGAGCCAGACATTCTGGAGTATGAAATCAAGTGGACCTTAGGAAGCATCACTACAAAGAAAGCTGGTGGAGATGATGGAATTCCAGCTAAGCTATTTCAAATCCTAAAAGATGATGCTGTGAAAGTGCTACATTCAGTGTGCCAGCAAATTTGGAAAACTCAGCAATGGCCACAGGACTGGAAAATGTCAGTTTTCATTCCAGTCCCAAAGAAAGGTAATACCAAAGAATGTTCAAACTACTGCACAATTGCACTCATCTCACATGCTAGCAAAGTAATGCTCAAAATTCTCCAAGCTAGGCTTCAACAGTACGTGAACTGAGGNACAATTGCACTCATCTCACATGCTAGCAAAGTAATGCTCAAAATTCTCCAAGCTAGGCTTCAGCAGTACATGAACTGAGGACTTCCAGATGTTGAAACTGCATTTTGGAAAGGTAGAGGAACCAAAGATCAAATTGCCAACGTCCTTTGGATCACAGAAAAAGCAAGAGAATTCCAGAAAAACATCCACTTTTGCTTCATTGACTACACCAAAGCCTTTGACTGTGTGGATCACAACAAACTGTGGAAAATCCTTAAAGTGTTGGGAATACTGGACCACCTTACCTGCCTCCTGAGAAACCTATATGCAGGTCAAGAAACAATAGTTAGAACCGGACATGGAACAACGGACTGATTCCAAATTGGGAAAGGTGTACGTCAAGATTGTATATTGTCACCTGGCTTATTTAACTTCTAAGCAGAGTACATCATGCGAAATGCCAGGCTAGATGAAGCACAAGCTGGAATCAAGATTGTGAGGAGAAGTATCAATAACCTCAGATATGTAGATGACACAAGCCTGATGGCAGAAAGCAAAGACGAACTAATGACCCTCTTGATGAAAGTGAAAGAGGAGAGTGAGAAAGCTGGCTTAAAACTCAACATTCTAAAAACTAAGATCATGGCATCTGGTCCCATCACCTCATGGCAAATAGATGGGGAAGCAGTGGAAACAGTGACAGACTTTATTTTGGGGGCTCCAAAATCTATGCAGATGGTGACTGCAGCCATGAAATTAAAAGATGCTTGCTCCTTGGAAGAAAAGCTACAACCAACCTAGACAGCATATTAAAAAGCAGAGACATTATTTTACCAGCAAAGGTCCATATGGTCAAAGCTATGGTTTTCCCAGTAGTCATGTATAGATGTGAGAGTTGGATCATAAAGAAAGCTGAATGCCAAAGAAGTCATGCTTTTGGTGTTGTAGAAGACTCTTGACAGTCCCTTAGACTGTAAGGAGATCAAACCAGTCCATCCTAAAGGAAATCGGTCCTGAATATTCATTGGAAGGACTGATGCTGAAGCTGAAGCTCCAATACTTTGGCCACCTGATGTGAAGAACTGACTCACTGGAACAAACCCTGACGCTGGGGAGGAGAAAGGGATGATAGAGGATGAGATGGTTGGATGGCATCACTGACTCAGTGGACATGAGTTTGCACAAGCTCTGGGAGATGGTGATGGACAGGGAAGCTTGGCGTGCTGCAGTCCATGGGGTCACAAGGAGTTGGACATGACTGAATGACTGAACTGAACTGATGAACACTGCGGTGCCTGCCTTTCAGAAAGAATTTTTTTATTTTTTTTTTATGTCCATCTCAAGTGGTATTTCTTCTAACTAGTGATTCTGGCAGGTAGGAAGTTGTGAATGAAGGCTGCTGGTGCCTGTTACCCTCTTAAGCAACCTTTCAGAGCCTCATGATAGAGAGGATGCCCCTTCTACCCTCAGATCAGGGTCGGTTGCCTAGCTACGGAATAGCTACAGAAAATGCTAGAGATGTTCCACTCAGTGCAGATGGTCAAGATGGGCTAAGTTCTCCTGGGTGATCTGAAGTCCTCTGTAATGTTATACTTGAAAGGTGAACCTGCTAAGTGCATTTCATTTGGGACTTTACAGTGTCCCCCTAACTGGAACATAACGTCAATCCAGAGAAACTCCCATGTGATGAAGAAGATCAGGGTTGTGATCTTTTTTTTCTCTTTCTCCTCCTCCTCCTCCTTCCCCTCCTTGTTTCACTTGTATTCATTTTTTCAAGCAACTCAGTATTTTCCAGAATATAATGCACATAATAGCTGTTTAATAAGTAGTTGCTGATATGAGTTGAATTTAATAAATTCTTCTCTCCATAGTCTCATGGGTTTTTTCTGTTTTAATCTCCTTGTTACATCTTCTCTGATTATTTCCTGTATAATCACAGTGAGCAGATTTCTGTATTTTAAAGTCTTCTTAAAAGAAAATGTCTATTCATGTAAAAAATGCAACTTTCTATGGTATGTGATTGCAAATATCTTGTCAACACCATAGCATGATTTATAAGATTTTATAAATTTCAGATTCCTTGATATATTTGGCAATAATGACATCATATTCATTTTTAAAACTCTGAAAATGAAAACTTGTTTTCACTCTAACATATGAGAAAAAAAATAATTGTATAAGTATAATGCATTGCTATTAAAACAAATCTATCCATCAGCAGGTGTTTCCAGTGATGCAAAGCCAAAAATCATATTACAAGTTTTAAAAAATGGGACAGTTTTAGTGGTCTAGAATATATTAATAACTATGCAAATAAATTATTGTTTGAAAATTGCTACTTTAAATAAATCCAAAATGCATCTTAGCACTTGAGCGAGTGAAATAATAATAAAATCATTCTCAGTTTCACATCAGTGCTTTGAATCATGCTGTGCTCATGAAATTATTTCTATTACATATTTATAATAGTAAGTACATTTTTAAACGAAATATTAAAATCCTCCAATATTGTTCAGTATTTCTGCAATGCTGAGGCACAGCCATTTGTAAATTCTAAATATGAAATATGAAATAAAAGTAACTTCTAATGGAATATGTGACTGCTAATATAGATGATATACATTATCTGTCCATAATTTGAATTTATGGTTAATTCATGACCATACTATCTTTGATTGGAATATAATTTTTCTGACTTGCACATACTCCCTGGACTGACTTCAGATTATCTAGCTAGTCTTCTTAACCCTTGCCAATGCAGTAATTGTCATAGTTTAGGGGGAAAAGTCCTTTTTACATTAAACCAGATCTCTGTGTTTGGGGATACTGTAGTCTCGTGTCTTTAAATTTCATAATGGAGACAAAGGCAAAATGAATGAGAAAACAATAGAAGTTAGACTAGAAATGCTCATAATAAAGATACAGCACATGCATAACTACTGCTTGATGTTACTAACAGGCATAATAGCTGACCTTATGGATTGCTGCCTATCAGCCATCCATAGATTAAATCAGTCAAATCTTCATAACTCTGAGAAAGTCAGCACCATAGCAGCCCTACTTTTTCAATGTGGAAAATGATGCATACTTCAGAAAAGTGAGACATTCAGCTAGGGAATAACAGAGCTGTATTTTAAAACTGAGAACGGTATCTGTCACCACTAAGTAATAAGAGGGTCTTCTGAGAAGTCTGGGGTCAAATCCTAAGAGGCACCGGGAGCGGCGAGAAAGTCCCCCCGATTTCATCTGATTCTCATCCCTTTTCAAGTCTGCTAGGCTTCTCTTCCTTCCTTCATGTTTCCTCATGAAACCACTCGAATATGAGTCAAGTTGGTACCATATTATAGATTTCAAAATAAAATCCCATCTAACTCATCCAGGTCGTGTGGCACAATTTTCTGTAGATAAGTGGTCCCTAGGAAGTCAAAGGGATCACGGGAGAAGGTGGAAAAGTGTCCGTATTAGTTTACTAAGGTTGCCATAATAAAGGGTCACAAATGGGATGGCTCAAACAACTGAAATTTATTTTCTCACAACTCTGAGGACTAGAAGTTCAGAATCAGGGTGATGGCTTGCTGATGGCTGTCTCTCTCCTGTGTCTTCACGTGGTCGTCCCTCTGTGTGTCTTTGTCTCAGTTTCCCCTTCTTACAGGGACATCATTCATATTGGATCAGGGTCCACCCCGGTAAATTCATTTTAATTTAATTACTTCTTTAAAACCCTACCTCCAGGTAGTCACAGAGAATTCATTTCAGTCACTCAGTCATGTCCAACTCTACAGTCCCGTGGACTGCAGCACACCAGGCCTCCCTGTCCATCACCAACTCCTAGAGTCCACCGAAACTCATGTCCATCGAGTTGGTGATGCCATCCAACCATCTCATCCTCCGTCGTCCCCTTCTCCTCCTATCTTCAATCTTTCCCAGCATCAGGATCTTTTCCAATGAGTCAGCTCTTCGCATTAGGTGGCCGTAAGTACTGGAGTTTCACCTTTAGCATCAGTCCTTCCAATGAATATTTAGGACTGATTTCCTTTAGCATGGACTGGTTGGACAGATGGGTAGGGCTTCAAAATATGACTGTTGGGGAGACACATTTAGCCCTTAATAGAGCCCATCAGGGAAATGCATTAGGAACTTTGGAGGTTTTTTTGAACAGTTTTATGTCTTTCTGTGGGTGAAGCACATGTGACTTTTTCTTTCTGGAAGTATTTGTTAGAAGTCTGGTGTGGCAGCTTATGGAATTATCATACACTTTAGTTGCAAATAATTTATAGTTACATGTGTCATTTCATAGCCTACAGCAAGTAATATTTGTATGATTCAAGTCAGAAATCTCTTTGTTCTTTACATAAACGGTTTGGATTTTTCAGTGGGTAGGATTTATTTTGTGTAGTTTTCAGTGAATATAAAAAACAAAGCATAAAAACACAAGTTCTGATCTTGAATGTGGAAGTCAGTTTTTTTATTGAACTCTTAAGTCCTAACAGAGAATTTAAGGACATTAATTTTCCTCATAATAAGAATACTTGATTCTCAGTTTTCAGATTAGATCAAAGAATCCTCATGTTGGAAACTTGAAAGATAGGGTCAAGTCACCACCTTTCCTTTTTTGGGAGGGAAAGTCAAATTTCTTTACTGAAGGGTTTCCCAAATAGTGGTGATTTGGCCCTTCCGAGAACAACTGGAGACGTTTTTGTTACTCCCAGCTAAAGGAGGGGAAGTGCTACTGGCAACTAGAGGGTCAGTGCCAGGCATGGAACCCAACGTCCTGTAACGCGCGAGACAGCCTCACAGCGAAGACGTCCGACCACAGACGTCAAGAATGCAGAAGCTGAGCAACTCTGCTCTGCTGCGGCCGTCTCTCTCTTACAATTCAGGCCACCAAAGCAGGCTTTGCCTTTGGATCGGGTTTGTTTCTACTTGCTAATACCTTACCCAAACTTAGCTGGAGTTTGAACCTGTGACTTCACCCTGACCTTGGACTCCCTAGATTCACAGCCCTCTCCTGGTCTAGTCTTCCGGGTTTGCCTTCTCCCCATTCACTCTGGACCCACAGATTTCTTTGTGTGTGCCTCTGCTACCCCCGCCCCAACTGCCTGGTTCTTGCAGCTCCAGCCCACTCCTGGTATCGCTCATTATTGCTACCTAGGAGATCTAATGTAATAATCTCAGAAAGTGTGGTTAACTGTTATGTAGTTTTTATACACCTAGTGCATAAGTGTAGAGGTGAAGCTGATAGGCAGAACAAGGAAGAACAAATTCACCAATTATTCTCTTTACATACCTCAAGCAAAAGTTATGATTTCTTTGGCTAAAAGTTTTCACTTTTATCAGCGACCATTGGGTTAGTAACCATTCATTGACAATATTACCTTGTGAGCTCACAAATATATTTGATATTAGAAATCTTCAATCCCCTATCAGTATCCAAACTCAGTTGACTCATTCACAAAGAAAGTGACTATGACTAAAAAAAATTTATCCATAGTCTCGTTATTGTTTGACCCTTTAAGTGATTAGATTTGTCCAATTTTTCTTCCAAGTAGGAAATTTATATAGCTTATACACAATATTCATGTTGACTTATGCAGAGTTAACTATAATTAAATATGTACCTTTCAAATAGTAAGTAGCTGAGAAAAATAATAAAATAGGAAAATTATTCCAGGATGAAGTTGTATTCTTCTCAAACCTGCCACTTGTCTCTAAGAGGAAGATTTGCTTTAGACAGAAAATTTCATTTGTATTTGAGTGTGACTCAAAAACTATTTGAGAAAATCAAATAGAAAAGAGGCTGAAATTTTCACTTTCTTTTTGATAGACATAACGAAATAATGAACCATTTGACCCACCAATATATTTGGGAGGCATTTTGAAGTACAGAATAAAATGATCAATCCCTTAAAAATGAGCTTGAGAAATATATTTGTATTAATATACACATATAGAAACACATGTATGACCTGTATAAAGTTACTAGTAGATAAAACTAATAGACATAGAATTATGAATGTTTATAANCTTACAGTTTGTCTTCAGCTGAATTTTTATGTTATGATTTCTTTTTTAACCTTTGTCTTGTCTCATGAACGGAAAGGTAAATTTGGAGCAAGTAGAGACCATTTCTGATATTCTGTTGTACTTCCATAATCTGGAAAATTTCAAAATATATATAGTAGGTATTCATTAAACTAAGAAAAAGCTACCATGACCTTTCAAGCTGAAACAAGTAGCTCAGTTGGTAAAGAATCCACCAGCAATGCAGAAGGCCCTGGTTTGATCCCTGGGTCAGGAAGATCCACTGGAGAAGGGATAGCCTACCCACTCCAATATTCTTGGGCTTCTCTTGTGGCTCAGCTGGTAAAGAATCTGCCTGCAAGGCAGGAGACCTGGGTTCAATCCCTGGGTTGAGAAGGTCCCATAGAGAAGGGAAAGGCTACCCACTCCAGAATTTTGGCCTGGACAATTCCATGGACTATACAAAGTCCATGGAGTCACAAAAAGTTGGACATGACTGATTGACTTTCACTTTTCACTCAAGTAAAAGATCTTTTTTCCCCCCCCCCAGGAATCCTAATCTAGATAAAGGAACGGCACTTTTCATATATTTTTTGTCATAAGGGAAGAATATTTCTCTAAAAATATCTTTCTAAAATTATATCCTCTGACAAACGAACATGATTTTTTAAAATTTATACCTGAATTTATTCTTCCAAAGCTAAGAAGAAAAAGGTACAGTCAGCCCTTCATATTCACAGCTTTCATATCTGTAGATTCAACCAAGCTTTTTTAAAACATATTTTTTTTTAAATTTTAGCAAGTCCTTCAAAGCAAAACTTGAATTTGCTACATGCTAAGCATTTACATAACATTTACATGGTATTAGGTATTATCAGTATTCTAGGAATGATTTAAAGTATATGAGAGGACAGGTGTAGGTTACATGCAAGTAATATGCTATTTGTACAAAGGACTTGAGCATCCCTGGATTTGGGTATCTGCCTAAAATTCCTAGAACCAATCTCCTTCAGATACCAACGGTTTGACTGTATTCACCCAACCTCTTTTTCATCTCCCTTCTCACTCATAAGTTTTTCTCGTACACCATCAGTATTATATGCCTCCTATGTGCCCAAGACTTTGATCACTATTGCATTTAAAATGCACTTCTCATAAGATGCCTGAAGTAGCAAGTATTATATAGAACAGTTGGAAGACAACATCAGCAAATAATCAAGTACAGCACCGATGCAGTCATAGTACCAGGAATTCTGAGGCAAATCCATATGAGGACCAGAGTGGTTAAGCTAAGTTTCATGAAGATTCTAGCACCTGCAGTGAGCTTTAAGAGATGAACAGAAGGGAGTTCCCTGGTGGTCCAGGAGTTAGGATTCATGCTTTCACTGCTGAGGACATGGTTTCAATCCCTGGTGAGGAACTAAGATCCCTCAAGCTGTGTGGCACAGCCAAAAAAAAGGATGAGCAGGAGCAGAGATGTGATGTCGAATGTTGTGTAAGAGACAGAGGAAGAAGGGCAGTTCAGACGGGAGAATCAGGGAAAATAAGTAAGATGTTTCTATCAAACGTGTGAATCCTTGACTCAGAAATGTTGACACCCATCACCATGTAATAGTTAGTTGGGCCTGAGAGTAAGGCTTTCAGTGAGATTAAGATGGGTTATTTCATTCCTAACTAGAGACTGGCCTTCCAACAAGAATCCTATGGCATGGGTTCATCAACTGATTTGGGGGGGCGGATAACAATGAACAGGACACTGAAGAAAGCTCAGCTGATTGCCCAAAATCATGTAGATGGGTATTTCTAACCTCAAATCCTTCCTGCTATGTGACACTTCTTCCCATAACAATTCTGAAAATGTGGGCAGTTGTTCAAAGCTAGACTTTCTGCTAACAAAGTCATATGTTACCTATTTGTTGTAATAGCGCTAGAGTTTCTGAAGCACTAAACATGCCTCCAGCCAAAGGGCATTCCCACATGTCCTTTTCCTTCCTCTTCTTATCTGTTCCTCACTCATCTGTTTTCCAAGAACATCAGTGAAGCACGGGGCACCATGATCTGCTGTGGTTTACTTTACTCTTGCCATATCAACACAGTGGTCAGAAGGCCAAGTTTGAAGGTCTTGATGGTGAGAGGCATGGTGAAGATTTGAAAAACCTAACTAATAATGAGTGAAGAGCTTGGTACACAGTCAAAGCCATGTGCTTGTTGGAAGAAAACCTCTAGGCTTGTCATCACAAACAGCCTCTGTTCCTGGGATAGCCACCTCAGAACTGTGGGAATTTGTGTGGGTTGTTTAATCTTTCCACGCTTCACTTTTGTCCTGGGCACAAGCAGTAATGGGACATTTCCAAACAGAATGAATAACAGTGTAAATGAATATTCTGAGAGATGTCTAGACCAAGGATTATGCATTTAAAATATACCTGTTTACTTCTTCTTATAATTTTAAAAGGAGGCATTTCAGTCATTGGACCATGTTTTAAAATATATATAGCTTCTAGAAAATAATGTATATATAACTTCTTA